>JAYESA010000004.1:292170238-292480238 GCA_036927795.1 Iris macrosiphon
TGCTGGTCTCACTTATAGTTTCTGGACTTGACTCATTATATGTACTCTTGCTGGACTCACTACACGTTCTTGTGCACATACTTAATCTTAGTTTAGATTTCTTGTATCTTGCAGTCATTACTATCTTGCATCTGATATTCATGCATCTTTACCTTTATGCACCAGTGATACGTATATATTTCTTGTTCATACTTTATTTCATTCTCCTTGCTACTTGCTACAACTGTTTTATAGTTTTTATCATTTAACTGGAACTGCTGTTAGAGGTGTACTTGCTCCAGTCATGACTGGACATATTTTTCCAGAGTATCCGGAGGATTGGTGTCCGACGTTTTATGGACCTCAGCCTGTCGATGGTGCAGACATGGACCCCCTAGTTTAGGAGTGATTTTCGGGTTGGTAGCCGGGATCACTAGGACCTGTTGTTGTTTTGATTAGCTTTTGGTACCGGATTTGTCTCCGATTTTGGATTGAGACCTTGTATTATATTTAATTTTGGATATTGTTGTATTATTATTTATTGTGGTGGTTTTTATTGATGTTGTTGTTGTTTTAGCAGCAGTTGTTTAGACTTGGTAGTTGTTAGATTTCTGTGTTATTTATCGTGCTTAGATTCGTGATTGAGTACTTGTGTTATCATTATCATATTGCTCCTCCGTTTGGATTTGAGATGTTGACATGTACCTATATATTGATGCGTGAGATTGTTAGCTAGATAGTAGACCTATACAACGTTCTACCGCCGATGCTGCGGCGTAGGCTGGACGTACCCACGACTCATGCCCGATTTTCCGGGTGCGGGTCGTGACAGGTTTGTACTGCAGCCGCTGCTGCTGTGGATTAAATGGGTAGGTAATGGGTTGTGGGTTTGGTTATTAATGGGTTTTGGGTAGTTAGGGTTTGATAGTTTTATTTATTATTCTTTCTTTTTCTTTTCTTTTCTATTCTTTCTCTTTTCTCTTTCTTATTTAATTACATTATTATTACTACTACTACTACTACTACTACTACTACTAATAATAATAATAATAACATCATTATTATTATTATTACTAATATTATTATAACTATTACTTATTATTATTATTATTACTATTTCTATAATTATTATTATTATTAACATTATTATTATTATTATAATTATACTATTTATTACTATTTCTTTTTTATTTTTATTTTATTAATAAACTTATATATATATATATATATATATATATATATATATATATATATATATATATATATATATATATATATATATATATATATATATATATAATTCGAGGAATTTATATTGGTGTATACAATAAATTCATCAACTGTCCACAGGGTCTCCTATATGAAAATAATTAAGAAAAAAATTATAATTGCTCCATAAATCCTTTATTGCACAATCACCTCAAAATAAAAAAATTAAATAAATCCTATTACTTCTAATTAGCTAGTAAATGCTATAAATCAATTAAATAATTATTTAAATAATTAATACGGTTTAAAAATTAGGGATTTTATAATATACTCAGCTTACAAAAATTTTGTCCTCGAAATTGACACTAACCCATATTCATAATAATTACTATAGCTATTACACTACATTGCTATCTAGCAGTGCTTCCTAAAAGTCATGGTCTGCCATTCTAACACTTCCTCATTTATTTTTCATATAGTATTCTATTATCCTTTAATTCATCTATACTACCCAACTTACAAGAATTCTACTAGTAGTCAAGTCTTTTGAGGCTATTGTCTAGGTTGTAAGACGAATATATTTATTGGTTCAAGAATCTTGGGGTACTTGTCTTGAATCTCACAACCATGATTTTTTTTTTGTAACCGCCAAGTATCGTAGTCTAATACTGCCATGCCACCTGACCAATATGTCTGTAAATACTTTGACTACTCTACTACAACGGTCTAGCTGCAGTTGTTGCTACTATGCTAGCGATTTGTCATAGTTGTCAGTTCGTAACAAGTGCCTTCAACTCTTCCTAGGTTTAGTCTAGGTTTTAGGGTAACAATTAAGGTCTTGACTAACTTTATAAAACTATTAGGAGTATGATCTATTTCAAACAATCTAACAATTTTCTATTAGGCTAAATGATGCTACTTAAGGGTTAAAGAATACAGATATTGCTATAGTGCATATACATAAGGGTATTTATTAAGAACTCATTCTTTTAGTTATTAATTATTTACTAAACCATTTATGTTTTAACTAACAATATAAGGGTGAGGTTGAAGTAATTCAAACAATTCATGATGGTACAAAAGGATATGACTATGATAGGAAGAGTTAAGCACGAGATACGGAATGGATAGAGAAGAGAAGATGAGCCACCCGTGGGGGCGAGATGGTGATAGGAAGAGAATACTACTGCTGCTACGCATGTCATCTATTAGTATTGCGTGTATGCCATCTGGCTAGAATATCAATACATCCTCATATATGCTAAACTACCTTATATATAATTCTACGTCTATTTATATATCTAAGATCCCGTGTCAAAAAGGGGGTCATGAGTATGCAATAACAAATATAACTAAAGGTCGACTTCCTGTGCCTGCGATCTCTTATTTGTCATCATGAGTGCTCGGCCTATGGGGTATATCTAGTACTCTCCGTGTATCAAACTTATACTAAGAACGAGCGTTCGTCTTTCCGAAATAGGGGAAGACGGAAAATAACAATAAAGAGTTCAAGGAGGAGGTGATAAAATACAAGTATGGGATTCAAAGGGATTAGAGAATTCAAAAGAGAGTTGCTAAGGCAGTTGTGGATTAAAACCTTATTTTGATAAATTCCTATTCGCATATTCACATCAGAACAGTTATGTAACTGACATTATATGCTCTGAACAGTCTAGAGGGCAAGTATATTTGTCTAACAAGTTGAGTCAACTATATCTCAATCCACGTAAAGTAGTGATACAAAGATCGAACCAAGCGCACTAAGGTTGATCAGACCATAATGCACTGATTCTGATTTAGACAATGTATTAGTGTGGGCCCCCAATAATACATATGTCATGAACAAACTCAATAAAAGTATAAGCTTGCAAAACTAGGCTATGATAGCAGCATAAGTCGATATAGTAAAAATATAAGTACGCTTAATTATGATGGAGGAAGGTACAAAATAATCTAAGTTCACTAAGAAGATCGGTGTTGTGCCTCTACACTTTTCATAATAACTTCTTGTCAAGGTCTCTAGTCAACCAAATGGGTGTATGGGCCTCTAAGTTCTACAGTCTGGGTAAACACTATCTTTTTATGCAAGTCTATAGTTGGTGTCATTCAATTACACTTTATTAGTAGGGCAATAGGTCTATGTGTTACTAGGTTATGAGGCATACTATCCACCTTACAATAATTTAACTAATAGTGTTATTGAATATTAGAGTATATATACCTAGTACAAGTCATCTTCCTAACCCCTATCAAGCACGAGAGGAGAGATTGACGTTAAGAAGGGATCAAGCAAGATGCAATGCAAGCAATCAAATGAGAATGCGAAATAAAATCAAGGACGGTGATTAAATAAGTGGATAAGATCCTATATTCTAATCCTATGCGCAGGCTTGCTCGGTACAGTAACGTAACCGAGACAATATGCTCTCGACCTGCATGGGCCACCACAAAAACATGTCACGTCCCAGTCCCAAAATACGTAGGACTAGGAACACGTAAGCATGCCAGCCGTATGTATATGGCAACTCCAATATATGGATACCATAATACACACGTACACTGTAATATGAATATAAACTCACATGTGGTATAAATATAGTCACAAGTCACAGATATACTAAATCTCATCCACACAACAAGGCACAAAAAGAAAATAACTAAACTAGAATAATGAGTCTGAATAATCCAAAACTAATAGTCGGGTGGAGACAAATCCACTACCAAAGGCTATATCAATACTAAAATGAGGGAGAAAGGTAAATCTCCAATATAAGTAAGATGATGATATAAATGTATCAGCGAAGGAAAGCCTCGCTAGAGATAATCACTGATGCTCAGAAGGTAAGACCTCCTCGGAAGAGATAAGTAGTATGTCCTGATCCGTGCTCCTGCGAATAGTCATGAACATCTACACCTGGAAAGGGACCGGGTCCTCATAGGGACGTAACAAGATACATAGAAGCATGCCAATTTGAATACAGTAAACATGCATAATAGGTAGAAAATATATAAGTATGCTGTACAAGATAATCTATATGAATGCATAATGAGGACAACTTTTCGACCTATGGGCAAGGGTAGGCTACTCGATCTAAGCCTCATAGATCACACACCCGTCAGGGGATATCAGAAATCGTCATACCTCGGGGGTAGCGACCAGCGCGAGTCTACAGAAATTGACATACCTCGGGGGTAGCGACCAGCGCGACACACGCCCATAGTGCATGCTATATACTACGGTTTACCAGAGTGGTTAAAGCTCATACGCCTAATGATTGTCCTCTCATGATACTAAGTGTCATGTGTGTGTCAACATATCTAATATATAGTAATGACTAAAAGAAACTACACATACAATGAATATACAGAAATGTAATGAATATACATAAATATAATAAGCATGCAAAGTACTGTAAGCAATTTGGTAAGGTATCTTGCCTGGTAAGAAAGCTGCAAGGTGTAACGTCCAGGAGTCAAGCACACAGGATCAGAAGTGTCACGCCCCAGTCCCAAAATATATAGGACTAGGACACGTAAGCATGCCAGCCGCATGGATATGGCAACTCCAATATATGGAAACCAAATCCACATGTACGCTGTATTATGAACATCAAATCCATAAGTGGTATAACATATGTCACAAGTCACAGGGTATAATCTAAATCTCATCCACCAAAATCAAATATAAATAATAACCAACATCTATGAAACTAGATCTCAATAAGAAGTATCTAAGGATGATAGCTGGATGGAAACAAATCCACTACCAACTCGGATATAAGAGCAATATAAGATGAGTACAACACAATAAACACTATATAAGTATACCAGCTATCAATCACGGGCTCGAAGAGAAAACATCCACGAAGCATCTATAACCATCCAAATCTGCGCTCCTGCAAATATTCAAGAACAGGTACACCTGACAGCGGACCAGGTCCTCAGAGGGACATAACAAGATACTTAAACACATGCCAATAAAGTACTGAAATAAATATCCAATGGTCGCCTAACCATCTATGTGAATGCAGTTTGAGAACAACTTTCTAACAAATGAGCTATCTGGCTGAGAACTGGGATTGGCATGACTCTCTCGGAGAACCAGGGGCCTCAAAGGCATGTCGTCTTTTGAACGGCAGAGGCCCGCCAAGTAGTAAAGGGGTCATCACCGCCCGTATCTCCAGCGGAGCTTCCGGGTTACAGAAGGAAAAGTATAAAGGAGCTCAAATGCGGTACTTGTTGTTCTCCCCACCCCATGCTCTAAGCATGTCACATCCATGACACGATTTGGTTCATAGCCTATTCTTAGTACCCTAGCCCAATCCTGCAACCAAACAAGGACAAGGATGAGACCACCGTACTACAATAGGCTATGTCCCTAGACCTCTAATAACTGCTAAGTCCACTAGCATGCAAAGTTTCTAACAGCAGTTATTCCTAACGCACGGCCCACACGTACAGAAGGCCAACCCTGCACGCCAGTCCTGATCTATATGAGACTCATAACTCGTGTAACAACTGTGTCACAGCCGATGAACCTAAAGATGCTACATGATGATGGGGTAGTCTCAAAAACAAGGTCAATACAAATACATAAATAAAAACATACCGCGACGACACTGTCACGCGCATTTTATATAACAGTTAAAATATATAAAAAGACAGAAAATAAAGATGCATGCAACATATGGAATAAAAATAACAGTACAATGGCAAGGTATACTTGCCTGGCAAGGAAGCTGCAATGTACCAATAACCTGCTCCAAAAATTACGCAGAACAAATCCAACATCCTATGCACATATAATGTAATGCAAATATAATCATTAGTCATTACACTAGTGCACACACAATAATATTTATACTGGACTCAAGGGGTATACTAGGGGTAAAACTAGTCATCTAACATGGTCAATCATGCGTTGAATTACGCGGGTGTCCTAAATTAAATATTGTAGCACAGTCAGTCGTCAAAATAATATGTGTCTAGGCCAGTACATAATTGTACACCAGACAGTCATCTAGCATGTTCTTAGGATCAATATGGTCAAGGTAATACGGGATGGTCCACGGTGTCCTAGGGTCATATAATCCAATTATGTATAGTCAGCATAGTATTTAATTATTTACAATTTATGTACATATCATGTATATATATATATTTCTATATAACACCCAATTATTCCTACCACTTGAATACATGTACTAAGTATCTATATAAATGTATACCAATGGGTAATATACGTGTACGCGTACATATACGTACACGCATATGGGTTCACCGCCTCAGGTCTTGATGTCAACTAATAGTCAATAAACAATACTAACATCCTACTGGCATATACACAAGCACATATAAAAGAAGAAGATGGACAGGTTTGTACCTCGGGTATGCACAAGGGTACGGCGGTGGGGTTGACGACGATGATGGTGAGAACGACAGTGCTGATGATGATTACGACTACAGCGGTGATGATAATGGATTAATGGTGAGATGACGAGGATGCGATGCTAATGATGATGACGAGGACGATGGTGTGACGAGGACGATGACAGAGATGGAGACTAGGATAATATGGATGATGATGCATGGGATGATGGTGAGATGAGGATGATGAGGGTGATGGCGATGATGATGGTTTGATGATGATAACTAAAACGTCGATGGCGATGATGATGATAATGTGATGATGATGAGTTGGTGGTGGCTGCTGACCTCCGGCCAGCGAGGGGGTGGTGTCCGGCCGAGGAGGACAGGCACAGGGAGGAGGGAAGTGTTCAGGCCGGAGCTGGATCGTGCTCCGGGAGGAAGGAGAGGACAGGGAAGAGGATTCCGGTTAGAAGGAGAAGAAGGCCAGGGTCGTAGTGTTGCTGGTCATCGATGGGGTTGGCGGAGATATTGCCGGAGAAGAGGCTGAGGGATGAGGGAAGTCGGGGGTCGGTCAGTGGTGGTGCAGCGGGGTGCTGACAGTTCTCTCGGCTGCTCCGAGGGTCGGGCTCCGGCCGAGAAGGGGGAGAAACAGGGAGCGGGCTGCGAGCAGCTCCGGCGGGGAGAACTCGACGAGATGGCAATGGCGGCGGTGGTGTTTCGTCGAGGGTGCTCAAAGTCGAGGGTCTCTGGCCGACGTGCAGGTGGAGAAGGAGGGGAGATGACTTCCGGCGAGTCGGGGTCAGCAGCGGCCAGACGGTCGTCTCGGCGCACACAGTCAGGCGCGGCGGCTCAGAGTACAGCGGGTGGAGTCAAGGAAGAATAGAGGAAGGAGGTCGACAGTGCCGGTGGGTTGAGACAGGGTGCACCGGTGGAGCTCCGGCGTCGGCAGAGGGGTAGGGGATGATGAACAGTAAAGTAAGGGGGGGTCGGCTGCTTTGGAATTTAGGTTTTGGAATCAATGAAGAAAAGAAGGAGAAAAATATTGTATTTATATACATGTGAGGGGGTTGGTTTGACCTAGGAATATTTTTGACTTTGGTCAATTCTCTCCTTGGTATGGGCCTTGGGCTTGCATGAGGGTGATGGGCTAGAAATTACAATTATTTAATTGGAAGGGTTGGATTAAAATAGGAGGACGATGTTGCGCGCTTGCACATCCAGAAAATCATGGAAAAATTCATGTGAAGGGAAAATTGAGTTTCTTCATGAATTGTCCAATGGTGGGGACACCTAAATGTATTTTTGCATAAAAACCCCCCAACAATTAGAAAATTGCGCGAAGGCAGAAATTGGATTTAATTAATTAAATCGGAACGCGCACGATGTTCTAGAATTAATTAGGAGCACAGAAAAATAAAAATAGGCGGAACAAAGGGTCTGGGACGTAGAGGGGATAGTGTAGAATATTAATAAAATTTGAGATACACAGGACGGGCAAGATTGTGTCTCTAATTTCGATTGGGACGCACAAGGGTACAAAATTGTAAATTATTTTGAATTAAGAAATAACGTCCGCGACGTTTATTGTGCGGCTAAAATATAGCACCAAGGGGCAATATTATAAGTTGTACAAGGGTCAAAATAGTAGGCGGGCATGCCTAGGTTGAGGTTGTGAAGTTTGTTGGAAGGCAATGGCTAGTGAGCTGCTCCAATTATAGAAGCAACGGTAATGTGCGCTACGCGATATAAATTAATGCATAATTAAATAAATGTCGCATTCTAATTCAAATTGGTTCAAACTAGCCCTAATTTCACTATCTAAGCCAAGTAGCCCTAATTTTGGGTGAAAGGCTTTATAAGAAGCTACGGCCTTAGAATGAACGTCTCCAGATGCCAAAATAAATATCACCAACGTTCCCAGAATAAGCAAGATAGCTAGAAAACACTACCCTTTCGTCCAATTTGGACACAGGGGCAAAACGGTAATTTCGGGTCAAAGTAGGGTCCATATGTGGCCCACTTTGCACCAAAAAGCTTGCCAGGGATAAATGTCTCTAAATGGGATAAATTATAGGTCAAACCAATTCTAAACGTCAATAAGAACTCAAGGGTACGTCCAATTTTGGATTCCGGCGAGTCGTACACAAATTCGACCAAAAAGTCAACCGTAGGGCCCGCTAATAGGCGACTTGGTCAACTATCTCAGAATCGTATGAAACTTAGGTCACAGGACCAGCAGGATACCACGAATCCAATAACACAAGTTTCGTCACGTTCTGACGAGCGTACACTAAACAGCGCGATGTTTTGCAAAAGTTGCGATACGGGGACTTGTCGCGGATACGGGTTGATTTCGACGCGCACACGCATCCAAATCAGTTTTTGCGAAAGCCCACACGTCTGGGTATATCGTGTGCACCTTTAGGTACACTTGGTATACGATGGGGCTGTCCCGTTTGGCGGGGCACGCTCCGTATCACAAGTTTTGAAAGTTGGAAAAACGGGTTTTTAGTGATTTTTAAGTTAATTTAATTTTGCATAAAGCATCAAATAAAATAATATAATTGATAGAGAATGATCTCGGTTAGGTGGTCTTCACATAGCAAAAAGAATTTCTAGGTTTGGATCCCTATGGTGGGAGATACGAGCCCTTGAACATGGGTCATCGCAACAGATTTTTACTTGTTTAAAAATATGATTTTTCCTCGACTTGGCGTCATTTTTTACCTAGGTTTGTGCACTGCACGATGGAAACTAATCTACGGGATTGGAAGAGGGAAAGGTGAGAATCATACCGGCGAAGACGAATTAGAATTTGGTTGAGCGAGGAGGCGGGAATCAGCACGGGAACAGGGGTACGCTGCTGAGTACTCGATGTCGCGACGCGTTGACGCTCGAACGACGACGTCGCGGCCTGCGTGCGGCTACTCCGGCGGTCCAAGCGACGGTGCGGCAGGGCGGCGGTCCCAGGGCTGCGACGTCGGGTCAGGGGTGAAGGGTTTAGGGCTAGGGTTTGCTGATGATAATATATATATAGGGACGGAGCGGGTAAGAGGAACAGAGGATCCGCGGGGGTAGGTTTAGTTGAAGCAGCCGGGGGGTTGTACTGCAACCGCTGCTGTTGTGGATTAAATGGGTAGGTAATGGGTTATGGGTTTGGTTATTAATGGGTTTGGGTTTTGGGTAGTTAGGGTTTGATAGTTTTATTTATTATTCTTTCTTTTTCTTTTCTTTTCTATTCTTTCTCTTTTCTCTTTCTTATTTAATTACATTATTATTATTATTATTATTATTATTATTATTATTACTTATATTATTATAACTATTACTTATTATAATTACTATTTCTATAATTATTATTATTATTAACATTATTATTATAATTATACTATTTATTACTATTTTTTATTTTTTTTATTAATAAACTTTATATATATAAATATATATATATAATTCGAGGAATTTATATTGGTGCATACAATAAATCCATCAACTGTCCACAGGGTCTCCTATATGAAAATAATTAAGGAAAAATTATAATTGCTCCATAAATCCTCTATTGCACAATCACCTCAAAATAAAAAATATTAAATAATTCCTATTACTTCTAATTAGCTAATAAATGCTATAAATCAATTAAATAATTATTTAAATAATTAATATAGTTAAAAAATTAGGGGTTTTATAATCTACTCAACTTACAAAAATTTCGTCCTCGAAATTGACACTAACCCATATTCATAATAATTACTATAGCTATTACACTACATTGCTATCTAGCAATGCTTCCTAAAAGTCATGGTCTGCCATTCTAACACTTCCTCATTTATTGTCCATACACTATTCTATTATCCTTTAATTCGTCTATACTACCCAACTTATAAGAATTCTACTAGTAGTCAAGTCTTTTGATGCTATTATCTAGGTTGTAAGACGAATATATTTATTGGGTCAAGAATCTTGGGGTACTTGTCTTGAATCTCACAACCATGATTTTTTTTTATAACCGTCAAGTATCGTAGTCTAATACTGCCATGCCACCTGACCAATATGTCTGCAAATACTTCGACTACTCTACTACAATGGTCTAGCTACAGTTGTTGCTACTATGCTAGCGATTTGTCATAGTTGTCAGTTCGTAACAAGTGCCTTCAACTCTTCCTAGGTTTAGTCTAGGTTTTAGGGTAACAATTAAGGTCTTGACTAACTTTATAAAACTATTAGGAGTATGATCTATTTCAAACAATCTAACAATTTTCTATTAGGCTAAATGATGCTACTTAAGGGTTAAAGAATACAGATATTGCTATAGTGCATATACATAAGGGTATTTATTAAGAACTCATTCTTTTAGTTATTAATCATTTACTAAACCATTTATGTTTTAACTAACAATATAAGGGTAAGGTTGAAGTAATTCAAACAATTCATGATGGCGCAAAAGGATACGACTATGATAGGAAGAGTTAAGCACGAGATACGAAATGGATAGAGAAGAGAAGATGAGCCACCCGTGGGGGCGAGATGGTGATAGGAAGAGAATACTACTGCTGCTACGCGTGTCATCTATTAGTATTGCGTGTATGCCATCTGGGTAGAATATCAATACATCCTCATATATGCTAAACTACCTTATATATAATTCTACGTCTATTTATACATCTAAGATCCCGTGTCAAAAAGGGGGTCATGAGTATGCAATGACAAATATAACTAAAGGTCGACTTCCTGTGCCTGCAATCTCTTATTTGTCATCATGAGTGCTCGGCCTATGGGGTATATCTAGTACTCTCCGTTTATCAAACTTATACTAAGCACGAACGCTGCTGAGTACTCGCTGTCGTGATGCATTGACGCTCGAACGGCGACGTCGCAGCCTGCGTGCGGCTACTCCGGCAGTCCAGGCGGCGGTGCGGCGGTCCCAGGGCTGCGACGTCGGGTCAGGGGTGAAGGGGATCAGGGGATCCGCGGGGGTAGGTTTAGTTGAAGCAGCCGCGGGGGGGGGGGGGGGGTTGTACTGCAGTCGCTGCTGTTGTGGATTAAATGGGTAGGTAATGGGTTGTGGGTTTGGTTATTAATGGGTTTGGGTTTTGGGTAGTTAGGGTTTAATAGTTTTTATTTATTATTCTTTCTTTTTCTTTTCTTTTCTATTCTTTCTCTTTTCTCTTTCTTATTTAATTACATTATTATTATTACTACTACTAATAATAATAACATCATCATTATTATTATTATTATTATTATTACTAATATTATTATAACTATTACTTAATATTATTACTATTTCTATAATTATTATTATTATTATTATTAACATTATTATTATAATTATACTATTTATTAATATTTCTTATTTTATTTATATATATATATATATATACATATACATATATATATATATATACATATATATACATATACATATATATATATATATATATATATATATATATATATATATATATATATATATATATATATATATATATATATATATATATATATTTCAAGGAATTTATATTGGTGCATACAATAAATCCATCAACTGTCCACAGGGTCTCCTACATGAAAATAATTAAGGAAAAATTATAATTGCTCCATAAATCCTCTATTACACAATCACCTCGAAATAAAAATTATTAAATAAATCCTATTACTTCTAATTAGCTAATAAATGTTATAAATTAATTAAATAATTATTTAAATAATTAATACGGTTTAAAAATTAGGGATTTTACAATAATCCTACCCACCTTAGAAAAATTTTGTCCTCGAAATTAAAGATGATCGCAACCCCCTCTAGGTCAAACCCAGTCTAAACTAAACATACATTACTAACTATGGTCTCCGTCCATCATAGTTTTATAGTTTTCGATAGGGTATACTAACTACACAATAACACGCAAGCAGTCTATAAGGCAATAACTAACCACACAAACAACAGATGGGAAGAAAATAAACAGAACGAAACTAGCTAACTGATCACCTAAAGTGCCATCCTCTCTAACTGTCGTTGCAAATGCCCCGCCCTGCTGGGGTGACTCTCTATGCGGGTGCTGAACAGTCTGCGGTACCACAGGTGGTCTAGCTCCACCTCTTTGACCGTGATATGGTCTATACGGGTTATTGGAACACTCCTTCACCTGATAGTCAGGGGAACCACAATACAAGCATAGTCTGAGTCTCTTCCGATAGTTCTCCCAATCATGTCCATGCCTTCCACAATAGGTACAAGAAAAAGTCTCCTGAATCTGCCTTTGAGGCTGCTGCGGTGCCTGATGCACTGGCTTCTGAAACTGTTGTATCTGTTGTGCTGGTGCCATAACTGGCACAAGGTACTATTGATGCTGATATACCCTCGGTTGCTGAAAATGGGTGCGCTTTGCTAGGCCCGCACCAATACTCGCTCCTCCGGTGTCTCTCGCACTCTTTGAGCCAAGCTCCATATCATCTTTCGCCCGCTGCGCATGTCTCAAAATTTCCTCAAACGTAGCGGTACGTTCTCCATTAGTATGAGACTTAATCTCACTATTCAGTCCTTTTCTGAACTTCCTAGCTCCGGCCCAAGGATTCTGTCCCTCAACAAATCGTTCCAATCGGCAATACTCCACCGCTTACTAGTCCACCATCAAGTTCCCTTGGACGAGGTTCTGAAATTGACTCTCCAAGGTACTCTGAGCCACATCCGGGAAGAACTTCTCTTTGAACAGCTCCTTGAAAGCTTCCCAAGTAATTCTCGGCGCTGATATCCTTGGGTCTGTCCTGAACCATGTCAAAGCAATGTCGAACATCATACAACCCGCTGCCTCTATCTGTAGCATCTCTGGAATCTGCGCCAGCCGTAGGTTCCGCTCGATGTCCTCGATCTACTCGTCCGCATAAATAATCCACTATGTGCCCCTGAAGTCCTTCGGGCCCATCCTCTTGAAGTCGATGATGGTACCCGGCCTCGGCTGATACGGAATAAACTGAGTTGGTACCGTCGGTGGCTGGACTGCAGTAGCTCTCTCAACTATTGCCAGCGAGATCTGGTGAGCATTCTCCATGCTCTGTCGCAGGACCACCGACTGTCGTTGCTGCGCCTCCATCATCTGCTGGAAGAGCACGAACATCTGTGTTTGATCAACTACTGGTGGTGGAAGACCATCGAAAACAACTAGAGCTACCCTCCGAACTGGGGGAGGAGCACCCCCGAAGACGGTTGCTGAGGCTCCCACCTGAACCGGTGAGGGGACCCTCTCATCTGGAGAAGAAACAGTAGTAGCTACTACCCTCTTCGCAGCAGGCTAGGAAGTAGTTGAGGAAGCTGCCGCTGCTCCTGAGCGATAGAATCTGATCTTCGGAGGCATATTGAAGACATATTAAAATACGAAATCAATATTGAATATGATACGATATCATCAAACAAGGACAAATTTTTTCAAGGAAAACGATATTCAGAATGAAGATGACAAGATACAATTATGTTAGAATTTTTTCTAGTTGTGATTGAGTATCCCTCTCATCCTAGTATCCTATATCCTATCATATCGCAGGCTCGCAGTAGTACAACTAAGTCGTTGTACTACCACGACATTGCACTATTGCGAAGGCTGACCTGCATGGGCCACCACTAAAAATGTGTCACGACCCGCACCCGGTATAGGGGCATGAATACGTGGGTACGTCCAGCCTACGCCGCAGAATCGGCAGTAGAACGTTGTCTTGGTCTACTATACCATCTAATATCTCATACAATGTATATAAAATACTGTCATGCCATCTCAATTTCAAATGATACTCAACCACATATAAAACTAAAGGATGATGTACGCACGATATGGAATAGAAAGGATAAGAAATATAAGTCTCAAAACATCACATGACCAACTCAAAACTAAACACAACTCCAGATCTCAAAACAATAATATAAACCAAAATCTAAATAGAAAATAACTACTACAAGGTATGGAAATTAAAAAGGCCTCAGTCTCTAGCACTATCCTCGGGTGGCACTCCATCTGTCGGTCCATAGTGAGTGGGACACATTCTCTCTAACCATTCATCTGAAAAAATATTTTCCAGTCAGGAATGGAGCGAAGTACAACCCAATAGCAGTTCCAATTAATTGATAATGACTATAAACAGAAATAGGAAATATAATACAAGATGAGAAACAATGAACAATATCAACTATGGTAGAAGAACAGATAAACAATGAACAATATGGTATACACTGATCACGATGAACTAGAATAAAGCAATAGAATAAAATAGTGAACTAGAATATGGCGAAGAACTGTAGCTATGCTAAGTGATTGAAATACTAGATAGATATGTGATCGGCTTGGGTGAACATTGTCTACTTTAACGTTGGATAAATATTGTCTAAGTTAAATATTGAACATTGTCTAGGATTTGATCACATACCTAGCTAACACTTTCGCTCTTCCCCCAACTAGTACAATGGATCCAACCATGACACGTTGTGATACAAGATACTCAAGGCCACATAAAAAATAAACCTTGAACACGAAACATTCAACATTGAACATTGTCTAAGTTAAACATTGAACGTTGAACATGAAATATTGTCTAAGTTAAACATTGAGAACACGAGGAACAATAAACAATATCTATATAACATTCTATGACTGATTTATGTGTATACTAGTCCGTGTACCAATGTGTCAAGAGTCATGTAAAATATTTCTAGATACTTGCATTATTGTAATTATCAAATAATGAAAACTATCAGAGAATGTACTCGCCTACCGTCCAAGCAATGAATGTCAAACTGTGTCCCAACTGGTGTCACACAAACCTATATATAGAATATTATATTAATATAAGGTGTTGAAATGAAATTAAGTTAAACTAGTCAACATATAGGTCATAAAGCCATTTCTAAGTCAAACCGATGAAATCTAGGTTGCAAGATTCTAACATCTAGGTCACTAAGTCGATACACTATGAAACTAAGCTATACCAACTAGTCTAAGATACTTAGAACCACACAAATGCTGTATCCTAAGATACGCAAGTTTTAATTATATAAAAATAGTCTTTTAGATATATATATATACAAGTCAATAATTATAGTATCTATACAAAACAATGAATATACGATACCTTGGTCTTGTACCAATGCGTATCACACCTATCTCGATACCCAACCCAAAACCTTGGGTATCGGCCCAATACCTTGGTATCCGAGGTAATCTAAAACACTACATAATAGCTAACTACACAATATATATATAAATGCCCCAAGCTAATACTAATATAGGTTAATAATATAATAATATATACTAATAATATACATAACTAACTACTTAATATTCACCTGCTAACTATAACCAATGTTCAAGACTAACCATCTAATTATACTACAACTACTAACCCACAACTACATATATACATATATACTCATATAGCTAACTATATATATACCAAGTATCACACCTATCTATTATATAACAAGTCAATATATATATATCTAACCAACTAACTATATACCCATACCATAACACTAAACTAACTAACACTAATAATCAACACTTAACCAAACACTTAACTAACTAATGTAAGTACTACACACTAACAACTAACTAATCTAATACCAAAACCCAACCTAAGACTGAAAATTGAACAGTGTATCATCTCTTTGTTGTATGCCCGATCCTCTCTTCATTGTGTCTCAACTGAAATGATACTATATGATATTGAAACTGGACAATGAACTGTACATGGATACACTGATACACAGTGTTGCTGTGGATATCCTGCACTGTACAGATACTGCACAGTGCACTGACTGTTGGTGCCCAATCCTGCTGCATAGCCGATACCCTTCTTCTTTGGTTGCACGAGCCAATGCACTGGCTAAACACCTTGCTGCCCCTGCCTGAGAGCTGTTGTTGCTGCTCTTCAGCTCGATTGCACTGTGAAGCTTCATGCACATGTTGTGCACTCTGTTGCAGATGATTTCACTGCAGCTAACTGTCCATGAATAGCTTGACTACTCAAGCTGGTGCTCTGTTTTAATGCTGCAGTGTACTGTGCAGCTCCAAGATGCACGAGCTCCTCCTTGCACTGCACGAACTGTGCACAAGGTACTGCTCACCTTGCTGAGTTCTCTGTATCAGTCACTAACTGTATGTTGTAGCAGCTCCTCGTGTGCACTGATGCACATTTTGCTGCACACCCTGCCTCCTATAGTTGCTCTATGTTGATAGCCATAAACACTAATCTATACATACATAGACACACATAAATACATAAACTCAACTACACTAACATATGCATATATATGTTACCTAATTATCATAATTATTTATAATTACACATGCATGTATAGGAAAGAGAGCCAAATAACAAATACATGGAGTGTATCGCACCCGTATCACACTTTCTCTATGATACGCTTGCGATACGGCTCCAACATACAACCAAACGCATCCCGGAGGACACGAGCAAGTCTAATACACTAATTATGAACAATACGTATAGTAATTAGAGTGTCTACGTGTCCGGGTCACAATACGATATGCACAAGGCTCCGTGTCGGAGGAAACCCCCCAAAATTAACCCATTTTGCCAAATTGACAAGATATGGCCTACACGTAACAAATTATGGACACGACACTAGTCATAAACAAACAAACATATGTCAATTTGGTCTAATTGACCAATTGACAAACACAACATGTGCCAATCTCGAAATTCTCCCAAAATTTGTACCAAAATGCACGTAACTTCCACCTTAGGTCTCCGATGAACCTGAAATCAATTCCTATGGGTAGCCTATGCATGGGGGTTGGTTTCTCATGGTTAAATCTCAGATCTAGAGTCTATTTGAAAGGAAAAAACTAAAATGTACCTATTGGAAGATGGATTCCCAATAAAAAATCTCCAAATGCAACGTAGCTCCTCTTCTTGTAGATCTTGGCCTCCTCCTCCTTGCTCCTTGTTTCCTTCTCATAGATCCTTGATGTAGAAGCCTCAATGAAGAACTAGGGAAGAGATTGGTGATGAATTGGTGGAGAATTGATGAGAAAATAGAAGGAAATTAGAAGAGGGAAAATGTAGATATAGAATTTGGGAATGAAATAAAATGAGAGCACTCTCTCTCCTCCTAATTATGGCTGGTCATAAATCCCTCTCCAAGCAATGTAAAATGTCTAAAACACCCTTTAGGGCCTCTCATGAAGAAATTAATTAAGGAGGAAAGGTTCTAGTCTAATGGTTTCACTAATTATTCCCACCTCTTAATCGATGGGCCTAATTCATGGGCTCAAACTAAACTCATCGAAAATATTGGGTTCATGCATCTAATAAAATAGGTCAGGTCCACTACATAAGTCTAAAATTAATACTGCGTCTAATCAAACAATAAATAATACAACATTAATTAATTACTCATGCACAATATTAAATACAGCCCTCCTAAAATAAAATTCCCGTGTCAATTACCAAACTACCCTTGATTGAAAAAGTGAGGGTGACAACCATGGGTCCCCAAGCCGGAAGGGCGGGATTGGAGTCCCACCTCCCACAGTGGCAGCGCTTAGACACGCGAGTTGGCTATATATACATGATAAACGGAATATGAGCCATATTGCTCATATTCCTACATGAGCCATGCACATGTGGACCAATAGGAATCGAGTGTACTAGTACACATAGGTGCACATGGAATGTAGGACTCTATTCCTATTGTTCCACATGTGCATGGCTCATGTACGAATATGAGCACTACGACTCATATCCCGTTTACCCATATATATATATATATATATATATATATATATATATATATATATATATATATATATATATATATATATATATAAAATAAACGTAGAATAAGGAAGAAGAAAATATAAAAGAACTCTTATTCGTGTAATCACATAGTGGGAGGCAAAGACCTTATTTATACAACCCTGAAGGTATAATACTAATCTCTAACCAATGTGGGACTAAAATACAAAGTGATAATCCAACACTTTAGTAACCTACGTCATTACACTCCCCATTTGGATGACCACCATCTCTAAGCCTATTGCCTTGTTAAAATTTTGCCAAAAAAATCTATTAGGACAAAACATGTGCGAAAGAAAAGAGTACAATTTTTAGGATGACTTAGATAGGTGTTGGACATGCTTTATGTTGTCTCATTAAAACCTTGTCAAAAAAATCTAATGGAAAAAATTTATGACTAAGAAAAAAAAGTACAATGAGTTATAGTCCATACAAAATGTATCTCCCCCTGAAAACAATCATTCCCCCTGAAAATAATCACTCCCCCTGATGATGTTGATCCTGAACAGTCAACTGATGAAGATCTTGTATTCCAATTCGATGAACTAGTTTATGAAAAGTTGACTTTGGCAACGATTTAGTGAACAAGTCTGCAAGATTATCACTTGAGCGAACTTGTTGGACGTCAATATCAAAGTTCTTATGAAGCTCATGAGTATAGAAAAACTTCGGTGAGATATGCTTGGTCATGTCTCCTTTAATGAATCTGCATTGAATTTGTGCAATACATGCTGCATTATCCTCATGAATAACAGTTAGAGTATAAGTGGTAGGAGAAAGGTGATAGGAGCTACGAATGTGTTGAATCAACGATCTCAGCCAAATACATTCTCTACTTGCTTTATGGAGAGCCAATATTTCTGAGTGATTTGAGGAGGTAGCAACCATTGTCTGTTTTGTTGAACGCCAAAAAATAGCTGCATTGTAATTAAGAAACACATATCTAGTTTGTGAACGATCTTTATGGAGATCAGATAAAGAACCTGAATCTGCAAAACCAACTAGATTCGCGATGTCAGATAAACCACAAGTATAAAATAATCTCATGTCGGTAGTTCCAGAAGATATCGCATCACATTTTTAATTCCATTCCAATGTCTGCGAGTTGGCGCTGAGCTATATCTAGCCAACATATTGACAGAGAATGATATGCATATCCTTGTACATTATGATAGATACACTAATGCTCCAATGGCACTAAGGTATGGTACTTCAGGTCCTAACATCATTTCATTGTCGTCCTTAGGACGATATGGATCTTTATTGATATCTAAAGATTGAAAAACCATTGGAGTGCTAAGGGGATGAGCTTTATCCATATTGAACTGTTTCAATATATTTTCTGTGTATTTAGATTGATGCACTAAAATTCCATTAGTGCAATGCTCAATTTATAATTTGAGATAATATTTTATGTCTCCGAGATCTTTCATCTCGAACTCCTTTTTCAAATAGTTTGCAGTCACATTGATTTTATGTTTTGTCCCAATCAAGTTTATGTCATCGACATATACTGCAACTATAGAAAAATTCTCCTTAGATTTCTTTATGAAGACACATGGGCATATAGGATTATTCTCATATTCTTCTATTTTTATATATTCACTAAGACGGTTGTACCACATCCTTCCGGATTGTTTCAAACCGTACAATGAACGTCTTAGCTTATGTAATGCATGTTCTTAGCTTTTGAGCTGGGTAGGTTAAATCCATCTGAGATTTTTATATAGATATCGCTATCTAAATTACCATATAGATATGCTGTTACAACGTCCATAAGTCTCATGTCCAGCTTGTTCTTAACTGTCAGACTAATCAAATAACGGAACGTTGTTAAATCCATTATGGGAGAATACGTCTCTTCGTAATCAATCTCGGGTCTTTGGGAAAACCCTTGTGCCACTAATCGTGCCTTAAATCAAGTAATTTCATTCTTTTCATTTTACTTTCTTACAAACACCCACTTGTAACCTATCGGTCTGACGTCTTTTGGTGTTTGTACTATAGGTCCGAATACTCCACGTTTATTAAGGGAATCTAATTCTGCTTGAATAACATCCTTCTATTTTGGCCAATCTTTTCTTTGTCGATATTCATTGATGCTAAATGGTTCAATGTTATTAATGCCCTTAGATATTTCAGTAGCTACTGAGAATGAAAATATCTCATCTATTGTTATATCTTTGCGATCATATACCTCTCTTGTATATGTATAAAATATATAGATTTTTTTCAGGTACCTGAGCCTCCTCTTGGACTTGTGTCTTTTCTAAGACAATAACATCTTTTGAGTTTTCAGAGAGTATGGATCTATCATTCATAACATCTTCTTGAGCGTTATGTGTAACCTCCTTAAGAGCGTTACTTGGGCATTTTCTCTTTCTAGGGACTAAGTCCTTCGAACCTATAGGTCTACCACGCTTCTGGCGTACAGTATATTCATTAGCCTCTCTGCTATTTCCCCTACAGGAATATCAATTCGAGCTAGCGCATTTGCAGAGGGCACATGTGATTTAATCACTTTAGCTAAATCAGTAAATGCATATGGCATTTGATTTGCAATCTCTTGTAGATGCAATAACCTTCGTACCTCAGTTTCACATTAATTAATACGATGATCTAGATGAGACAGAGTGGGATTATCCCACGATAATTTATGCTATTTATTTATGGCGAATGGTTCTTTAAGAACATTCATTTCTTTCTTATTTTCCCCTAACGGCGGAAATTTAGTCTCATCAAAATGACAGCCTACGAATCTAGCAGTAAAAATATCACCAGTTAAAGGTTCCAAATAACTAATGATTAAGGGCGAATCAAAACCAATATAAATTCCTAAACGGCGTTGAAGTCCCATTTTAGAGCGCTGAGGAGGGGAAATAGGAACACAAATAGCACAACCAAATTTACGCAAATGAGAGATGTTAGGTTGATGGCCTGTCACAAGTTGTGATGGTAAAAATTCATGATATGTAGTTGGCCTAACAATAATCAATTTAACAGCATGTAATATGGCATGTCCACAAACTAAAATGGGTAAGTTTGATTGAATGAGTAAAGGCCTTGCTATGTGCTGAAAACACTTAATCAAGGACTCTGCTAAACCATTTTGGGTATGAACATGAGGGATAAAATATTCAACTTATATTCCTACGGAAGCACAATAATCATCAAAAGTACAAAAAGTGAACTCAACTGCATTATCAAGTCGAATCGTTCTAACATGTTGGTCAGAAAAATGAGTCTTAAGCTTAATAAACTGAGAAAGTAGCTTGGAGACGACAAAATTTCTAGATGAGAGTAAGGAAACATTTGACCATCGACTAGAAGCATCTATTAGAACCATAAAATACCTGAAAGGTCCGCTAGTAGGATCAATTAGTCCACAAATATTACCTTGTATTCTCTGAAAGAATGGTGGTGATTCATAAGCTATTTTGAGAAGTGAATGTCTTGTAATGAGTCTATCCTATGAACAAGCTACACACAAATATTCAGTAGGAAAGGAAAGACTTTGGTATGATAAATTATGCCCATTGGTATTGTTGATGATCTTTCTCAACATAGTCGATCCTGGATGACCCAATCCGTCATGCCAAAGGATTAGATTCCTCATGCCAAAGGATTAGATTTCTTGGATCCTTTAGCCTTTTGCTAGTGATGGGGTGAGATTCTACTACCTTAAGAGTAGTTTGATATAGCCCCAAGGAGATTAACTTGCACTTTTCTAATGTGAGCATATTGCTTCCAACATTAGAAGTGATACAAAGATACTCTTTGCTATCATCGTTCAGGGTTTCAACATGAACCCGTTTATTCGAATATCTCTAAAGCTGAGTAGTTTCTATTAGATCTACTAGAGAATAATGTATTTCGATTGACTAAGTGTGTTCTATTTGGCAACACAATATCGGCCTTACCATAACCTTCTATAATCTGCACGGTCCAGCAATGGTGGTCACCTTGGCAGTATTTGAGTCATATGTTATGAAAAATGTTCCAGTTTTTAATATAGTGTGAGTTGTTGCACTATCTATCAAGCATATGCCATCATCATTGTCCATAAGTTTCAAAAACAAAAATTAATAATATATTAATATACTACTAAATGGTTAAACTTAATATATTGTCAATTATTACAACTTGATCTAAATCTAAATTTAACTGCTTCAAAGAAAGTAAAATACCTAGACTTATTGATCATATAATGACCAATTTATTCAAAGTAGAAAGTAAATAAACTTAGATAAACATACAATAACTATTCATTGACTTTGCCTATCATGGCGTTGAACTGGTCTTCCAAAATTATGTTTCCATCCTTATCTTGGAAGAAATCATTAAAATCCATGTGTATTGTACCCTCCATGAGATTTGTCTCCACACCCTTTGAGGCTTCATACTCATCCACTTTCTTTTGTGAGGTACGATAGTTTTGTATCCAATGACCAACTCTTCCACAACTTTTACAAATATCAGTTGGAGAAGCTAGATTTGGAAT
The DNA here is from genome assembly GCA_036927795.1 of Iris macrosiphon. Lineage (NCBI taxonomy): Eukaryota > Viridiplantae > Streptophyta > Magnoliopsida > Asparagales > Iridaceae > Iris > Iris macrosiphon. The sequence goes on from JAYESA010000004.1 coordinate 292,193,100, forward strand.
TTGGGCATTATTTCTTCGAGGATTAAATCCCTTATTTTTGAAATGTGTATCGTTCCTTGGATCTAGATTGTAGCCATTTCTTAGGCTTCTACGGTGTCCATGCCCTCTACCTCTGTGATTTTCTCGACCCCTAGTATTGGTCATACTTTTTCGAGCACTAGTCACTGGAATTGGTGCAGACCCAGTTGGTGTACTAGTGTGGTTTTTGATTAATAACTCATTATTTTTCTCGGCCACGAGTAAGACAACAATGAGTTCAGAATACTTCTTAAAATTCCTCTCCCTATACGTCTGTTATAGGGTCATATTAGTCGCATAAAATATGGTAAATATTTTCTCTAGTATGGAATACTTTGTTACTTTTTTACCACATAACTTTAATTGTGAAGTAATCCTGAACATAGCTGAATTATAGGCTGCAACTGTCTTATAATCTTGGAAACGTAGATTGAGCCATTCATAGAGTGCACCTGGTAGTATGGCCATTTTTTGGTGATCATATCTCTCAACTAGAGAATTCTATAACACCAAGGGGTCCTTGACTGTTAAGTACTCAGTCTTGAGATCAACATGAATATGATGTCTTAGGAAAATTAAAGCCTTCGCTTTGATATTGGCTTATCAGCCACAATTGTATCACCTAAGCTTTTGGTTTGAAGGTGCAATTCAGCATCCAATCTCCAGTTGAGAAAGTTCTGGCCTTCTAAGTTTAGAGGCTTGAAATCATGCTTTGTGAGGCTCGACATATTGTTGTATAAGATCAATAATAATAAGTTAACATAAGAACTTGATAAATCACCAAATAATTTATGTTCATGGTGTATGTTTCAAACAATGATGTTTTAGAAGTCTATTTATACCAAACAAATCTTGTTCATGGTATACTTCGAACAATGATTATGTTCAAGTCTTTCAAAAATACCACATATAATATGCTTCGAACAATGATGTTCCAGAAGTTTTATATATATAGACCAAATAATTCATGTTCATGGTCATCAGATCTCTGATGGTTTTGATCTGAATGTATTAACATATATAAAAGAAAGAAAGAAATAGAGAATAACTCTAGCATTTTCTCCGAGAGATCTATATGCGATTAACATTGGAGTGCCATTAGAGTTAACTAAAATAAGTGAGATGAATGGATAAAAAAAATTCTTTTTGCCCTAGCGGTATGCCAAGATATGTATAAACATCAACATCAGGCTGCACCTAGGGTAAGCATATATAGAAAAAATAAACATAAATAACTATACATATTATCGAAGTGGAGAATCCGCAAATGGCGGCTTCACTGAGATGCTCTCGCTTATTTTCCCCCGTTAGAGCTTCGTGCTGATAACATATTAGAATAAACGTAGAAGAAGGAAGAAGAAAATAGGAGTGAAGATCTCTTATTTGTGTAATCACATAGTGGGCGGCAAAGGCCTTATTTAAACAACCTAATGAAGGTGTAATACTAATCTCTAACCAATGTGGGACTAAAATACAAAGTGGGAATCCAACCCTTTAGTAACCCACGTTATATATATATATATATATATATATATATATATATATATATATATATATATATATATATATATAGAGAGAGAGAGAGAGAGAGAGAGAGAGAGTTTAATACTTAAATAAAAAAGTTTAAACCCTAAACTCCCCCCCCCCCAAACTCTTCAACTCCTAATCCTAAATCTAATTTCAGATTGTATTTTGTATTATTTGAGACTTGATTGCTATTTGATTATGTATTTAATATTACTCTTGTTTAAAATTATTTTAAATATTATATTAGAGCCTGATAAACCCGATGGACCCGACCTAACCCGAGTCCAACCCGATCCTCCAGGCTCGGGCTTAGGATACATATGTTGAACCCGTGGTCAGGCTCGAGCTTGGGCTAGGTTATGATTCATCGGATTGGGCTTGGTTGAGCTCAAGCCCGACCCAACCAGCCCGAGTTGTACCCTTAGTTAAATGAACCACAAGGCAACTCAAACAAGGTCTTAGGGCTACATCTCTCTCTCTCTCTCTCTCTCTCTCTCTCTCTCTCTCTCTCTCTCTCTCTCTCTTCTCTTCTCTTATCTTCTCTACTCTTACAATGAGGCTTGGAAACGGCTCAAAATTGAGCCGTCTAAGCCATTTATATATACTCGGCTAATTTTTTTTTAAAATAACTAATTAATTAACTACCTAATATGATTTATTTACAACTAAATAATTCTAACTTAAGTGGTTAAGGTGGGAAGTATTTTCCTTCGCTACTTGAGTTCAATTCCTACGAATGATCATATTTACAATAATTTTAGATTTTTTTTTAAATCATGCAAGTGTACTGCACGTGCATATTACTAGTGACATAGAGAGCTCGTGACATTTTATTTTTCTTTGTAGTGAGGCCATCTCCAATGAAGATTTTTATCTTCCATGTTTCTATGGTAGATTTTTTTTATAAAAAATTCTTCCAATGGTGGTTTCTATTCCAATTTCTATCTATGTGGCATTGACGTAAGATAAAAAAAAATTATGAGAATTTTACATGTAAAAACTCTCATAGAAATTCTCATCGCCTAATATAAATTCTCATCTCTCATGAAAAATATTATTCAACCCTAAATTATTAAATATATCCTTTCGTTTCTGTCATGTAGGATATAAATGAAGAACTATTGGAGAGTGCGTGTTTTTTTTGTAATTTATATGTAGAAACTCTACCAACTATGAAAGAAATTTACTGTAAACCCCCCTCGACCAGATTCCAGCATTTTAGGATTTTTTTTTTAATTTAGGATTTATGGCAATATTTTAATTTATTTTGCTTACATATCCTATCGACTTGTGCACCTGTCCATCACCGAATTATTCAGAGCTTTACCTTGACTGTTATCCCCGAACAAAGTTCACATACCTGTCCTAGACATATTAGTCTATTTTTTTGCATTTTGTGCAACTCCCAGATACTTTACTTTGAGCCTCGTTTGAGACGCACAATTATCGTTACAAACGTACGTATTTAAATTCCTAGATCTGTACCCATCTCTGTTCCAACAGACATTAGAGGCCCAATATGCACCTGTTTTGCCCAGACAAAAATACGTTAATATTCTACACTGAGTATACTACATTTAGTATATTGACACCGTGCTGAAATTATGACCCTACCTGCCTCTAAATAATTAGAGAACATCGTGCGCAGTATTTATTAATTAATTAATACGATGGCCCGTATCACCCAAGAAAACCAGGCCCAGTCCCTGCCCAGACTCACCCCCACCCCCCTCAGGACCCTCACACAGCTTTTTCCTTCAATTCTGTGAATTTTAGCATTTTCATGAATCGGGTGATTTTCCCAGACAATTTCGTAATTGCGCAATTTCCCAAAATAGGATCTTTACGCAATTTATGAAATTACAGGGACTTTTCTGCAAAATTCCGTGTGAGGTGTCAGCCTCCTATTGGCCGGTGAACCTGCACCGTCCATTTGGAGGCGGGACCCACACGAAAATATCCTGTAAAATATCTTTAGATATTTTACTTAAAATATCTATAGATATTTTACTTAAAATATCTATTTATTTTTCTATAAAAGAAAATAAAATAAAACCCAATCCCTAACCCTCACCCTAACCCAGCCCGCAGCCGACCCCCCGCCGGAGCGGCGAGCCCCCTCGCCGGAGCTACTTCGCCTCTCTCCCCCCCGCGACGAAGCCAACCCCCCCCCCCGCCGCTGAGCTCCACCGCCCTCTCCCAGCCCCTCTTCCTCTTCCCTCTTCTCCTCCATCCTCCCTTGGCCGGAGCCGACCCCGACCTCGCCGGCAGCACCGAGCAGACCCCTCGGCCTCCTCATCATCTTCTCCTCCCCCGAGCCCTTTCTCCTCTGCCACTCGTCGCCATCCCCAGCTCCTCCTCCTCCTCCTCGCCTTGGTTCTCCCCCCTCCGCCAGCGTCGGCCCCCGCCGGCCTCGACAGCAGCCATCCCAAGCCCCATCTTCCCTCTTCTCCTACCCCGACGCCTCCTCTCTCCTCCTCTCCGTGAATCTCCCCGCCCTAAGCCGAGCCCCGCCATCACTTCCGGCCGCCCTCGAGCTCGACGCCATCCCCTGAGCTCCGGCCCGACTTCTTCCCCCCCCGCAGCAACTGACTTCTCCCCTCTTCTCCTCCCCGAGCCCCCTTTTCCCCTCCGGCCAGCGCCACGCCGCCCCCACTCCGGTTCAGTTCCCCCCCGACCAGCAATGCGACAACCCCGAGCCGCCGTCCCCCGGCCGAAGCTCCCCCGTCCGGTCGGCAGCAACCCCCTGACCCGCTCCACTGTCCAGTGTTCTTCTCCCCGACCCCTGGCGGCCTCCTTCGTCCTGCCGGTTGAACAGTAGCGGCTCCGGACCACCCCGCAATGACCCCGACTCGAGCAGTACCGGACACGACAGCAGCTAGACACGGCCCGGACACGGCAACTAGACATCGTGTCGTGTCGCATCTCTTCACGGACACGAAGAAAAGTTATTCTGCGGAGCCCTGTTCAGGTAACCCGTTCTATCTCCTCGTATTTCAGTTTTTAATTCCGTCAGTTGTGACACGTAGGCTATGTAACCCTCTCGATGCCTGTGCAACCCGCTCGGTGCATCCCGTCCTGTGGCGATCGTGAACCGCGATCCAAAAACAGGAAAAACAATGCCCCGATTCACCCCGGAACTGAGTATGCCCCGCCAAACGGGACGACTTGGTCGTACGCGGTCTTTACCAAAACGTGCGCATCGTTGATACGGACGTGCGGGATTTCGCAGAAGTTGATTTGGATGTGCGTGCACACCGGAATCAATGCGTATCCGCCGACAACGTCCCGTATTCGCCTGTTCTGGAATACGCTGTAACTTTGTGTACACACTTCGGATCGAAACGAAACTTGTGCCATTGGACTCGTAGCAATACGTTGGTCCTGTGATCCAAGTTTGGTTCGATTCTGAGAACGTTGACAAAATCCCGTATCGTGGGCCCCACAAGCTCCACTTGACGGGCAATTTTATGATCGGCACATCGAAATCCAGTTCTGGACATTCCTTTGGGTTCGTGTCATCGTTCTGGACTTGTTGACACTAAGTTTGGCAAATTTGGAGACCTTTGATCCTGACACGTTTTTCGGTGCAAAGTGGCCCACATGTGGACCCTGCTTTGACCGAAAACTATTATTTTTGCCCCTGTGTCCAAATTGGACTTAAGGACAGGCGTTTCTAGCTATTTGATATTTTCTGAGACTATTGGTGATGTTTATTTCAGCATCCGGAGACATTTATTCTGAGGCCATAGTCTCTGACTTTTGGCATTTGACATCTGGACGTTATATTTTGCAGCTCTCTTGCCAGGCAAGTATATCTTGCCTTGTTGTACTGTTTAAATTCAGTTATTATTAGTTACATGTTTATTTATTTTAATATTATATAAATGTGTGCGTCCGAGAAAACTCGGGTGCAGTCAACGAAGGCGTTGACGTTAGGACTTGTGTCTGACCTAGTGTCTAGTCGACCCACATAAAGTTGTGGAGTTATTGATATGACTCCCCAGTCCTTGACACATATCATTTCACATTACTGAGTGAGTTCATGTAGGGATTCATGTAGGGACGCGTGTCTCATGCTCGACTGGCCATCAGTATGAGCAACACGTGTAACGGTATGTAGCTTAGTTATTTTATTTATTTGAGACTTGCATCATAGTAGGAGGTGTCCACGTCATTTTTATGACTTGTACATCTATATTGGGCGGGGAAGATACTAGTAGACGTATGGGGCACCCCCTCCTTGAGTCTTTTATCCTTCGTACCATGCTTCTCGAAGATGGTCGATTGTAGAGCTACTCGTGTGTCCGGGGGCATATGACACATATACTAGCCAGTCATGACGATTGGTGAATTACGTCAGCATATGTCAAGCCTACACATTCCCATGCGTACTACCAGGTCTTTAAATTGCATTCACTTAGATGGTTAGCACACCCCATTTATTTATTCAGTATTTACATACATAGTATGTTGTTTTTCTGTATCTTGTTATGTCCTTCTGAGGACCTGGTCCCTTTCCAGGTGTGGATGTTCATGAGTATTCGCAGGAGCGCAGATCCGGACATGTTACATATTTTTCGAGGAGGTCTTCACTTCGAGCCTCGTGATTGTCAGATGTTATTCTTATATGGTGTGTACCTGGTTCCTTTGATATTCTACTTCAGCAGTGGATTTGTTTCCATCCGACTGTCATTCTTTAGATACTTATTATTGTTATCTAGTTACATGGTTATTGGTTATTCATGTATATGTGATTACTGTGGATGAGATTTAGATATTATCCTGTGACTTGTGATTAGTTATACCACTGGTGAATTATTGTTCATTATACAGCGTACGCTCGTATATATGGTTTCCATATATTGGACTTGCCATATATACAGGCGGCTGGCATGTTTACGTGTCATAGTCCTACGTATTTTGGGAATGGGGCATGACATTTACTAAAATTACAATGCCAAGTGGGATACAAAACTTAATTTTAGAAATCTCCATTGGAGATGGCCTTAGCTCACCCCTTTTGAAAGTTAACTCATTCGTTTTTAGGAGTACTTGTAACCACCTATGACAAAGGGAGGGGTATTTTTGTCATTTAATAAATATTTGATAATTATATTGGTATTATTATTATTATTATTATTATTATTATTATTATTATTATTATTATTTACATATATATTATTGGGCCTTTGTGTTAGCTAGTTAGTTGGACTAGTGTAGTGGACCTAGTTAGCACATAGCATGCAGGCACATGACCCAGTTGGTTGGCCATGACATGGTTAGTAGTATAATTAATTAAGTTTAGTTAGAGAATAGAATATTCTCTCTTCATTAGTTTGATTTTCTCCTTAAACTAATTAAAGAAGCCATAGGAAATGTCATGAAGCAACTATAATCTAGTGGAAGCTTGTGGAAGGGACTAGTGGACTCATCAACATTCCCCAACCCAAGTCCAATGTGGTCGGCCCCTAGTGAGGAGAGAGAGAGAGTCACAATTCCATAATTACATTTTATTCATTAAGCAAGTGCTTCTTCTTCCCCAAGCAACCCATTCTCCACCAATTCTCACTCAATCCATACTCAATTACACTCATTCTCACCAAAAAGGAGGCCTAAGAGCTTGGAGGACACAAATAGATCTATTGGAGAGGAGATTGCAAGGAGATCGTGTCCAAATTGTACTTCGTGTCCACCCAGAGGAGTTTTATTAGGATCTGTCACGCCCAGTACCGAAATACGGAGACGGACATGGCTAGCTATCCCTTATAAGGTACTATAGTCATACGACGATCACGGCTGTAATAAGACAAGGGAGTGCATGCTACAATCAAGTCTCCTATGGTCAAGAACTTCTACGTCTCAATTATTCAAACAAGAAACAATAAACATAGAGCATATATGATAAAGCAATAAGGCGTCCCAAACGCTTTCTCAAAATATTCTGGAGACTAGCTGCGCAAAATAAGAAAATAAAATATTAGCAAAAGTACATGCCATTCATCAGCTGTAGTCTGATTTAATGCAATCATGTAAGGAGACTAATGTTCAGACGTGCCGACTAATAGGTGTCGGTGGCTAAACGCCTAAAAAGAAGTAAATATACAATAACGAGCAAGGAAGAAGAAAACCTACTCGTTATCCTCTGTGACCATGTTTCTGGTATGTACCATGAGTTGGGGGATAGTGCACTTGATCCTCGGGTGCTGGCTCGATACCTGGCCATACAAAACCAGTGGGGTTAGACCCCAAATAGCAAGTAACACAAATAAAGCACGAAATGGAGAAACCAAAACCCAAGAAATAATTATATAATAATATATAGGTTCAGTATCGTAACTTAGGTCCATGGCATACCCCAGTGCAAAGGTCCAACCCTACAACCAAACAAGGACAAGGGTTGAACTATCAAACTATGATAGTCCATCTTCCTAGGCTACTAACCGAATAATACAATCACAACCAAGTCCATAATTTTCTTATATCGGCCAATCACTTGTACGATTTGCTATTTTGTGGATTCTGAGGTTATCTCAGAAATAATGCATAATAGATATCTTCAGACCACGTCATTGTCGAACATGAGCTAACCGAGCCAAATAAGGAATATACAGGCACTTCATGATGCACCAGTTTCCCGTAGGATCACTACGCTAAAATACGGTATTGACAGTTCCAGTGCTCCTATAGGGAGACAATGGCTTGGCGTTAGTTATAATAGGTTAGATACAACACTCCACTAAGACGGATGATATACAGTATCTGTGGTGTCCAACCCACAACGCACTTAGAATTAATCTCTGTTGGAAGGTTCGTTGGCATGATCTCGGGATACCGTTTCCTCTAATGTTACTACCATTTTTAGTTACCTAATTAGCCCTATATTGTGTTCAAAATCTCAATGTGTGGTCACATGAGAATTTCCCTTGAGATGTCGTACAAAGTATGAACACGCTATATACGAATCCATGAAAGTTCAATCTGGATTCACCTGAGCGTGTATGCAACATTCAGTCAATCAATATCCTAGGCATACTTTGGTAGTTGACTCGCATATCATGCCCGTGCTAGGGAAACAATATACATTTATAATATCACGCGTTCAGGAATTTGGAGGCATTCTTGATGCACAACCCAAATATAAATCACTTAACATGTGACACGGTATGTCGTACATCGGCACACATCCGATTATATACACCTTCAGGCAATAATTTGTATCATCACGGATACAGTATTCGAGTCCAATTACCAAATATACATTGGGTCACATGAATCAAGTTCACATTGTAACACGAATGCTTATGTCATACACATAGCAGGTTAGTCACTATCCACTTAGTCTGGTTTATACTGAAATCTTAGTTCAACTCATGCCATGTTCATATCCAATCTTAGCTCATGGTCATGTCTGGCACGAGGTCTGGTTACTAAATCCATTCTTACTTAGAATCATAACACAAGAATTAACCCAAATATAAATCACTAAAGAATAAGAAAAATATTCAATCAAAACAATCAAGACCGCATGGGTCGCTAGGCCGCATGTGAAGTCCTGGCCGCATATGTCTCTAGGCCGTAAGTGAAGTCCTGGCCGCATATGAAGTTAGGGCCTCATATGTCTCTAGGTCGCATATGAAGTCAGGGCTGCATGAACCACTAGGCCATATGCTCAGGGTTAAAGTCTACACCTTGGGACAAGTGTTGATGTGACGAGCAATAAATAAAGTATTAGTGAAGTGACATAAAGTGATTGATGTGACTTATGTGACATCCAATAAAGTGTTTAAGAGAGAGGACAAAATCAAAGAATCCTGCGCCAATGGTTCAGAGTCATGCGTCCGAGGAAGGTGGCCGCATACTCTGCTTGCTGTATAAGTCACTCGGCCGCATCTTACTCTTTGGACTTAGCAATTTCTCATTCGTCTAGCGAACATAACACAAGGAGTCATGTTGCTTAGCTCCAGAATACTTTGTGTAATGGTCAGTCATGCATCCAACAAGATGGATGCATGCTGGTTGGTTATGCTACAAAGAGTCCAGGCCGCATATGGATCATGCTGCATGGAAGTCTCGGCCGCATATTGTGTTGGTCGCATGAAAACTTCGTCTTCTCCAGACAGCAAGTTCAGCCATGGTAAAAAATCTCCCAAAAAAAATCCAAAAATAATTTTCTTCATAAAAACTTTATTTTAACTCTGAATCAAGTGAACCAAAAGGCAAAATGCTCAAAATAAAGTGATCCATCAACCCAAAACTAATTTTCTAAAATATCATATTTTTAGTAGATCAAAACCACAAAAAACACATGGAACCATTGAAAACTCTAAAGTTTAAACATAGATCTACTCAAAATCATCCATCAAAACAGGAAACTCCAAGTGGTTAAAAATATATAACAAACATAATAAACCAATAATATAGAGGGTTTCTCCATTTCTCATGCAAGGTGTACTTGCCTAAGACTTTGATGGATAAAACACAAGAGAGAGAAAGAAAATGAAGTAATCAAGAGAGAGAAGGAGAGGTTGGCTTATATACATTAAGGGTTTGAGGTTTAGACCATGGATTCAACTCATGATTAAACCAACCCAACAGTTAACCCATGAACCATGATAAACCAAAGAATGGGTCTAGTCTCATGCAATATACTAAATATGCCAGAAAAAAATACGCTCCAAATACGTATATTTGGGAACGGAGAGTGACATCTCTATCCACCTTAGATTTTTTTTTTTACTCGAATTTGAATCCAATTAAGCTAGAGTAGTCAAGACCAGCACGATAAATCCTACTAATAAAACTACACATGCAAGCAATATCATCATAACACTTAGGTGATCACCCGATTACGGAATCTAGATACGAAGGCATAAGGTAGAATATACCTTCTGAATCGAACAAGAGAGGGTACCTGTCACGCCCCAGTCCTAAAATACCAAGGGACTAGCCACGTGGCAATGGCCAGCAGCACACTCCAATGGGAAAACCCAATTTAATGGACCCATTAGAGTGTACTTAAGCTGTAAAACAAATATAATGGTCTATGATACATGTCACGGTCTAATTCTAATCTCATCCATAGAAGGTAATTATATTTCAAATGTCAGACTAATCAAAAATAAATATAATCCAATAAGTCTCAATAAAAAGTAATTTCGGGGAACAACCCAAAAATAAGTTTAGTACAGTAATACAAGAGACATGAAATAGAGTATCTAAAAACAGATATAACTGAGTATATAAGAAATACTCAGGAGAAATCCTCTGGCACCACCTCGTCCTCTGGTGCTGGTACTGCTCCAGTGTCTTCTCATATCCCGTATACCTCGGGATAGATCTCCTCTGCTATACCTGGGGACATAATCCGGATTCAGGTCCTCAGGGGACATAACAAGGTACAAGAATAACTCAAGCCAAATAAAATATAGTATATAAAAACATATCAATAGGGCAACTATATAACCAGCTATATGATATGCAAATGAGAGCATCACTAGTACTCAGGTTGAGACCACTACAAGCTCTGTGTCGGGGAGCCGGTAGCAGTAATATCACGTAATGGGCCTAGTTCTGATATAGAGGCTAAAGCACCGCAATAATAAATATATATATGTAATCAGCCTGTAGCCTGTGTGTCTCTCCCCACCCAATATAATCATACGTCTCATATCCACGATGTCTCATGTCCATAACATACAAGATCATGACCTCTAGCTAGTACATCGAGTCATAATAATATCTATGTATATGCAAAATCTATGTTACAAATCCTGTAAGCCAATACAGAATCACCATAAATAACTCAGAAAAGATTATGTCTCATAAATAGTGTCAAGTGTCCTATAGTATGACGTACTTGATAAAGCAAGTACGAAAATATAGGATCGGGTTATCAACTCTCTGAGTGACGTTACACGACTCCGCGTACGGCGTCGACACCTAAATATTATTCGGACGTTAAGCAACGTCTTACGGTCCTAGATTGAGCAGATACATCACAGAATAAATCAAGCAAATAATATTAAGACAATTACTGTAAATTTTGGCAATGTACACTTGCTTGGGGTTTGAATTCCTTCAATTGCTCCGGTAACAGCAAAATCTTCAGGTACACCTCCGGATGCTGAAATAAACATTACCATCACTCTCAGAAGACATAAAATAGCTAGGATTGATTATCCATAAGTCTAATTTGGATGCAGAAATAGAATTGACAATTTCTGGTTAAAGCGGGGTCCACATGTGGCCCACTTTGTATCGAAAAATGTGTCAGATATAAAGTTCTCCAAATTTGTCAAACTATCTATAAGTCCAGAATGATGATACGAACCCAACGGAATGTCCAGAACTAGATTCTGATGAGCCGGTCATAAAACGTCCGTCAAGTAAAACCGTGGGGCCCACGAAATAAAATTTTGTCAACGTTCTCAGAATTGAACCAAACTTAGGTCACAGGACCAGCGTAACACTACGAATCCGATGGCACAAGTTTTGTTGCGAAATGATAAGCACACACGCAATTATGACTAGTGTCAGGAAAAGCCCGATACGGGGCTTTTCGATAGATACGCATTGATTCCGGTGTGCATGTACATCCAAATCAACTTTCGTGAAATCCCACGCGTCCGTATTGACGATACGTACCTTTCAATATAATTTGTACATGATGAAGTAGCCTCGTTTAGCGGGAAGCACCAACTTTCAAAAAATTTTGGGTTTTAAAAACCAAGTTCTTGGTCAACTTCACCCGCAAATAAAACACAACTTACAGCAAATTAAATTAAACTAATTAATGGGTTTAAAACTTGTTTATATTTTCTAATTTATTGTTCAAGTGAATTTTAAAAATATTAAATAGGTCGGACGTAAAACGACCATGAACTTGGAATTTCGGAACAGTTTCCAGAACTAGAAATTGGGTTATTTTTCTTGTTTTTACGTCGGGGTTTGTAACTGACATAGGACACGATACCCCAATCTAATTATACAGGATTTGAGAGGGTTATGTTGCGATCATAACGCAATAGGCCGATTGAAAATTGATGTAACGAGGAGAAAGTAAAACTCACCGGAACATGGGTCAGTCGCGATGTGCTGCGCATGGACAGTGGCGGCGGTGGTGCACGGTCGTCATCGGCTGCTGCTGCGACTGCTGTGGTGGTGGTCTTGGGTCGTCGGTGGGTCATTGTCGCCATCGACGGTGTGATGGCGGTGGTCGTCGCCGGTGGTGGAGAAGTGGTGATGGCGGTGGTGATCCTGTCACTGGTGGTTTTATAGGGGGATGGTCGCGACAGTTACGGGGAGAGGGACCGGAGTGGTCGGCCGGCGGTTGGGGAGGCGAACGGTCGGCGGCTGAGGGCGGTGAATGGCCGCGGAGAAGTCGGCAGGTCGCGGTCGGTGAAATTCAAAACTACGCTTACTGTAGTAATGGGTAACGGGTCGGTATGGGTCGGGTTGTGGGTTAGGATCCGATCCATTAGGGTTGGGTTGGTTCGATTGGGTTTAATTTGGTTTGGTTTGGTTCGGTTCAAGATGGTTCAGTTTGGTTTAGTCTGGTTTATTTAAAAATAATACTTTTTAGCTATTTTAAAATAGTTTTTGAGCCCAATAAATTCAAAAAAAAAATTACACAACATCCAATTTTTAATTATACACTCAAAAATATAAAATTTTATAATATTTTAATATTTAATTTAATTTATAGAAATATTAATCCCTGAAGAATATTTCATAAAAATCTCAAAAAATTATTTTTTAATTTCTAAAAAATTTGGGTGTTTACAATCTACCCACCTTAAAAGAACTGCGTCCTCGCAATTAAAAAAATAAAACATAACCGGTCAGAAGAGATGACGCGGTTGTAAGACATGTTGAAGCACAACACAAAGGATAAAGAACCATAAACAAGAAAAAAAAATCGGAAAGAAGGGTGAGGGTTTTGTTCAAGTAGAACATGTAGGAAAGGAATAAAAATATTTTTCTAGGCAATGAAAGATAAGTAACTCAAGAGTAAAGGAGCCTGGTTAGAACGAAGATCAACTACAGCTTACGAAAACTTGGGTAGCACTGACATCTTACTAATCTAGACTAACAAGTTTATGATAACATAATACTAGGCTTAGGCTAGGAAAATGAACTAACAGGCACATGCTAAAGCATTACTAGGAATAGATAGCTATGATGAAACTTAAATCTTACTCATATTCACTACTTCACGAGTCTGTGCCTCCTCTACTGTCATCGTAAAAGTCTGTCCACGTCCTTGTGGTGGAGTCCTCTGCTGTTGCTGGGCTTGCTGGAAGAGTGCTGCCTGGGGTGCCAAGGGTGGCCTCGGCTGATATCCTTCCGGTGCTGGTAAAGCTTGTCGGTTTACCATTGGTGCTCCCTCTCGACACTCTAGGCAATCCTTGGCTGAATGTTGGTTGGATCCGCAAATCAAGCATAATCCCAACTTGCGTCTGCACTCGCTCTCATAATGACCTCGCTTGCCATAATATTGACATGTAGGAAATGCCTGCGGAGCTGCTCTGGGTGGCTGGTGCATGTGAGGTCTTTTTGCAGCTTCTCTCGGTGGCGCTCTGGATGATGCTGATGTGAACGACCGTTTCAGGCTTGACTCTCTCCTGGTGACGCACTCCATACATCGGGCTGCAGCAAGGACGTCCGGATAATAAGTAGGTGCGACAGAGCCAATCTGTCTTTGTAGCTCAAAGTTTAGTCCATCAAAGAATTTCTCAGCCTTCTCTTCTTTTGTCGGAATTAGTGTAGGTGTGAAGCGGCTCAAACGGATAAATTTTGCATTGTACTCTTCTACCATCATGTTGCCTTGAGTAAGGTGATTGAACTTGTCCCAAAGTTCCAATCGAGCAATAGATGGAATGTACATCTCCTAGAAGAGTCTAGAGAACTCCTCCCAAGTGACTCGGTCTGGTCCAAGCCGTCTCTCCTCAGATAGCCACTAGTGATATGGATTGCCCATCAACTGCATCCTGACGGCAGTCATCCAACGTTCCCTTGGAAGCTCAGCTGCTTCCAATTGGTATTGAGTGTTTGTGAGCCACTCATGAACTTCAGTGGGCTCCTTCTTGCCAGAAAAGGTACGGGGCTTCAGTTGGCAAAAATCGATGATAGATCCCATCGATGGCCGTCTAGCTGGTGGGTTCACCTGCTGCAGTGCGGTCACTATACTGTTTCTCAAGTTCTCTGCCTCGTGACGCTGAGCCTCTTGATGAATCTGCTGTTGGGCTTGCATCATTGCGTAGAATATTTGGAACATCTGCTGACCATCCATAGGCTGTCCTGGTGGAAAAATAGGCATCGGTAGAGTAAACTGCGGTGGTGGTGGAATATAGTCTCGTCGGAACCTCGAGGCGTGCTATTCTGCTTGACTGCTTTGGTGAGTGGAGGGACCTCCACCCACTGGTGTCACTCCATCATCGTAGGTGACAACTGTAACTTGTGGTGTTCCTGCGGAAGTCTCGTCGCTTGCTTGTGGATCCATTATTCTGTATCCAAAATAAACTATAAGAGGCGCACAGAGGAATCGAGGAAGGATACAAGTCAAGAAATTATTTTGAAGTTGATATAGAGGTCAAGAATGAATCAATCAAGTGGATAAGATCCTATAATTTATTCTATCCTATTTACAGGCTTGTTCGGTCCCTCAGTTGAAACCGAAGTAATATAGTCGTAGACCTGCATGGGCCACCACAAAAACTATGTCACGCCACAGTCCCAAAATACCAAGGGACTAGCCATGTGGCAATGGCCAGCTGCACACTCCAATAGGTAAACCCAATTTAATGGACCAGTTAGAGTGTACTTAAGCTATAAAACAAATATAATGGTCTACGATACATGTTACAGTCTAATTCTAATCTCATCCACAGAAGGTAATCATATTTCAAATGTTAGACTAATCAAAAAGAAATATAATCCAACAAGTCTCAATAAAAAGTAATTTCGGGGAACAACCCAAAAATAAGTTTAGTACAGTAATTCAAGAGACAGAAAATAGAGTATCTAAAAACAGATATAACTGAGTATATAACAAATACTCAAGAGAAATCCTCTGGCACTACCTCGTCCTTTAGTGTTAGTACTGCTCCAGTGTCTGCTCATGTCCTACATACCTCGGGGTAGATCTCCTCTGCTATACTTGGGGACATAATCCGGATCCAGGTCCTCAGGAGACATAACAAGGTACAAGAATAACTCAAGCCAAATAAAATGCAGTATATAAAAATATATCAACATGACAACTATGTAACCAGCTATGTGATATGCAAATAAGAGCATCACTAGTACTCAGGCTGAGACCACTATAAGCTCTGTGTCGGGGAGCCGGTAGCAGTAATATCACGTAATGGGCCTAGCTCTGATATAGAGTCTAAAGCACCGCAATAGTATATATATATATATATATATATATATATATAATCAGTCTGTAGAATGTGTGTCTCTCCCCACCCAATGTAATCATACGTCTTATGTCCACGATGTCTCATATCCATAACACGCAAGATCATGACCTCTAGCTAGTACAACGAGTCATAATAATATCTATGTATATGCAAGGTTTATGTGTCACGACCCGCACCCGGAAATTGGGCATGAGCCGTGGGTACGTCCAGCCTACGCCGCAGCATCGGCGGTAGAACATTGTCTAAGTCTCAAACATAACTCATTCTGTCAATGGTCTCAACTCCATAAGGAGGACAATGATAATACATGGATCCACGGTTTATAATATACTCAATCATAAGGCTATATGAAAGTAATTGGCACGATGAGAAATAAGGATAAGAGTTCTATCATAAGTCAACACAAATATAAATACATCATAAATCTAGAGTCTAGATGTCCTCTGAAGTCACAAAAATAATACAACCCATATCTCAGTCTAGAACAATAATACATAAAATAGGGCAGTCTAAGTGCATGTAGGTAGAATCTCCCCTAAGATGGGTAACTCCTCTGGAATTTCTGGTATAAAATCACCCTCTGCTCCCGGGCCGTAGTGGGTAGGGCAGAAATCCTCCAAGTCCTCTGAAAATATTATCCAATCAGGATTGGAGCGAAGCACAAACACTAAACAGCAGTTTTATTTATGTTGACAAAAACTATAAAACAGTGTAAGGAATACAAGATGAAATAAATACTGGAAATATAGAGTACTAGAAAATATAAAATGAGCAATGGAACATCTAGCAATGAATAAATATATAAGTGAATGCTAGAACAAGTGAATCTGAAATAAAGAATAAACATCTGGCTAAGTATTTGAAATATCAGTTTATTATGTGATCGGCTTGGGACAAGATCAGGCTTGATATATATGATTGGCAATGATACATGTGAGGTAAGGCTAACCATCTGGTTAGCTATGATGCGAGCAATAGTCAGGCTAATCATATATATCAGGCTATGAAGCATGTAAATGGTCAGGCTACACCCGACGTGATGTGTGGGGTGAGCTATGATGCATGTAAGGTGGGGTATGATCACATAATCTACTAATATTTCCCCATTCCCAGCTAGCACGATGGATTCCAATCACGACTCCTCATGACAGGTATCTAGGGTGCTAACCCGTGTATCCATGGTGTCAGAATCAAGTATATAATACAACTAAAATTATAGAATTAATCAACAAAAACGAAAACTGTCAGAGAATGTACTCGCCTGTGGTCCCGAGGAAGGTGCGAGGATCAATGTCCAAGGCGAGATCACAATTACCTAATTATGGAATATCAATGTCAAAATACTGAATTTAAGGGGATAATATGTTTAACTAATTAAATGCGAGGCATCTAGGTCAATTCTGAGGTTTACTGGTCAATACTAGGTTAATTAGGTCTACTATTGGACAAAACCTACTAAACTAGTCATTACTAGCTATACTAGACATTAGTACATAACTATCTATATGATATTACATAATACTTATATACTAGAGTCTAGTTAGTACATAAATACTTATATATAGCTTACAAGTTAAATCACTACCTAATACCAACTCAAGAAACTAATACTAATCATATCAATACTTGATACCAACTAACTAATTACTTATACTAAATATAACTAGCAAGTACTAATTAAACAATACAATACTAACTAAGCTAATAACGGTGCATCACTACACTGTCACTCACATTCCCATATTAATGCACACACACACACCCTCTCTTGCCTAACACATTTGTTTGTGTATTCTGATACACTGGAACAGTCATTTGTATTCATTCAGGTACCTGCAGCCCTAATTAAAATAACATTGGTCAACTGACACTTAAGTCCAAATGCACTAACACTTGCTATAACTCTATACCTACACTCGACTGAGCCTTACACCCTTACTGTTTATATCCTAATATCTCCCCCTACCCGAGTTCCTCACTGATACACTAGGGACTGATAATCTCTAACCAACCCAAGTTCTCACACACCTATCATTCTCCAATACATAACTCTTATTTCCCCTTTCAAATTCCTTCTCCTCAGTAGGCAGTTCTCGAGTCCAAGAGTTCAGGCCTGCAACAAAAACAACCTGTGTACATAATTTACACATACCTGAACCCTTAACTGCAACCAAACCCATCCCTTACTCTCCAATGCTTGAACACCTAACACTTGCACATAGCCTCTAACTGCACTCAGTGGTCACTGATAAAGACCACTGGCCTGTGCTAATGCTCAACTAGACCAATACTCATACTAGGTCCCCCTAGCTACTAATACATCAGTGTATCTATATACTGATACAACCCCTCTTACCAAATCTCTCATAATCTAACCACAAGGCATCATCAACTACCTGGCACAATGTATGAGGATACCCTGGATACCTGCAGAACTCTATCCCTCAGTGCAAGGTATTGCACTGCCCGAGATGGCTGCAGTTCCTTGGTCAACTACTACTTTCTCGTATAGTTGCCCTGCATTGCAAGTGCAATGCCTACACTACTCCACTGTAAACTCGATCTGGAACCCCTCCAATGTCCTCACAGTCCCCTCACTGATACTTAGCCCACAGATCCTACTGATACTAACCTATAGTGTCAGTAAATTGCCCACTGATACTCAACACATACTGACACATAACTCTATAAGACTGATTGACACTGTATGCACAAACACAGACACAGGGACACTGATATTCAAATGGCACACACACTGCTTATTGAAGGATTTCTCAGATCCCACATTGTGACCAACTGCACAGACTGAACCATTCACAGTGAACTGGACTGCACAGTTCTCTCCCCCCAGTGTCTGGTACACTGAGACACAGCTACACTGAAATAACCCACACTGTGAACTCCAGAAACCCGACTGTGCATAGAAACCCCCAATGCACACATACACACAGCACATCTCAAAATCCGACTGCACAACACTCTCCAAATCAAACAACACAACTATATATATATATATATATATATATATATATATATATATATATATATATATATATATATATATATATATCATACATCAAAATAGGTGATATTGAATAGATTAGATAGCTATTCCCCTAGTAATCATTTCATTAAACACATGTTGTGCAGAAAATATATTTCACATTGAGAACTCCAAAATACCCAAATCCAAACCCTAAATCGAGACCATTACCATAGGTAGGACATGTAATCATGTCGAAAAGCATACCCCTAGGATTTAGGGTTCACAAAATTGGGGAAAAACAAACGTAGGAACACCAAAACCCTAGATCCACCTAGGTCTTCATGGAGAAACCCCAAAAACAAAATCTAAACAAATGGTGGGCTCCTAATGGCCAAACAACCAATGAAAAACAGAATCAAATAGGTCTAAATTCGGATTCTCACCTATTGGGAGATGGTTTCCCAATGTAGGTCATCTTCTTCAAGCCTTCTTGGTCCAAACTCTTAGATTTCTCTTGATGGAGGAGAGAAATAGATTTCTAGGGTTTTTAAATTCTGAAATTTGGGGAAGGAAGGGTTTTTCTAATGGAGGCTAGGTTTAGGGCTTTCTTCATGAAGGAAGAAGCTCGGGGGAGGCTTCCCTTCATTATATAGGGCTAGGGTTAGGGTTTCAAATGCCAAGGTTTAATTAGCCCTTCATGTTTAGTCATGAAGAACTTAAATTAATTAAGGTTTAGTCATTTCTAGGGTTTATAATCTAAAACTAAAAATGCCAATTAGGGTTTCACTAAAAACTAGAATACCAATTAGGGTATGGTCACAAAGGTTAACCTAATAGGTTTTTAGGGTTTAACCTAAAACCTATGCATTAAGAATACCTTATAATTTATTTAATAAACCCATCACACATATTTATTTCATAATAAATTAAATATGGCAATTTACAATAATGTCCTAATCTGAAAATATGGTAGTGACATTATGTCACGAATCCTGTAAGCCTATACAAAATCACCATGAATAACTCAGGAAAGATTCTGTCTCATGAATAGTGTCAAGTGTCTATGGTATGACGTACTTGATAAAGCAAGCACGAAAATATAGGATCGGGTTATCAACTCTCTAAGTGACGTTACACGACTCCGCGTACGGCGTCGATACCCGAATATTATTCGAACATTAAGCAATGTCTCACGGTCCTAGGTTGAGCAGATACATCACAGAATAAATCAAGCAAATAATATTAAGGCAATTACTGCAAATTTTGGCAAGGTACACTTGCGTGGGGTTTAAATTCCTTCAATTGCTCCAGTAACAGTAAAATCTTCAGGTACGCCTCCGGATGCTGAAATAAATATTACAATCACTATCAGACGACATGAAATAGCTAGAATTGACTACTCATAAGTCCAATTTGGACGCAGGGGCAGAATTGATAATTTTTGGTTAAAGCGGGATCCACATGTGGCCCACTTCGCACCAAAAAATGTGTCAGAGATAAAGTTTTTCAAATTCGTCAAACTTAGTGTCTGCAAGTCCAGAACGATGATACGGACCCAACGGAATATCCAAAACAGGATTCCGATCAGCCGGTCTCAAAATCGTCCGTCAAGTGGAACCATGGGGTCCACGATACAGGATTTCGTCAATGTTCTCAGAATCGAACCAAACTTAGGTCACAGGACCAGCGTAATGCTACGAATCCGATGGCATAAAACGATAAGCACACTGTCACGCCCCAGTACCAAAATATCGAGGGACTAGACACGTGACAATGGCCAGCAGCATATACCGATGGGCAAACCCAATTTAATGGACCCATCATGATGTACTTAAGCTGTAATACAATAATATTGGCTATGGTACTAATCTCATCCACAGAAGTAAATACAATCAATACCAGAAATATAAAGCAATATCAAGTTTCAATAAAACATAACTCGGGGAACAACCCGATAATGAGTTTGATACATCAACTCAATAGACTGGAAATAAAAAGTCTAACAATAGAAATAACTGAGTATATAATATGCATATACTCAGGAGAAATCCTCAGCGATCACCTCGTCCTCGGATTCTGGTACTGCTCCAAAGACTGCTTCTGTCCCGTACACCTCGGGGTAGATCTCCTCCGCTAAACCTGGGGACATAATCCAGATCCAGGTCCTCAGGGGACATAGCAAGGTACAAAATAACTCATGCCAAATAATGCAGTGCATCAATAAATGAAACAATAGGGTAAAATATATAACCATCTAAGTGATATGCAAGTGAGAGTTTTAATCATACTTGGGCTGAGACTACTATAGGATCTGTGTCGGGGAAACCCATAGCAGTATTCTCTCAAAAGGCCAGTAAATATGCCAAAGCTCTGTGTCAGAGTCTAAGGCACCTCCAGTAAAGTTATATATATATATATATATATATATATTGTCACGCCCCAGTCCCAAAAATACCGAGGAACTGGACACGTGGCAATGGCCAGCAGCATGCAACGATGGACAAACCCAATTTAATGGATCCATCGGCATACTTAAGCTGTAATATAGGTCTACAACAATAAGTCAAAATCTAATCTCATCCACACACAGAATAATAAGAACATCAGCAATAAAGAAAGTACATCAAAGTCCAGTCTCAGCAGAGTATGTCAGGAACAACCCGATAAGAGTCTAAAACACTGGTTCATCAGACCAGAACAAAAGAGTCCAAAATAGAGTATCTGAAGAGTACAAATATCATAATCTCAAGTAAAATCTTCAGCCATCACCTCTGCTTCTATGTTAGGTTCTCCTTCAGCAACAGCTCCTGGTACAGCTTCAGTTCCTGTCCCGTAAACCTCGGGATAATGCTCTTCTGCTAAACCTGGGGACATCATCCATTCCAGGTCCTCAGGGGACATAGCAAGGTACAGAAATCACAAGCCAAAAGTAATGCAGTGAAATAGAAAATGAAATAAGCAGGGTAACTACATAACCATCTATGTAAAAAATACAACTGAGAGCAACACTAGTACCCAGGCTGAGACTGCTACAAGCTCTGTGTCGGGGAGCCGGGTAGCAGCAATATCTAGTAGTGGTCTAGCTCTGCTCGAGAGTCTATAACCTCACAATAGTAATATATATATATAGAACAGCCTGTAGCCTGTGTGTCTCTCCCCACCCAATGTAACCACACGTCTCATGTCCATGTCACGTGAAATCAGAGCTAATGCAACAGTCATAATCTAAGAGTATAATACTATGTCCATCCTGTATCCTATACAGAATCACCTTGAATATCTCAGGAAGGTTCTGTCAATGTATGGTGTCAAGTGTCCTAGGTTATGGTGTACTTGATAAACAAGCACGAGAATATAAAGGGTCTCGAATAACCATCACTAAATGACGTACACAACTCCGCGTACAGAGTTGGCACCCGACTATAATCGGACGCTAAGTATGTCATACGGTCCTAGGTTATATTATGTACACTGGTCACAGAAAATAGAGCAAGAGAATAAAATAAACTAATAAACTACAATTTATGGCAAGGTACACTTGCCTGGGATTGGTATACCGGTAGCAGTCCTTGTAATAGTGGGTTCAGTAATAACTCCTCCAAAAGCTGAAATGATCATTACCAATAGTCTCAGAACATAGGAAATAGTTAGAAACGCCTGTCCTTGAGCCCAGTTTGGACACAAGGGCAAAAACGACATTTCTGGGCCAAAGCGGGTCCATGTGTAGGTCGCTTTGTACCAAAAATCGGGTCAGGGTCAAAAGTCTCCAAATTAGTCCAACTTAGTGTCAACAGGTCAGAAACGTCGATACGAACCCAACAGAACTTCCAGAATTAGATTCCGATGAGCCGTTCTCAAAATCGCCCGTCAGGTGGAGCCTGTGGGGCCCACGACACGCAATTTTCCAACGTTCTCAGAATCGAACCAAACTTGACCCACATGACCAGCGTATTGCTACGAGTCCGATGGTGCAAGTTTTGTCTCGATCTGACATGTATACACTAAGTTACAGCTAATTACAGAAAAGTCGGATACGGGGTGTTGTTCGCGGATACGTACTGATTCCAGTGTGCACGCACATCCGAATCAGCTTCTGCGAAAGCCCGTACTTTCGTATCTATGATGCTCACGTGTCGGTAAAGACCGCACATGACCAAGTTGTCCCGTTTGGCGGGGCGTACTCGATTCCGGGGTGAAACAGGGCTTAGTTTTTCCTGTTTTTGGATCGCGTTGTGCGATCACCACAGGACGCGATGCCCCGAGCGGGTTGCACGGGCACCGAGAGGGCCATACAGGCTACACGATACAATTTACGGAATCAAATTCCGAGCTACGAGTCAAAAGTTATGGGTACCTGAACTTGTCCAAAAACCCGAATCCTTGTGTCCTCGTGTCCTGAGTCGAGTCCTGTGTCCTGTGTCCACCCTAGGTTTTAGGGTACTGGAACTCCGGTGGTCGGGTAGGGCGTGACCGAGGCGAGGGGAGAAGGCTGGGAGTGGTGTTCTGGCCGGCGGAGGTTGGCTCCGGTCCTGGGTGGTCAGCTACGGCTGGGTGGCCGGATCTCGGCCGGACGTCGGCTGAATATGGGATGAGTGGA
The DNA here is from genome assembly GCA_036927795.1 of Iris macrosiphon. Classification (NCBI taxonomy): domain Eukaryota; kingdom Viridiplantae; phylum Streptophyta; class Magnoliopsida; order Asparagales; family Iridaceae; genus Iris; species Iris macrosiphon. The sequence continues at coordinate 292,216,654 of JAYESA010000004.1, forward strand.
GCTCGGGTTCGTTGGAGGTCCTGGTCGGTGCCCAGGAGAGGGGCGACCGATTCTGGAGGTACGGCAGGAAGTCGCTGGTGGTCCGGCGGACAGATCCGGCGCTGGGAGGTGGTCTCTGGAAGACTAGACGATGAGCAGGGGTGGTCCGGCGTCGGGGTCACCGGAGAAGGAGCTGTCTAAGGGGTTTTCCGGCGGTAGTCTTGGCTTATATAGGGTTCTAGAGGGAGGGAGACCGACGGTGGTTCACCAGAAGGGGAAGAGAACAGGTCGCCGGGTGAAGGGAAGCCGAACCGAGGGGTCGGCCGGCGGCCACGGCGGCGGAAACGGCCGCCGGCCAGATGAAGGGTCGGCTGTCCGGATTTGGGGGTTTAGGTTTTGAAACGGGTCAGATTTTGTGCTGGCGGGTCGGGTCTGACTCGGATCCGACCCGCTAAGGGTTGGACCGGTTCGGTTTGTTCAGACCAGCCGGTCCGGTCCAGTCACTGGGTTGGTTTGGGTTAAATAATTGGTTTAATTTAAATCAGTTAAATTATACAATAGTTTATAATGCTTTAAAAATTCATCCGGGTTCCAATAAATTCCCGGAAAAATACCCCATGCTCGGTTTTTAATTTTACACTAGAAAATATAATTTTCATCACATTTAATATTATTTAATATCTTTTAAAAAATTCATTTTAAATTAGAATACCCTAGTTTATTGGTTTTAAAAATTCAGAAAATTAAATTTTAAAAATTCTTAAAATTTTCAGGGGATTACAATCTACCCCCTTAAGAAAATTGCGTCCTCGCAATTAAAGATTAAACTACTAACAGAACAGAACTACAGGAATTAAAATTTGCTTAAAATATACCTGCATCCTCGAATAAGTGGGGGTATTTCTGGCGCATGATATCTTCCCTCTCCCAAGTAGATTCACCAGGAGAGTGTTGCTTCCATGCCACACGAACTAATTTAATTGTCTGCCCCCGCAGTGTCTTCTCACTGGTTCCGAGTATACCCACCGGTTGTTCTTCATATCTCAGGCTTGGACCTACGGCGATCTCAGAATGATCCACTATGTGACTTGGGTCAGTCACATACCTTCTCAACTGTGAGACATGGAATACATCATGCACTCCCTCTAAAGATGGAGGTAATGCAAGACGATAAGCCACCTCACCAATGCGCTCCAGAATATCAAAGGGCCCAATGTACCTTGGACTCAACTTGCCTCTGCTCCTAAAGCGAATGGTTCCTCGAGTAGGCAAGATCCTCAGGAATACATGTTCTCCTTCCTTGAACTCCAGGGGACGTCGGTGTGTATCAGCCCAATGCTTCTGTCTGTCCTGAGCTGCACGAAGATGATTCTGGATTTGCTTTACCTTCTCCACTGTTTGCATTACTAACTCTGGCCCCAATATTTGACGCTCTCCAACGTCACTCCAGCATATTGGCGATCTGCACTTCCTACCGTATAATGCCTCAAAAGGTGCCATCTTGATGCTTGCCTGGTAACTGTTGTTATATGAGAACTCTACCAAATGCAAATGATCATCCCAAGACCCTCCAAAGTCTAACATACAGGATCGCAGCATATCCTCCAAGATTTGGATTGTACGTTCTGATTGACCATCTGTCTGGGGATGATAGGCAGTGCTAAATTTTAGTCTGGTACCAAGACTCTCTTGCATACTTCGCCAGAAATGAGAGGTAAATCTCGAATCTCGATCAGATACAATACTAACCGGCACTCCATGCAATCTTACTATTTATCTCATATATATGTCGGCTAGTATCTCTGTGGACTGTCCAACTCTAAATGTCAAGATGTGTGCCAATTTAGTGAGTCGGTCCACGATAACCCATACTGCATCTTTTCCACTGGGACTCCTTGGGAATCCTGTGACAAAGTCCATGGTGATATGTTTCCATTTCCATTCTGGTATGGGAAGCGGCTGCAACATTCCTGCAGTCCTCTGATGCTCGGCCTTCACTTGTTGGCAGACTAAATATTTTGCTATAAATCTGGCAATCTCTCTCTTCATTCCATGCCACCAATAATACTGCCTTAGATCTCGATACATCTTTGTTCCTCCTGTATGAACTGAGTATATGGAGCTATGGGCTTCAGTCATTAGTTCTTGTCTTAGTTCTCCATTTGGAACATATAGACGATCCCCGCACCTTAATGTACCATCCTCATGTATGCGAAGTCCCGTCTGCAAGCCTGCTTCGGTCTTCTCTTTGAGTCTTCGAAATCTTGCATCAGTAGGCAGAGCTTCCTTAATCCTTTCCACGAGCGATGACTTCACTTCCAGATTAGTCAGCAAGCCACTTTGTCTTGGTAGAATAACCTCTATCTGAAGCTCCTGTAGATCTTTCAATAGCTCAGGTTGCACCGTCAAGAAATAAGCCGTAGGCTTCCTGCTGAGTGCGTCTGCTACTATATTTGCCTTCCCTGGGTGATATTGCAGATCTATATCAAAGTCCACCATTAACTCCAGCCAGCGTCTTTGCCTCATGTTAAGCTTCTTCTGAGTATATACATACTTCAGACTTTTGTGATCAGTGAAGATTTCCACCTTCTCACCATAAAGATAATGCCTCCAAATCTTTAGTGCAAATATTACAGCAGCTAGCTCCAGATCATGAGTTGGGTAGTTCTTCTCATGGACCTTCAACTGTCTCGATGCATAAGCAATAACTTTGCCGTATTGCATCAAAACACATCCTAGGCCACTACCTGACGCATCGCTATAAACAACAAAACCGCCTGACCCTGAAGGAAGAGTCAAAACTGGTGCTGTTGTTAGACGCCTCTTCAATTCTTCAAAAGCCATCTAACATTCTTCTGTCCATGCAAAGTCCTGATCCTTCCGTGTCAACTTTGTCATTGGCTCTGCAATTCTTGAGAAATTTTCTACGAACCTTCTGTAATATCCAACAAGTCCTAGAAAACTCCTCACCTCAGCAACTGATGTTGGTGTAGGCCAAGTCTCAATAGCAGCAATCTTCTCTGGATCAACTGACAGCCCTTCTCCTGAGATAATATGCCCTAAAAATGGCACCTTATCCATGCAAAACTCACATTTACTGAGCTTAGCATAAAGCTTCTCCTGCCTCAACGTCTCTAGCACGATTCTGAGATGCTCCTCGTGCTCTTCGTGGCTTTTGGAATATACCAGAATATCATCGATAAATACCACCACGAATTTATCCAAGTATTGATGGAAAACTCGGTTCATCAAGCTCATGAATACAGCAGGCGCATTGGTTAAACCAAACGGCATTACTAAGAACTCATAGTGTCCATACTTGGTTCTAAAGGCTGTCTTCGGTATATCTTCCTTCCTCACCCTAATTTGGTGATAACCGGATCTCAGGTCAATCTTTGAAAATACCCTAGCTCCACTCAATTGATCAAATAAGTCATCAATGCGGGGCAAGGGATACCGGTTCTTAATAGTCACAGCATTTAACGCCCTGTAATCAATGCACAGGCGAACTGTTCCATCATTCTTCGGTACAAAAAGTATAGGTGCTCCCCAAGGTGAAACACTGGGCCGGATGAAACCTTTCTCCAGAAGTTCATCAACTTGCTTCTTCAACTCTACTAACTCCTTAGGTGCTAGTCTATAAACCGATGAAGTGATAGGTTCAGCACCTGGAGTTAAGTCTATGGTGAATTCTATTTCCCGATCAGGTGGTAGACCTGGAAGATCATCGGGAAATACATCCACAAACTCTGATATAACTCTTGGATAACTTGTCTCCCCTTCTACAGTTAATACCCTAAGAGTTGGCTGAACACCTTGTTCTACAGCTCCTCAAAGAAATTCAAACTCTGAGTGTCCAGGTGGTCTGAATATAACTTTTCCCAGCCGACAATCAAGAGTAGCATGATACTGACTTAACCAGTCCATACCAAGTACCACATCATAGTCAGGCATAGAAAAGATCAGAAATTGGGCTCGCATCTCTCTTCCACAGACTACTACTGAACATGATCTACAGATATCACTAACAGGTATAATTCTACCTCCCGTAAGAATTCTCTTCGTCTTTGGAAGGGGTGCAGTAGCTACTCTATGGGTGGCTACGAAGCTAGCAGCTATAAATGAGTGTGATGTCCCAGTATCAAATAAAGCTACAGCAGGTAATGAAGCTACTAAAATGGTACCTGCTATAACTTCTCCAGCAATAGCTTCTTCCTGAACAGCCATTGCAAAAGCCTGACCTCGTCCCTGAGCTGGACCCCTCTGCTGACGAGCCTGTTGGAATAGTGCTGCTTGAGGTGGCAATGGAGGTCTTGGCTGATATCCTCCTGGAGCTGGTGGTCTGACTCCTCCAACTCCCGTCTGCTGTGCTCCCACTGCTGGATAATCTGGCCGTGGTGCAGGTAGAGCTAGTCGTGGTTCTCCCTCTCGGCGTGCTGTGCAGTCCCTGGATAGATGCTGGTTGGAGCCGCAAACCAGGCACAATCCCCATTTGCGTCTGCACTCCTTTTCAATGTGACCCAACTTGCTGCAGAAATGACAGGTAGACAGGGTTCTTGGTGCTGCTCTCTGCGGTAGATTCCTTTGGAGTCGCTTTGCAGAATCCCCTTGTGCTGCCTTGGATGGTGCTGAGGTAAATGGTCGCTTCAGGCTTGACTCCCTCCTGGTGACGCGCTCTATACGTCGTGCCGTAGCAAGGACGTCGTTGTACGATGTAGGGGCAACAGATCCAATTAACCTCTGAAGCTCGAACCTGAGTCCATCAAAGAATTTCTCCGCCTTCTCTTCTTCGGTAGGAATTAGAGAAGGGACGAAACGACTCAGGCGAATGAATTCAGCATTATACTCCTCCACCGTCATGTTGCCCTGGATAAGGCGGTTGAACTTATCTCAGAGTTCTGATCTAGCAACGGCTGGAATATACATCTCTTGGAAGAGTCTGGAGAACTCCTCCCAAGTGACTCGGTCATGTCCGAGCCTCCTCTCTTCAGCTAGCCACCAGTGATGCGCGTTGTCCGTCAGTTGCATTCGGACAACAGTTATCCATCTCTCCCGCGGAAGTTCAGCTGCTTCCAACTGATGCTGTGTATTGGTGAGCCATTCATGCACTTCAGTTGGTCCTTCCTTGCCCGAAAAGGTACGGGGCTTGAGTTGACGGAAATCAGTGATAGATCCCGTCGCTGGTCGCCTAGCTTGCGGGTTTGCCTGCTCCAATGCATTTACTAGGCTGTTTCTTAGGTTCTCTGCCTCTTGATGCTGCGCCTTCTGTTGAACTTGTTGTTGAGCTTGCATCATGGCATAGAACATCTGGAACATTTGCTGCCCGTCCATTGCTTGCCCTGGTGGGAAGGCAGGCATCTGTGGATTGAACTGCGGCGGCGGTGGGATATCATCGCGCCTGAACCTTGAGTTATGCTGCTCATCTTGTCCACTTTGAGAGGATTGACCCCTGTTCTCTGGTGTAACTCCATCTCCATAGGTAACCACAGCGTCTTGTGGTGTAAAAGGAACTTCTTTTCCATTTCTCGGATCCATCTTTCTGCATCCAAAATGAACTTTATGAGAACGTTTAGCAGAATCAAGCAGGATGCATAATCAAGTACTTAATTCAAATGCGATATTGAGTTTCAAAAACGATTCAACAAATATGGATGAGATCCTATAATCTATCCTATCCTTTTACAGGTTTGTTTGGCCCCTAAGTTGAAACCAAACAATTTGTCGAGGACCTGTATGGGCCACCACAAAAACCATGTCACGCCCCAGTCCCAAAAATACCGAGGAACTGGACACGTGGCAATGGCCAGCAGCATGCAACGATGGAAAAATCCAATTTAATGGATCCATCGGCATACTTAAGCTGTAATATAGGTCTACAACAATAAGTCAAAATCTAATCTCATCCACACACAGAATAATAAGAACATCAGCAATAAAGAAAGTACATCAAAGTCCAGTCTCAGCAGAGTATGTCAGGAACAACCCGATAAGAGTCTAAAACACTGGTTCATCAGACCAGAACAAAAGAGTCCAAAATAGAGTATCTGAAGAGTACAAATATCATAATCTCAAGTAAAATCTTCAGCCATCACCTCTGCTTCTATGTTAGGTTCTCCTTCAGCAACAGCTCCTGGTACAGCTTCAGTTCCTGTCCCGTAAACCTCGGGATAATGCTTTTCTGCTAAACCTGGGGACATCATCCATTCCAGGTCCTCAGGGGACATAGCAAGGTACAGAAATCACAAGCCAAAAGTAATGCAGTGAAATAGAAAATGAAATAAGCAGGGTAACTACATAACCATCTATGTGAAAAATGCAACTGAGAGCAACACTAGTACCCAGGCTGAGACTGCTACAAGCTCTGTGTCGGGGAGCCGATAGCAGCAATATCTAGTAGTGGTCTAGCTCTGCTCGAGAGTCTACAACCTCACAATAGTAATATATATATATAGAAGCCTGTAGCCTGTGTGTCTCTCCCCACCCAATGTATCCACACGTCTCATGTCCATGTCACGTGAGATCAGAGCTAATGCAACAGTCATAATCTAAGAGTATAATAATATGTCCATCATGTATCCTATACAGAATCACCTTGAATATCTCAGGAAGGTTCTGTCAATGTATGGTGTCAAGTGTCCTAGGTTATGGTGTACTTGATAAACAAGCACGAGAATATAAAGGGTCTCGAATAACCATCACTAAATGACGTACACAACTCCGCGTACAGAGTTGGCACCCGACTATAATCGAACGCTAAGTATGTCATACGGTCCTAGGTTATATCATGTACACTGGTCACAGAAAATAGAGCAAAAGAATAAAATAAACTAATAAACTGTAATTTATGGCAAGGTACACTTGCCTGGGATTGGTATACCGGTAGCAGTCCTTGTAACAGTGGGTTCAGCAATAACTCCTCCAAAAGCTGAAATGATCATTACCAACAGTCTCAGAATATAGGAAATAGTTAGAAACGCCTGTCCTTGAGCCCAGTTTGGACACAAGGGCAAAAACGACATTTCTGGGCCAAAGCGGGTCCATGTGTAGGTCGCTTTGTACCGAAAACCGGGTCAGGGTCAAAAGTCTCCAAATTAGTCCAACTTAGTGTCAACAGGTCAGGAACGTCGATACGAACCCAACGGAACTTCCAGAATTGGATTCCGATGAGCCGTTCTCAAAATCGCCCGTCAGGTGGAGCTTGTGGGGCCACGACACGCAATTTTCCAACGTTCTCAGAATCGAACCAAACTTGACCCACAGGACCAGCGTATTGCTACGAGTCCGATGGTGCAAGTTTCGTCTCGATCTGACGTGTATACACTAAGTTACAGCTAATTACAGAAAAGTCGGATACGGGGTGTTGTTCGTAGATATGCACTGATTCCGGTGTGCACGCACATCCGAATCAGCTTCTGCGAAAGCCCGCACTTCCATATCTACGATGCTCACGTGTCGGTGAAGACCGTACGTGATCAAGTCGTCCCGTTTGGCGGGGCGTACTCGATTCCGGGGTGAAACAGGGCTTAGTTTTTCCTGTTTTTGGATCGCGTTGTGCGATCACCACAGGACGCGATACCCCGAGCGGTTACACGGGCACCGAGAGGGCCATACAGGCTACACGATACAATTTACGGAATCGAATTTCGAGCTACGAGTCAAAAGTTATGGGTACCTGAACTTGTCCAAAAACCCGAATCCTTGTGTCCTCGTGTCCTGAGTCGAGTCCTGTGTTCTGTGGCCACCCTAGGTTTTAGGGTACTGGAACTCCGGTGGTCGGGCAGGGTGTGACCGGGGCGAGGGGAGAAGGCTGGGAGTGGTGTTCAGGCCGGCGGAGGTTGGCTCCGGTCCTGGGTGGTCAGCTACGGCTGGGTGGCCGGATCTCGGCCGGACGTCGGCTGAATGGGGGATGAGTGGAGCTCGGGTTCGTTGGAGGTCCTGGTCGGTGCCCAGGAGAGGGGCGACCGGTTCTGGAGGTGCGGCAGGAAGTCGCTGGTGGTCCGGCGGACAGATCCGGCGCTGGGAGGTGGTCTCTGGAAGACTAGGCGATGAGCAGGGGTGGTCCGGCGTCGGGGTCACCGGAGAAGGAGCTGTCTAAGGGGTTTTCCGGCGGTAGTCTTGGCTTATATAGGGTTCTAGAGGGAGGGAGACCGACGGTGGTTCACCAGAAGGGGAAGAGAACAGGTCGCCGGGTGAAGGGAAGCCGAACCGAGGGGTCGGCCGGCGGCCACGGCGGCGGAAACGGCCGCCGGCCAGATGAAGGGTCGGCTGTCCGGATTTGGGGGTTTAGGTTTTGAAACGGGTCGGATTTTGTGCTGGCGGGTCAGGTCTGACCCGGATCCGACCCGCTAAGGGTTGGACCGGTTCGGTTTGTTCAGACCGGCCGGTCCGGTCCAGTCACTGGGTTGGTTTGGGTTAAATAATTGGTTTAATTTAAATCAGTTAAATTATACAATAGTTTATAATGCTTTAAAAATTCATCCGGGTTCCAATAAATTTCCGGAAAAATACCCCATGCTCGGTTTTTAATTTTACACTAAAAAATATAATTTTCATCATATTTTAATATTATTTAATATCTTTTAAAAAATTCATTTTAAATTAGAATACCCTAGTTTATTGGTTTTAAAAATTCAGAAAATTAAATTTTAAAAATTCTTAAAATTTTCAGGGGATTACATATATATATATATATATATATATATATATATATAATCAGCCTTTTGTATGGTAAAACTCTCCCCACCCAATGTAATCACACGTCTCATGTTCACGATGTCTCATGTCGATGTCACGCAAGATCATATCTAATGCAGCAAGTCATAATGAGATCTAAGCATGTACCAAGTATATGTCATAAACCTGTATCCGATACAGAATTACCATGAATATCTCAGAAAGATTCTGTCTTATGAATAGTGTCCGGTGTTCTGAGGTATGACGTACTTGATAAGGCAAGCACAAAATATATATTGTTTCGATATCCATGTCTATGTGATATTACACAACTCTGCGTACAGTATTGACACCCGAATATTATTCGTACGCTAAGTAATGTCACACGGTCCTAGGTTGAATAGAGATCTTACAATCATAAATCAAGATAATAGTATAAACAGATGCTGCAAGTAGGGCAATGTACACTTGCCTGAGATTTGGTTACCAACCGCGGCTCTGGTATCAGCGGGTTCTGCAGGTACTCCTCCGGTTGCTGAAATAAATATCACCATCAGATTCAGAATATATCAAATAGCTAATAATGCCTGTCCTTGAGTCCAATTTGGAGACAGGGGCAAAAATGACAGTTCTTGGTCAAAGTGGGGTCCACATGTGGGCCACTTCGCATCGAAAAACGTGCCAGAGATAATGTTCTCCAAATTCATCAAACTTAGTGTCAACTAGTCCAAAACGATGATACGAACCCAACGAAATATCCAGAACTGGATTCCGATGAGCTGATCACAAAATCGTCCGTCAAGTGGAGCCATGGGGCCCAAGATACGCGATTTTGTCAACGTTCTGAGAATCGAACCAAACTTGGGTCACAGAACCAGCGTATTGCTACGAGTTCGATGATGCAAGTTTTGTTTTGATATGATGTGCATACACGAAGTTACAATGAGTTCCAGAACAGGGCCGATATGGGGCATTATCGACGGATACGCGTTGATTTCGGTGTGCACGCACATCCAAATCAACTTCCGCGAAATCCCACACGTCCGTATTAACGGCGTGCACCTTTCGATGAAGTTCGAACGTGACCAAGTCGTCCTGTTTAGCGGGGCGCACTCAGTTCCTGGGAAAAATAGGGTATTATTTTTCCTGATGTTGGGTCGCAGTTTACGATCGCCACAGGACGCGACACACCGAACGGGTTGCACGAATATCGAGAGGGTTACGTAGGATTCGTGTCACAATAGACGGAATAGGAAACGGGGCAGCGAGGAGAGAGAAATGGCTACCTGAACATGGCTCCGCAGAGGACGAAAAAATTGCGATTCCGCGAGGCGGCGCGATACGGCGGCGGAGCTAGGGTTAGGGTTCCGGCCACTGTGCTGTGCTGCTGGGTCGTCGGGGCTTCGCCGGAGGAGGAGGCAGCTCTATTGGTGGCCGGAGCTGCTCGTCTTCGTCGTGGCGGCACTGGAGGGGCTCGACGGAGCTCGCTGGGGGGCCGAGGCGGCCGTTGCAGCTGTTGCTAGAGACGGCCGGAGGAGAAGGGGCGGAGGCAGCGGAGACGGGGACTGGTGGCTGCGGGCGAGGGTGAGGGAGGCGGCGGCGAGGGGAGAGAGCGGTGGCAGTGGCTCTGGCGGAGAGGAGAGATTTGCGGGGGAGGCCGACTGTGGTGGCGAAGGGGGCCGGGGTGTCGGATTTATAGGAGGAGCAGGGAGGGAGAAGGGCGGCCGTTGGCGGCGGTTTCGAGCGGAGGAGTTGGGGAGGCGTAACCGCCGCGGAGGAGGCGGGGCGCCGTCGGGAAACGGCCGGGAAGTCGAACGGAGCGGCGGTCGGGATTACAGCGGTTAGGGATTTGATTCTAGCGGGTTATCGGGTCTAGCGGGTTATCGGGTCTAGGATCTGAATCCGTCCCGATCCGATAGGGTATGGGTCAGGTTCGGGTTAACGGGTTCCGGGTTGGGTTCAGACCTGACCCGACCCGCAGAGTTTGGGTTGGGTTTGACTACACCGGGTCGGTCCGGTTCGGGTTAGTTCAGTTAGAAAAAAAAACGGGTTAATTTTAGGGTTTAATAATTATTTAGTTTTTAGGTCTTTAAAAATATTTTCGGGTTCCAATAAATTCCAGAAAAATTATCCTATGTCTAATATTTTATTTTACACCTAAAAATATTATTTTCATAATATTTTAATATTCAATAAACATATTTAAATTTATTTAAAACCAGAATACCTTGATTTTAATAAGTTAAAAATCATAAAAAATTCCAGAAAATTCTGAAAATTGATTTTTAAAATTCTGAAAATTCTGAGGGTTTATAATCTACCCCCTTAAGAGGATTGCATCCTCGCAATCAAAGAATAACCGGTCAACAGAGATGACACAGTTGTAAGCATTGTTCGAAGCACATCACTATCAAGAATCATGATCAAAGGATGAGGGTTTAAGCAAAACACATAGGAAATGAAAACATTATTTCCCTAAGCAATGGAAGTTATACAATTTCCAGAGTGAAGGAAATCTAGAAAACTACATTTTAGAAAAACTAGGTTATCACTTATAAAATATACTAAGTTATTAATTATTAGCAAGTTCAAAACTACCAGGTTAAGGCTAAGGTCACGAACCAATAGGCACGAGCTAAAGCAATACTAGAAACAGATAACTATGAATCACTTACGCGCATTAGCTACTCGACCAGTCTGCGCGTCCTCCAAGGTCATCGCGAAAGCTTGTCCGCGTCCTCGTGGTAGATTCCTTTGTTGCTGCTGAGCCTGCTGGAAGAGTAGTGCCTGGGATATCAAAGGTGGCCTCGGCTGATACCCTCCTGGAGGTGGTGGTATGACTCCTTCAACTCCCGTTTGCGGTGCTCCCAATGCTGGATAGGCTGGCCTCGGTACTGGTAAAGCTTGTTGGTTTACCATTGGTGCTCCTTCTCGACGCTCAAGGCATTCCCTCACTAAATGCTGACTAGATCCGCAAGCTAAACATAACCCCATTTTGCGTCTACACTCGTTCTCAATATGGCCTCGCTTGCGACAATATTGACATGTTGGTAGGAATAAGGCTCTTGGTGCTGTTTCCTGTGGTGGATTCTTCTGGGGTCGCTTTCCAACTCTTTCCTGTTGTGCTTGGTCTGGTGCATGCGGCCGCTTCTGGCTGGACTCTATCCTGGTGATGCACTCTATGGACCGTGCTGCAGCAAGAACGTCCGTTGCAACAGAGCTGATTAACTTTCGTAGCTCAGAGCTAAGTCTGTAAATGAACTCCTCCGTTTGGCTTTGCTGAACCTTCTGATAGGCTTGCATCACCGTGTAGTACATTTGAAACATTTGTTGCCCGTCCATAGCTTGCCCTTGTGGGAATACAGGCATTGGTGGAGTAAACTGCGGCGGAGGTGGGTGTTATCTTGCTCGATTCTTGAGGCATGCTGATTCGCTTGACTGCTTCGGTGTGCTGATTTTCCCCCATCCACTAGTATTACTTCATCTTTGTTGGTTACCACAGCATCTCGTGGTGGTCTTGCAGGAGTCTCGTCGTTTGCTCGTGGATCCATAACTCTGCATCCAAAATAAACAATAAGAGGTGCATAGGAATCAAGACAGGATGCAAGTCAAGAAATTGATTCAAATCCGATATAGATATCAAGAACGATTCAAGCAAGTGGATGAGATCCTAAAAACTTATTCTATTCTTATTGCAGGCTTACTCGGTCCCTAAGTTGAAACCGAAGTAATTTACTCATTGACCTGCATGGGCCACCACAAAAACCATGTCACGTCCCAGTCTCAAAATATTAAGGGACTAGACACGTGGCAATGGCCAGCAACACACACCGATGGGCAAACCCAATTTAATGGACCCATCAGGATGTACTTAAGCTATAATACAACAATATGGGCTATGGTACTAATCTCATCCACAAAAATAAATACAATCAATATCAAAAATATAAAACAATATCAAGTTTCAATAAAACATAACTCGGGGAACAACCCGATAATGAGTTTGATACATCAACTCAATAGACTGAAAATAAAGAGTCTAACAATAGAAATAACTGAGTATAGAATATGCATATACTCAGGAGAAATCCTCAGCGATCACCTCGTCCTCGGATTCTGGTACTGCTCCAAAGACTGCTCCTGTCCCGTACACCTCGGGGTAGATCTCCTCCGCTAAACCTGGGGACATAATCCAGATCCAGGTCCTCAGGGGACATAGCAAGGTACAAAATAACTCATGCCAAATAATGTAGTGCAGCAATAAATGAAACAATAGGGTAAAATATATAACCAGCTAAGTGATATGCAAGTGAGAGTTTTAATCATACTTGGGCTGAGACTACTATAGGATCTGTGTCGGGGAAACCCATAGCAGTATTCTCTCGAAGGGCCAGTAAATGTGCCAAAGCTCTGTCAGAGTCTAAGGCACCTCCAGTAAAGTAATATATATATATATATATATATATATATATATATATATATATATATATATAATCAGCCTTTTGTATGGTAAAACTCTCCCCACCCAATGTAATCACACGTCTCATGTTCACGATGTCTCATATCGATGTCACGCAAGATCATATCTAATGCAGCAAGTCATAATAAGATCTAAGCATGTACCAAGTATATGTCATAAACATGTATCCTATATAGAATCACCATGAATATCTCAGGAAGATTCTGTCTCATGAATAGTGTCCGGTGTCCTGAGGTATGACGTACTTGATAAGGCAAGCACAAAATGTATAGTGTCTCGATATCCATGTCTATGTGACATTACACAACTCTGCGTACAGTGTTAAACCCGAATATTATTCAGACGCTAAGTAATGTCACATGGTCCTAGGTTGAATAGAGATCTTACAATCATAAATCAAGATAATAGTATAAACAGATGCTGCAAGTAGGGCAAGGTACACTTGCCTGAGATTTGGTTACCAACCGCGGCTCTGGTATCAGCAGGTTCTGCAGGTACTCCTCCGGTTGTTGAAATAAACATCACCATCAGATTCAGAAGACATCAAATAGCTAGAAATGCCTATCCTTGAGTCCAATTTGGACACAGGGGCAAAAATGACAGTTCTTGGTCAAAGCGGGGTCCACATGTGGGCCGCTTCGCATCGAAAAATGTGCCAGAGATAATGTTCTCCAAATTCATCAAACTTAGTGTCAACTAGTCCATAACGATGATACGAATCCAATGGAATGTCCAGAACTGGATTCTGATGAGCCGATCACAAAATCGTCCGTCAAGTGGAGCCATGGGGCCCACGATAAGCGATTTTGTCAACGTTCTCAGAATCGAACCAAACTTGGGTCACAGGACCAGCGTATTGCTACGAGTCCGATGACACAAGTTTTGTTTCGATACGACGTGCATACACGAAGTTACAACGAGTTCCAGAACAGGGCCGATACGGGGCGTTGTCGACGGATACACGTTGATTCCGGTGTGCACGCACATCCAAATCAACTTTCACAAAATCCACACGTCCGTATTAACGGTGCGCACTTTTCGATGAAGTCTGCACGCGACCAAGTCGTCCCGTTTAGCGGGACGCACTCAATTCCGGGGAAAAATAGGGTATTATTTATCCTGATGTTGGGTCACAGTTTACGATCGCCATAGGACGCGACACACCGAGAGGGTTGCACGGGTATCGAGAGGGTCACGTAGGATTCACGTCACAACAGACGGAACGGGAAATGGGGCATCAAGGAGAGAGAAACGGCTACCTGAACAGGCCTCCGCAGAGGACGAAAAAATCGCGATTCCGCGAAGCGGCGCGACACGGTGGCGGGGCTAGGGTTAGGGTTCCGGCCACTGTGTTGTGCTGCTGGGTCGCCGGGGCTTCGCCGAAGGAGGAGGCGTCTCTGGTGGCGGCCGGAGCTGCTCATCTTCGTCGTGGCGGCACTGGAGGGGCTCGACGGAGCTCGCTGGGGGGCCGAGGCGGCCGCTGCTGCTGCTTCTGGAGACGGCCGGAGGAGAAGGGGAGGAGGCAGCGGAGGCGGGGACTCGTGGCAGCGGAAGAGGACGGCGGCGAGGGGAGAGAGCGGTGGCAGTGGCTCTGGCGGAGGGGAGATATTTGCGGGAGAGGTCGACTGTGGTAGCGAAGGGGGCCGGGGTGTCAGATTTATAGGAGGAGCAGGGTGGGAGAAGGGCAGCCGTTGGCGGCGGTTACGAACGGAGGAGTCAGAGAGGCGTAACCGCCGCGGAGGAGGCGGGACGCCGTCGGGAAACGGCCGGGAAGTCGAACGGAGTGGCGGTCGGGATTACAGCGGTTTAGGATTTGATTCTAGCGGGTTATCGGGTCTAGCGGGTTCGGGTCTAGGATCCGAATCCGACTCGATCCGATAGGGTATGGGTCGGGTTCGGGTTAACGTTGTCCGGGTTGGGTTCAAACTCGACCCGACCCGCCGGGTTTGGGTTGGGTTTGACTAAACCAGGTCGGTCCGGTTCGGGTTGGTTCAGTTAGGAAAAAAACCGAGTTTATTTTAGGGTTTAATAATTATTTAGTTTTTAGGTCTTTAAAAATGTTTTTGGGGTCCAATAAATTCCAGAAAAATTATCCTATGTCTAATATTTTATTTTACACTTAAAAATATTACTTTCATAATATTTTAATATTAAATAAACATATTTAAAATTATTTAAAATCAGAATACCTTGATTTTAATTAGTTAAAAATTACAGAAAATTTCAGAAAATTCAAAAAATTCAGAAAATTGATTTTTAAAATTCTGAAAATTTTGGTGGTTTACACACACACGCAATTATGACAAGTGTCAGAACAAGCCCGATACGGAACTTTTCAACTGATAAGCGTTGATTCCGATGTGCACGCACATCCAAATCAACTTTCATAAAATTCCATACGTCCGTATTGACAATACGTGCATTTTGATGCAATTTGCACATGATAAAGTTGCCTCTTTTAGCGGAACGCACCCAGTTTCGAGAAATTTTGGATTTTGAAAACCAAATTTTTGGTCCACTTTATCCGCGAATAAAACACAACTTACAGCAAATTAAATTAAACTAATCAATGGGTTTAAAACTTGTTTATATTGTCTAATTTATTGTTCAAGTGAATTTTGAAAATATTAAATATGTTGGATGTAAAACGGCCATGAACTTGGGATTTTGGGACAGTTTACAGAAAAAAAAATTGGATTACTTTTCCTATTTTTGTATCGCGAATTATGACCGACACAGGACACGATACCCCAATCTAATTGTACAGGGTTCGAGAGGGTAATGTTGCGATCATAACACAACAGGTCGATCAAACATCGATGCAACGAGGAGGAAGTAAAACTCACCGGACAGGGGTCGGCCGCTGTGTCCTGCGCGTGGACGGTGGCGGCGGCGGTGCACGGTCGTCGTTGGCGGCAGCTGCCGCTGCTGTGGTTGTGGTCGTGGGTCGTCGGTGGGTCGTCGGCGCCGTCGTCGGAGTGATAGCGGTGGTTGTCGCCGGAGGTGGAGAAGTGGTGATGACGGTGGTGATCCTGTCATTGGGGGGTTTATAGGGGGATGGCCGAGGCGGTTACAGGGAGAGGGACCAGAGTGGTCGGCCGGCGGTTGGGGACGCGAACGGTCGACAGCTGAGGGCGGTGAACGGCCGCGAAGAAGTCGGCAGGTCGCGGTCGGGGAAATTCAAAACTACGCTTACTGTAGTAATGGGTAACGGGTCCGGTTGTGGGTTAGGATCCGATCCATTAGGGTTGGGTCGGTTCGGTTGGGTATAATTTGGTTTGGTTTGGTTTGGTTTGGTTTGGTTCAAGCTGGTTCGGTTTGGTTTTGTCATGACCCGTACCCAGATGAATCGGGTACCGGTTCGCGAGTACGTCCAGCCTACGTCGCAGTGTCAGCGGTAGTACGCTGTCTAGATCATATTCACAGGTAATTTAAAATCTAGCTCATTCACAGTGAATAAATAGGCAAGGATAATAACAAGAAATAGGAATGCTAAGATTTCATAAGACAAAATGTGACATCCAAATCCATAGTTTAATACAGAACCAGAAGATAAATCGGGGACAAACCCGAGTACTATGCTGAAGGAAAAATACTAACTAACTGGCTAACTACTCCTCAAAAGTAGTCTCCTGAGTAGGAACCGGCTCCTCAATAGTATCATCTGCTACGTCATATGGGCCATAAAAGGTGGGGGCATAGTCCTCATCATCGCCTAAATGTCAACGGATCCAGTCAGGAAAGGAGCAAAGTACCAATACACAACAAAGCTTAAACTAAATAATTATAACAAGTAGTAAAAACTGACTAAGTATCATGATAAGAATATGCATAATAAGTAGTAAAATTAACTAAGAGTTAAATGCTATAAGTCAGAGACATGAGTAAAACAGGATTATAATGAGACAAGAAAATGGAACTGCAACAAGATAAAGAAACTATGTGTGTGTGATTGTGTATTTAGAATACATAGTTGGCATGTAGGGGGTTATAAGGCTAATCAGGCACGTCATAGACGGCTATCAGTCAGGAATAATCGAGTATTAGGCTGAAGGTACAGTTGCGTACTTAACAGCTAGCAGTCAGGACAGGGGAAGGGTAAACTACATGCCTCATAGTATTCTCCCTCCCGACACGAAAAGCAAGACATGAAATCCAAATCCTAACACTAAGTGTAATCATCCAAAGATACTAGTAGAGCAAGGAACTAATTATCATAATATAAAGAATAAACTTGCAGTGCAGGTACTTGCCTGATGTTTGGATTCCAACTACGGTTCTGTTCTCGAGAAATTTCCAGAAATGTCTCCGGATGCTGAAATAAACATTACCATCATGCTCAGAAGATATCAAATAGCTAGAAATGCATGTCCTTGAGTCCAATTTGGAGACAAGGGCAAAAAGGCAATTTTGGGTCAAAACGGGGTCCACATGTGGGGCCCGCTTTGCACCGAAAAATGTGTCTGGGTCAAAAGTCTCCAAATTTACCAAATATAGTGTCAACAGGTCAGGAACGATGATACGAACCCAACGGAACTTCCAGAATTGGATTCCGATGACCCGATCATAAAATCGCCCGTCGAGTGGAGCTTGTAGGGCTCACGAAATGCGATTCTGTCAACGTTCTCAGAATCGAACCAAACTTGGGTCACAGGACCAGCGTATTGCTACGAGTCCAATGGCACAAGTTTTGTTTCGATCCGACGTGTGTACACAAAGTTAGGACGCATTACAAAAAGAACGGATACGGGACGGTGTCCGCGGATACGCGTTGATTCTGGTGTGCACGCACACCCGAATCGACTTCCGCGAAATCCCACACGTCCGTATCAACGACGCGCACGTATCTGTGAAGACCGCGCGCGACCAAGTCGTCCCGTTTGGCGGGACGTACTTAGTTCCGGGGTGAAACAGGGCGTTGTTTTTCCTGTTTTTGGATCGCGGGTCGCGATCGCCACAGGACGCGATGCCCCGAGTGGGTTGCACGGGCACCGAGGGGGTCATGCAGGCTACGCAACACAACTGTCGGAATTGAAAATGGGTAAATGAGCAGGGAGATACGCGTACCTGAACAGGGTCCGAAAAACCCGAATTATCTCGTGTCCGACACGACCCAAAACTAGGGTTAGGGTTTAGGGTGGTAGCTGCCGGAGGACGGTGAGGGGAGGCCGGAGGCGGTCGAGGGCAGCTGGGGGCGGCGCCGGTGAGGCTGGGCGGAGGCGGCGCTGCGGGCACGGCGGCCGAAGGCGGGCGGGGCGGCCGCTGCTGACTGCTGCTGCTGGTGGGGAAGAGGAGTCGGGCGGAGGAGGGAGCTGCGGGCTGCGACATCTTGGTGGCGGCGGGGCACGGTGGCGCTGGCGAGGGCGGGCACGGCACGGCGGCACTAGGCGGAGCGGTGGCGGCGGGGAGATGATCGGAGGGGGCTGAGGAGAGGGGTATATATAGGGGAAGAAGGAGGCTGGGGTGGCCGGGCTAGGCGGCGGGTGAGGCGGAGGAGGGGAGGTCGTGGCGAGGTTGGGCGGAGCGGGCGGGGGAGCATGGCCGGCGTGGCACGGCGGCAGCGGGAGGCGGCGGCGGACGCGGGGGACGACCGGGTCGTGCGGGGAGGGCTGGGTGCTAGCGGGTCGGGCGGCGGGTCGGGTTTGGTCGGGCGGACCCGACCCGACCCGATAGCTATACGGGTTGGGCCGGTGGGATGGGCCGAGCCTGTTGGGCCAGGGTTTGGGTTTGGGTTTTATTAAAAATAAATAAATCAATAAATAAATAAATAAATAATTAATTAATAATAGTTTTTAGGTATTTTAAAATAGGTCTGAGGCCCAATAAATTCCATAAAAATTACCCTAAGTCCAGGTTTTAATTTTACACCATAAAATATTATTTTCATAATATTTTAATATAATTTATCATCATTTAAAAAATATTTAAAAATTAAAATCCTGAATTTAATTACAGAAAAAATCCCAGAAAATTCCAGAATATTATGAAAAGTCCAAATTAATAATTCCTGAAAATCAGGGGGCTTACAGGTTTAATCTAGTTTAATTAAAATAATACTTTTTAGCTATTTTAAAATAGTTTTTGAGCCCAATAAATTCTAAAAAAAAATACACAACATCCAATTATTAATTATACACTCAAAAATATATATTTTTATAATATTTTAATATTTAATTTAAGAAAAGGAATAGGGTCAAAAAATCTTAAGAGTGTGATGGTCCCAAGAACATTTCAGAAAAATCTCAAAAAATCATTTTTTAATTTCTAAAAAAATCTGGGTGTTTACAGTACCGAGACCGAATATCGTCATTGCGCTCCCTCGTCGATTCTCCAAGAGTGTGATAGTCCAGTTCTTGATTATCTTATCTCTTCGATCCAGAATGGGTACGGGTTGTTCCTCGTAAGATAAGTCGGTTCCAACGACTAATTCAGAGTGGTCGAGTATATGACTCAGATTAGGGACATACCTACGCAACTGATATTCATAAAATATATCGTGCACCTCACGTAGCGAAGGTGGAAGGGAAAGACGATGCCACATCGCCAACCCGTTTAAGAATGTTGAACGTCCAAATGTATCGCGGACTAAGCTTTTCGCGAACCCTGAATCTAATGACTCCATAGGTAGACAAAATCCGCAAAAATACGTGGTCGCCGATATAAAACTCTAAATGCCTATGATGCTGATATGTCCAGTGACAATATCGATCTTGCGCAACACGATGTCGTTCTCTGATCTGCCTACCAACCTCAACAGTTTGTGTGATTATTTCGGGGCCTAACATCTTTCGCTCACCAATGTCGTCCCAAGCTGTAAACACCCATATTTTTTTAAATTATAAAATATAAATTTTTAGGATTTTTCTGTAATTTTTAATTATTTAAATAAATGTTCTTCATGGATTAATATTTTTATGAATTAAAATAAATATTAATATATTGTAAAAATTTTATTTTTGAGTGTAAAATAAATAATTGGATATAGTGTAATTTTTTTGGAATTTAGTGGACTCAAAATTTATTTTTAAACAGCTAAAAATATTATTTTTAAATAAACCAGATTAAACCAGACTGAACCAACCTGAACCGAACCAAACCAAACCTAATTAAACCAACTTGAACCAAGCTTAGTGGGTCGGATTTGGACCCGACCCGAACCCAAAGCCCGACCCGACCCATAAATTTGATTCTTCAGTAACTGAAGAATCCCGATCGACCACCAGCCGTTTTCCCCGCCGTCGTGACTCCGACCGACGCGGCCCCTTCGCTTCGCCTCCCCGACGTTCACCCGCCGGCCGCTCGCCTCCCTGCCGAGACCCCTCTGCTCCACCTTCCCCTACCCGCCGGATCGCCCCCTATAAAACCCGATCAGCCACCCCTCACCACCATCACAAACCACCGCCGTCTTCTTCCTCTCTGTAGCCGAGCCTCTCGCCGACACCGACGACCTCCAGCGATGACCCCGGCCACACCCCGACGTCCTCTCCGACAACCTTCTCTGTCGCCAACGACGACCACCGCAGCAGCCGCCACCGACCGACCGAGTACTGCCGCCCCGCCACCGTGCATGCGCAGTACAGTCGATTCTGACCCCCTGTTCCAGTGAGTTTTTTTTCCTCCTCGCTGTGTCGATTCTCGAATGATTCACGACACGGGTCAGGGTAAACTACATGCCTTTCAGTATTCTCCCTCCCGACACGAAAACAAGACATGAATTCCAATATTCAAGACATGAGATACAGTATTTCTAACACTAGGTGTAAACATCAAGGGTACATGTAAGGCAGGGAATTAACTATCACAATATAAAGATTAAACTTGAAGTGCAGGTACTTGCCTGTTGTTTGGATCTGTTCAATTTGGTTCTTGGGGGAATATCCAGAGATGAGTCCAAAAGCTGAAATAGACATTACCATCACTCTCAGAAGATGTCAAATAGCTAGAAATGCCTGTCCTTGGGTCCAATTTGGAGACAAGGGCAAAAACGGCAGTTTCGGGTCAAAACGGGGTCCGCCGGTGGGCCCGCTTTGCACCGAAAAATGTGTCCGGGTCAAAGGTCTCCAAATTCACCAAACTTAGTGTCAACAGGTCAGGAATGCTGATATGAACCCAACGGAACTTCCAGATTTGGATTCCGATGAGCCGAACATAAAATCGCCCGTCGAGCGGGGCCTGT
This sequence comes from Iris macrosiphon, assembly GCA_036927795.1. Classification (NCBI taxonomy): domain Eukaryota; kingdom Viridiplantae; phylum Streptophyta; class Magnoliopsida; order Asparagales; family Iridaceae; genus Iris; species Iris macrosiphon. The sequence goes on from JAYESA010000004.1 coordinate 292,237,962, forward strand.
GGGGCCCACGACACGCGATTTCGTCAACGTTCTCAGAATCGAACCAAACTTGACCCACAGGACCAGCGTATCGCTACGAGTCCGATGGCGCAAGTTTTGTCTCGATCTGACGAGTGTGCACGAAGTTAGGGTGAATTGCAGAAAAGGCGGATACGGGGCGATGTCCGCGGATACGCGTTGATTCCGGTGTGCACGCACACCCGAATCAGCTTCCGCGAATTCTCACACGTCCGTATCGACGGTGCGCACGTATCTGTGAAGACCGTGCGCGACCAAGTCGTCCCGTTTGGCGGAGCGTACTCAGTTCCGGGGTGAAACAGGGTCTGGTTTTTTTCCTGTTTTTGGATCGCGGTGTGCGATCACCACAGGACGCGATGCCCCGAACAGTTTGTCCGGACACCGAGAGGGTCATACAGGCTTCACAACGCAATTTACGGAATTGAAATCCGAGCTACGAGCAAGAAACTACACGCACCTGAACCGGGTTCCGAAAACTAGGGTTTCCTCGTGTCCGTGTCGTGTCCGACACGACACAGGCCGTGTCCCATTGAATTTGGGTTAGGGTTCAGGGACGCCGCTCGCCGGAGGCGGAGCTGAGGCGCCGAGGCCGGAGGCGGGCCGGAGGAGCGGCGCGGGTGGCGCGCCGGAGCGGGCGGGGGACGGGCGGAGCCGGCCGGAGGCGCTGCGGCGAGGCATTTCTGCTGCTGCTGCTGGTGTCGGGATCGTCGACGGGGAAGGAGAGGAGGAGGAAAGTGGTCGCCGGCGAGGACGGGCGGCGGTGGCGGTGGGCGTGGCGGCGTGGTGGCGAGCGGTGGCGCAACGGGCGGAGCGGAGGCTGATGGCCGGGGGAGGGGAAAGGTCTAGGGTTTTAAATAGGGGGAGACCGGTGGCGTGGGGCCGAGCAAGGCGGCGGCCAGCGCGGGGGCGGGGGCGAGTGGCGCTGGCCGGGCGGAGCGGCGGCGTCCGCGGGCGGCGGCGGAGGACGCGGGCGACGGAGCGGGTCGCGCGAGGCTGGGGTGGGGAAACGGGTCGGAGGCGGTGGGTCGGGTCTGGGCAGACCCGACCCGACCCGGTAGCGGTCAGCGGGCCAGGCCCAGTGGGCCGGCTGGGTAACGGGCCGAGCGGGCTGGGCTTGGGCCGAAAATTAAATTAGAATTAATATTAATAATAATAGTAATAATAATTAATTAATAACTAATTAATTAATTAATTAATTAAATAAATAGTTTTAGGTGATTTAAAATTAGGTCCGGGGTCCGATAAATTCCAAAAAAATTACCCTAAGTCCAGTTTTCCATTTTACACCCAAAAATATTATTTCCATAATATTTTAATATTATTTTTTAACAATTAAAAATTATTTAATAATTCAAAACCCTGATTTTAATTACAAAAAATTCCCAGAAAATTCCAAAAAATTGTGAAAAATCCTAATTTTAATATTTTGAAAAAATCAGGGGCTTACAGGAAAGGTTCTAGTCTAATGGTTTCACTAATTAATCAAGTTTCTTAATCCATGGGCCTAATTCATGGGCTCAACTTAGATTAGTCCAAATGTTTGTTTCATGCTCTAATTAAATATTTAGGTCCACTACACTAGTCCAAAATAAGTCTACACTATCAACAATAATATTACAATAATTAAATAAATTAAGCCATGCACAAATATTAATTATAATAATCCTAAAATAATTAATACCCATGATAATTACCAAACTATCCTTGGATGAAAATGTGAGGGTGACAAACCTATCCACCTTAGAAAAATTTTGTCCTCAAAATTAAGGAAGAAACTATCTACCAAAATAAATAATATAATACAAGAAAGAATTATACCTCACGGCTCGAACATATATGGATATCGCTCGCGCATCTAGGTCTCTCGCTCCCAGGTACTCTCTCCTAGCGAGTGATGCCTCCACGCGACGTGCACCAAAGAAATCGTCTGGTTCCTCAGCACCTTCTCTCTCTGATCCAGAATCTCCACTGGCTGCTCTGGATAGCTAAGAGTAGGGCCCACCTCAATCTCCGAATAATCCAACACATGACTGGGATCTGCCACGTACCATCTCAACTGCGACACGTGAAACACGTTGTGCACTCCCTCTAGTGCAGGTGGAAAGTCTAGTCTGTAAGCAACTGCATCGACCCTCTCAAGAATGCTAAAAGGACCGATGAATCGTGAACTAAGCTTGTCGCCTCCACCGAAACGAATCGTGCCACGTGTCGGAGAAATCCTCAAGAAAACCAGACCGCCAACCTAGCATGAAACACAATCCTAGCACTCTAACAAGCAACAATCAAACATAAACAAGACAAAACTAAAGCTATACCTTAAACTCCAAAGGTCTCCGGTGGCTATCGGCCCAATGCCGCTGCTTGTCTTGCGCCACTCGAAGTCTGTCCCTGATAAGCTTTACCTTTTCTGCTGCATCCACTGCCATCTTTGGTCCCAATAAAGCCCTATCACCAACATCATCCCAGGATAACGGAGTACGGCATCTCCGTCCATACAACACCTCGAATGGTGACATCTCAATGCTGGCTTGGTAGTTGTTATTGTATGAAAACTCTACCAAATGAAGGTGATCCTCCCAAGAACCTCCAAGATCTAAAATATAGGTGCGTAGCATGTCCTCGAGAGTCTGAATAGTCCTCTTCGAATGTCAGTCCGTCTGAGGGTGATAGGCGGTACTGAACTTGAGCTGAGTGCCCAAGCTAGCTTGCAAACTTCTCCAAAAATGGGATGTGAAGCGACTATCCCAATCTGAGACAATGCTCACTGAAATACCGTGCAATCTGATAATCTGGCGCACATACATCTCCGCGAGTCTCTCTGTAGATGTACCCACTTTAAATGGCAGAAAGTGGGCTGATTTGGTCAACCTGTCCACGATGTCCCAAATTGCATCCTTGTCTCCTGGAGAACGCGGAAGTCCTAATACAAAATTCATAGTCATATGTTCCCATTTTTACTCCGGAATGGGCAAAGGCTGAAGCAATCCTCCTGGTCTTTGTCTCTCCGCCTTGACCTTCTGGCAAACTAAGCATCTGGACACGAAGCTAGCTACCTCTCGCTTCATGCCATACCACCATACATGCTCCCTCATGTCTCTATACATCTTGTTGGCACCGGGATGCATAGAGTATTGGGAACGGTTCGCCTCCTGCATAATCTCCTTACGCAATGCTCCATTCGATACGCACAACCTGGTACCGTATCGCAATGACTCATCATCTGCGATAATAAAGTCCTCTGCCAGCCTGACCTGAACCTGTGCTCTGATGCTCCTCAGAGACTCGTCCTCATAATGTCCGGCTCTGACTCAGTCCATCAGCTCTAACTGAACTTGAAGTCCCCACATCTGCGTTGTGACTCCCAGAATCAATACCTCAATGCCCAAACTATCGAGGTCTGCCAATAGATGCCTGTCTCTAGTCAAGCACATAGCCACGGGATACCTGCTCAAAGCATCTGCGACTACGTTGTCCTTCCCTGAATGGTACTACAAAGATATGTCAAAGTCCTTCATCAGCTCTAACCATCGCCGCTGCCTCATGTTGAGCTCCTTCTGTGTAAATACATAATTTAAGCTCTTATGGTCTATGAAGATCTCTACTCTTTCTCCATACAGATAGTGTTTCCACAATTTGAGAGCAAAGATAACTGCTGTAATCTCCAAATCATGGATAGGATAGTTTTTCTCATGCGGGCGTAATTGCCTGGAAGCATAAGCAATCACCTTCCCGTGCTGTTGTAGTACACAACCCAAACCCTTCCCTGATGCATCACTGTAAATAGAAAATCCTCCTGCTCCTGATGGTAGTGTCAAGATGGGAGCTGTAGTCAATCTTCTCTTCAGCTCCTCAAATGTTGACTGGCAATCCTCAGTCCAGACGAATTCTACGTCCTTCCTGGTCTGCCTAGTCATCGGCTCTACTAGTCTAGAAAAGTCCTGAACAAACCTCCGGTAGTAGCCTGTTAATCCAAGGAAGCTCCTGATCTCTGCTACTGAGCTCGGGGTAGACCACGATTCAACTGCTGAGATCTTCTTCGGGTCCACCGAGATTCCATCTCCTGTAATGACATGCCCAAGGAATTCAACATTATCAAGGAAGAATTCATATTTTGACAACTTGCCATACAACTTTTCCTTCCTGAGGGTCTCCAAAATAATCCTCAAGTGTTGCTCATGCTCCTCAGGGGTCTTTGAATATATCAGAATATCATCTATGAAGACTATAACAAATTGGTCCTGGTATTGATGAAATACCTTGTTCATCAGGTTCATGAACACTGTCAGGACATTGGTCAACCCAAACGGCATCACTAAGAACTCGAACTGCCCATAACGAGTCCTGAAAGCCGTCTTTGGGATGTCTTCCTTCTTCACCTTCACCTGGTGGTACCCTGACCTCAAGTCTATCTTCGAGAATACCTTCGCTCTACTCAGCTGGTCAAATAAGTCATCAATCGGCGGCAACGGGTATTTGTTCTTGATAGTGAGATTATTAAGTGCCCTGTAGTCGATACACATACGTATCGACCCATCCTTCTTGGGTACAAACAGTACCGGAGCACCCCATGGTGATGAACTGGAACGGATAAAGCCTTTGTCTTTTAACTCATCCACCTGCTTCTTCAACTCCGCCAGTTCACTGTTGTTTACTCTATAGACGTGTTGAGAGATCGGCTCTGCGCCTGGCACTAAATCTATAGAGAACTCCACATCTTTGTCCGGCGGCAACCCTAGCAAATCCTCTGGAAAGACATCCAAGAACTCTGCAATCAAAGGATGTGGCGGCTCCCATTCTTCTACCAAAGCTCCACAAAAATTGCCCTCACTCTGCTCTGCTCCTCGGACGAACTTGAACTCCGGCTCTCCTGGCGTCTAAAATAAAACTCTGCCTCCACGACAATCGATACTAGCGTGATGTCTACTCAACCAATCCATCCCGAGTACTATATCGTAACTCGGAAGTGGCATTACAAGTAAACATATGCTCAGCTCATGGCCTCCCACATAAATCCTCTAGTTCTTGAAAACATCACTGACCGGGATTATGCCACCCCCGTGTCATGCCCCAGTCCCAAAATACCGCGGGACCAGATACGTGGCAATGGACAACAGTACGCACCGATGGACAAACCCAATTTAATGGATCCATCAGGGCATACTTAAGCTGTAAAATCAAGTCTACGACAATCAGGGAACAACTAATCTCATCCACACAAGATATAAAATATGATCCACAGAATAAATAAAGAATGTAAATCATCAGCTAGTCTCAATAAAGTACTTTGGGGAACAACCCGGTAAATATCTAGTACAATGGTTCAACAGACCAGAATATAAATGACGAAAATAAATAATAAATACTGAGCATGAAACATGGATGCTCAGGAGAAGTCTTCAGCTAACACCTCGTCCTCGAATGGCCGTACAGCTCCTGGATCAGCTCCTGCTGCGGTCCCGTATACCTCGGGATAGATCTCGTCCTCAAATCCTGGGGACATAATCCGGATCCAGGTCCTCAGGGGACATAGCAAGGTACAAGAAAGCTCAAGCCAAAATAAATGTAGTACAGAAAATAAATAGAATAAATAGGGCAAGTAAGTAAACATCTGTGTGAAATGCAAGAGAGAATATCAATAGTACTCAGGCTGAAACAACTAAAAGCTCTGTGTAGGGGAGCCGGTAGCAGTGGTATCATGAGGTAGTCTAGCTCAGCGGGAGACTGAGTAGCCGACATAACATAATCAACCTGTAGCTTGTGGATCTCTCTAGCAGTAGATGGGACAATAGGGAGTACTAAATAACCAGCTAAGTGATATGCAAGATGAGAGCAGCACTAGAACTCAGGCTGAAGCCACTACAAGCTCTGTGTCGGGGAGCCGGTAGCAGCAGTAATAATGAGTAATGGGCCAAGCTCGGGCTTCAGAGTCTTGTGCCTCACAATAGAAGGGGTATATATATATGATCAGCCTGTAGTCTGTGTGTCTCTCCCCACCCAATGTAACCACGCATATCATGACCATAACGTCTCATGTCCATGTCAGCGGGATCATAACTAATGCACAAGTCATAATGTATCTAAAAGTAGAGTATCTCTGTTAAGTCCTGTATCCTATACAGAATCACCACGAATATCTCGGGAAGATCCTGTCTCATGAACAGTGTCCAGTGTCCTGGGTCATAATGTACTTGGTAAGACAAGTACGAGAATATATAGTGTCACGTATGTCCATCTCTAGATGACAATACCCAACACAGCGTAAGGTGTTGGCACCCGACTGATAATCGGACGCTAGGTACGTCACACGGTCCTAGGTTGAGCATGCACAATAATATAAATGAAGCAAAGAAAATATATAACAATGCTACAGAGTTTGGCAAGGTACACTTGCCTTATGTCCGAATGCCAACAATTGTCCCTGTATCAGTGGATCCGGTAGGTACTACTCCAAAAGCTGTAATAAACATCACCAACAGTCTCAGAAGATGTCAAATAGCTAGAAACGCCTGTCCTTACGTCCAATTTGGACACAGGGGCAAAAAGGTCATTTTCGGGCCAAAGCGGGGTCCACATGTGGGCCACTTTGTACCGAAATGTGTGTCAGGGTCGAGGGTCTCCAAATTCCTCAAACTCAGTGTCTACAAGTCAGGAATGGTGATACGAACCCAACGGAACTTCCAGAATTGGATTCCGATGAGCCGATCATAAAATCACCCGTCAAGTGGAGCCTGTGGGGCCCACGATACGCGATTTTGTCAACGTTCTCAGAATCGAACCAAACTTGGGTCACAGGACCAGCGTACTACTACGAGTCCGATGGCATAAGTTTCGTCTCGATCCGACGTGTGTACAAAAAGTTACAGCGTGTTCCAGAAAGGACGGATACGGGGTGTCGTCGGCGGATACGCGTTGATTCCGGTGTGCACGCACATCCGAATCGACTTCTGTGAAATCCCACACGACCGTATCAACATCGCGCACGGTTCGGTAAAGGCCGCGTGCGACCAAGTCGTCCCGTTTGGTGGGGCGCACTCAGTTCCGGGGTAAAACGGAGTATTATTTTTTCCTGTTTTTGGATTGCGGTGTGCGATCACCACAGGACGCGATGCACCGAGCGAGTTGCACGGGCACCGAGAGGGTCACACAGTCTACACGTAGCAACTGACGGAATTGAAATCGGAGTTACGTGGTGAGAGAAATCGGTACCTGAATAGGGCTCCGTGAATTTGAGTTTTCACGTGTCCGAGAGTACGGTTCGCTGTGTCCGACTCGAACTGTCCTGTCGGAGTCGCTGTTGTCAGTGGAAGTCGGCGTCGGGTGCCCTGGCGGTGGGTCGAGGGCTGAGGAAGGTCGGGGTCGTGCTCGACTCGTCGGCAGGGGGGTCGATGGGTTTCACGGCTGTGCGGAGGGTCGAGCGGTGGAGAATCGGCTGAACCGGCGACGACGGGTCGGGCACAGGGGAGTCGGCGGCAGCATTCGAAGAGAGGGGGCGGTGGCCTTGGTCGGCTGATGCAGCTGTTGTAGGGTCGGGGAGGAAGGCGTCGACGGCCCGGCGGAGATGGGGTCGTCGTCGTTCGGTTTGGGAGGAATCCGGCTGATTGCCTCTGCGAAGTCGGACACAGGGGACGGCGGGCACGAGCAAGGGGAAGGCTGCTGTCGGGTCTGGGAGGAGTTTGAGTGGTGGCGGCGGCCCCACAGATCCCTAGGCCCGACTTAAATAGCCGTACAGTATTTTCCGGCTAGGGTTTTCTTGCCAATGGGTTTCGGGTCGGGTTTGGTTCAGATCCGACCCGACCCGACCCGACCCAATGTGCTGGGTTGGTTTGCCCAGGGTTGGTTTGGTTTAATTCGGGTTTAGCTCGGTTTATTAATTCAATAGCTTTTAAGGCTTTAAACGCGTTCCCGGAGCCCAATAAATTCACCGAAAAATACCCTGCGTCCGGTTTTCCATTTTACGCCACAAAATATTATTTCCACAATATTTTAACATCAATAAACTGCATTTAAAATTATGGAGATCACCTTCACCTTCGTTTTAAATTCCAGAAAATTCCGAAAATTCGAGAAAATTTGTATTAACCTTTATTCTGAAAATTTAGGGTGTTTATAATCTTCCCTCCTTAAAAGGATTGCGTCCTCGCAATCAAAGAATAAGCTACTAAAGAAAGAATTATGGAAATACAAGGTTGCTTAGTTTATAACTGCCTCCTCAAACAGGTGGGGGTAACGCTGGCGCATACTATCTTCTCGTTTCCAAGTCGATTCTCCAGGAGAATGATATTTTCAAGCTACACGAACCAGTCTGATTGTCTGTCCCCACAATGTCTTCTCACTGACGTCGAGGATGCCAACTGGTTGTTCTTCATATATCAAACTTGGGCCTACTGCGATCTCTGAATGATCGACTACGTGACTTGGGTCGGTCACGTATCTTCGCAGCTGTGAGACGTGGAATACGTCATGCACTCCCTCTAAGGATGATGGTAATGCAAGACGATATGCTACTTCACCAACGCGCTCTAGAATGTCGAATGGCCCAATATACCTTGGGCTCAACTTGCCTCTGCTCCAGAATCTGATAGTACCTCGAGTGGGCGAAATCCTCAAGAACACGTGCTCTCCTTCTTTAAACTCTAGGGGACGCCTGTGTGTATCCGCCCAATGCTTCTGTCTGTCATGTGCTGCTCGTAGATGATTCTGAATCTGTTTTACCTTTTCCACTGTCTGCGTTACCAATTCTGGACCCAGTATTTGACGTTCACCAACGTCACTCCAATATATAGGCGATCTGCACTTCCTTCCGTATAATGCTTCGAATGGTGCCATCTGAATGTTGGCCTGATAGCTGTTATTGTAGGAGAACTCCACTAAGTACAAATGATCTTCCCAAGATCCTCCAAAGTCTAGCATACACGATCGCAACATATCCTCCAAAATCTGAATGGTACGCTCTGATTGGCCATCTGTCTGTGGGTGGTAAGCTGTGCTGAATTTGAGTCTGGTGCCCAGGCTCTCTTGCATGCTTCTCCAGAAATGAGAGGTAAATCTCGAATCTCGATCCGATACAATACTAACAGGCACTCCATGTAATTTAACGATTTGTCGTATATACATGTCGGCTAGTACCTCTGTGGACTGTCCAACTCTAAATGGCAAGAAGTGTGCCAATTTAGTGAGTCTATCCACGATAACCCATACTGCATCTCTTCCGCTGGGGCTCCTTGGAAATCCTGTGACAAAATCCATCGTGATATGTTCCCATTTCTATTCTGGTATAGGAAGCGGGTGTAACATACCTGCAGTCCTCTGATGCTCGGCCTTTACTTGCTGACAGACTAAGCATTTAGCCACAAATCTTGCAATCTCCATTTTTATTCCATGCCACCAGTAATACTGTCTCAAGTCTCGGTACATCTTGGTTCCTCCTGGGTGAACAGAGTACATAGAGCTATGTGCTTCAGTCATTAACTCTTGTCTCAATTCTCCATTTGGAACATACAGGCGGTTTCCAAACCTTAATGTCCCATCTTCGTGAATGCGAAGTCCTGTCTGTATGCCTGCTTCTGTCTTCTCTTTCAGTCTTCGAAATCTGGCATCGGTGGGCAAGGCCTCTTTAATCTTCTCCACGAGTGATGACTTGACTTCAAGATTAGCCATCAAGACATTCTGTCCTGGTAAGACAACCTCTATCTGAAGCTCCTGTAGATCTCTTAATAACTCGGGCTGCATCGTCAAGAAATAAGCCGTGGGCTTCCTGTTTAGTGCATCTGCTACAACATTCGCCTTTCCCGGATGATACTGCAGATCTATGTCAAAATCTACCATTAATTCAAGCCAACGCCTCTGTCTCATGTTAAGCTCCTTCTGAGTATACACATACTTCAGACTTTTGTGATCTGTAAAGATGTCTACTTTCTCCCCATAAAGGTAGTGCCTCCAAATCTTCAATGCAAATATAACTGCTGCTAACTCCAGATCGTGTGTTGGGTAGTTCTTCTCGTGTACCTTCAACTGTCTTGATGCATAAGCAATGACCTTGCCATGTTGCATCAAAACACATCCTAGTTCACTACCTGATGCATCACTGTAAACAACATAACCTCCTGATCCTGAAGGAAGAGTTAAGACAGGTGCTGTTGTTAACCTTCTCTTCAATTCTTCGAAGGCCTTCTGGCAGTCTTCTGTCCATATAAACTCCTGGTCTTTGCGTGTCAGTTTCGTCATCGGTTCGGCAAGCCTCGAGAAATTTTTTACAAACCTTCGGTAATATCCCGCAAGTCCGAGAAAACTTCTCACCTCTGCAACTGATGTGGGTGTAGGTCAAGTCTCTATTGCCGCAACTTTCTCTGGATCCACTGAAAGTCCTTCTCCTGAGATGATGTGTCCCAAGTGTCACGACCCAATTCCGTAGAATTAATTGAGGCGTCCCCCGAATCGTGACCGCCGTGCGGGCCTGGGGTTGCACCCGCACAAGGCTTTAATGATTTGCATAGCAAGCACATATTCAGAGTACGCAGATAAATTGAAACACAGATTTGAAACATGGAAAAGTTCTCTTTATTGATAATGAACATCTATTACAAACTCCTGAACGAGTTAGCTAATATGCCGAACGGCTTACAAAAGAGATGACTCAAAATGAGATAGCAGTCCTGTACATTACATCCCTTTATAAACTCAAAAGATATAGACCTCCAGGCTGGAGGATAGCTTTGCCACGGAGATGTATTTGTGTATGAAGAGTTGTAGCTCCTGTCTTCAAAATACTTCAGGGGGCGCGGTAAAGATGCGCCAACAGCTGGACTGGATCGGGAAGACGACTTTGGCTCCTCGCTCGGTTCGCCTTGGTGCGGAGAACCTGTTTCAACGAGGGTCAGCATATCGAAACATGCTGGTGAAGGCGAGCTAGCCGAACTATACCAATCAACACGTTGTTTAGTGAAGCATGCATATTTTGTGGGTTTCTATCTTGCCTTAGTTCATTTACAAGTAAGCAGTATATAGAATTTACTGAAATGAACGTGCCACCGTTAGGTGGATTTTACCTGACCGTCTGAATTACCTGCACAATACTTACCCTGCCTTCCCTGCCACGAAGACACAAGTTAGTATGCAACAGGTTTAAATATACAAGGTGAAAATAGTCATGGACAAGGATAGGATGCAACGATAAACATACGAGGCGTTGCAAGTCGTCCAGTCCGCACACGATGACTATGCCACAGGTGATCACTGGCTTGGTAGCCATTTTGGACTAGTCATGGACTAGGATAGCATGCAACGAGAGCTCATAATGGATACACGATAAACACATGATGCGTTACAAGCCATCCAGTCCGTACACGATGACTACACACGAAGTTCCGCCCGGATCGGATCGGTGCCAGTGCCCCAGCGACCGTCCGCAGAACTTATACCCTTGTGCACAAGTTGTCCATGATCGAACACATGATGTTTAGTTAAGTTATCCATTCATGCAGTAGAGGCAACACGAGGAATGCATAGATATGATGCATTGATAGCACAATTATAGAAGAAGATATATTCTAACTAAAATTGATGCATATGATGAATATCCCGAACGAACAAGCATGCAAGTAAGTAACCGTTCACGAGTTTGATTGACAAGCAGTATTAACCAAGTCTATTCTCTTTTATCTTGGTTTCTTTTATTATTACTTGGTATCGTTTGATCGGGGCAAAAGGAGTGAAGCTTGGAAGCAGGGCTAGCTAATCGGGTTGGTAGCCACTCACTTAGATTTTTGGAAAGAAAAAGAAAAGAGGCGCTTCACGACTCCGCTCGCAAGCCGCCTACTACTCGTTCACCTGCACACGAACAGCTCGATTAATACTTCTTCCTCTCTTTCCAATCTCGGAATAGAAGTGCAAGTCAATGAACGAAAATAATGAAAACCATCGAAACCGTTCAAGAAAAATAAGCAAATCCCAAAACCAACTCAAAGCACGAAAACAACAAGCGACATCGAAAAGTGAGGCAATAAAAGATAGCAGCGGAGAGGTCCCTCCTGACTCTGCCGCTAAGCCGATCCTTGGGGCGCAGTCCACTGAATATGGGAATCGATTCCGAATAAATAAATCCATAACGAGGACGAGTTCTTAATTCAATCTATCCCGATCGAACGATACTGTCTTGTGTTTCTTAGCCGCGATCTCCACCCCGGGAGAACGGGGCGCTACATCCTACCCAACTAATTGGAAGTTTCGTCCCGAAACTTAAGAATAGGACCTACGGTTAGGGATTATTCCGTTGCGGGCGACGGTTAAGGCGGCTCAGTGGACAGTCATGAACGGTATGGTTTGCTTCACCGCAAACTAAACATAACCCAAGTTTCAGGCGGCACTTATCTATTGCGTGCCCAGGCCGCCTACAGAAATGGCATACTTTGTCTAACTTTTCTCCATGCTTGCCACCATTGTTCGGACGCTTTGCAGCATTGTTTCCTCTATCGTTGCTTTGGCGTTTATGATTGTAGGTATGCACAGCACCGGCAGGAACGTGAGGATAGAGTGGTTCAAGCGACAGGGCATAATTCATGACTTCACGTATTGTACGATACTGAGGAACGGCTACGTACGAATGGATGGCAGGGCGTAGTCCACCTTCAAACCTTCTAGCTCGACTCGCTGCATCAGGTAAATAGGCCCTAGCGAATTTGGAGAGTCGGTTGAATTCGGCGGAGTACTCCTTAACTGTCATGCTGCCTTGCCGCAGCTGCACGAACTCGTTTTTCATTTGACGTTGTACTGGAGGGGGTACAAACTCCTCTTCGAACGCGGCACAAAAAGTCGTCCACGAGATCGCCTCCTCTCCGTGATCAAGTTGGAGAGATCGTCGATGCACGTCCCACCAATCGTGTGCGTTGAGGCAGAGCTGTAGTTGCGCGCAGGAGACGCGCTTCTCTTCAGGGACCTCTAGCAGAGTGAAGTGATCTTCTAGTTCTGCTAGCCAATCTAGAGCTACCACTGGGTCCTCAGTCCCGTTGAATGGGGTGTTGCAGACTTTCTTGAAATGGTCCAAGTTGAAGGCAATCACGTCCCTTAGCCTTGGGATTTGAGGCGTCTCCACTTCAAGCACGGGCTGTAACACCGGAGTCGTTGCTGTTGCGGCGGAATGGTTGGCAGCCAAAGTCTGAATGATTTGTTGCAGGACATCTACCTGCTTCTGTTAGACTGAGAATCGGGTCTCTAAATTGCTCTCGAGCTTGGCTTAGCGAACATCGTCTCGTTGTCGTTGCGATTCTAACATTTGTATCACCCGCTCAAGCGGGTCGACTTGAGATATGCCTCGTTGGCTCCGAGAGCTTCCCGAAGTGTCCGAACTGCTTTCTTGTGTTTCGTTCGGTGGTTGCGCTACAGATTACGCTGGAGCCATTCCTTCAAAAGAAGGTAAATTACATTAGGATCATAATGTATTATGGACTTATTGCATGAACGTATCTCATTTTGGCCTAGCGAGTTCAAGAGTTCGCACAGGAATTTGATCGTTAAAGGAACTTTTCCAGCACGAAGTCTAAGGAACTTTGAATCTGTGCTCTGATACCACTATGTCATGACCCAATTCCGTAGAATCAATTGAGGCATCCCCCGAATCGTGACCGCCGTGCGGACCTGGGGTTGCGCCCGCACAAGGCTTTAATGATTTGCATAGCAAGCACATATTCAGAGTACGCAGATAAATTGAAACACAGATTTGAAACATGGAAAAGTTCTCTTTATTGATAATGAACATCTATTACAAACTCCTGAACGAGTTAGCTAATATGCCGAACGGCTTACAAAAAAGATGACTCAAAATGAGATAGCAGTCCTGTATATTACATCCCTTTATAAACTCAAAAGATATAGACCTCCAGGCTGGAGGATAGCTTTGCCACGGAGCTGCATTTGTGTATGAAGAGTTGCAGCTCCTGTCTTTAAAATGCTTCAGGGGGCGCGGTAAAGATGCGCCAACAGCTGGACTGGATCGGGAAGACGACTTCGGCTCCTCGTTCGGTTCGCCTTGGTACGGAGAACCTGTTTCAACGAGGGTCAGCATATCGAAACATGCTGGTGAAGGCGAGCTAGCCGAACTATACCAATCAACACGTTGTTTAGTGAAGCATGCATATTTTGTGGGTTTCTATCTTGCCTTAGTTCATTTACAAGTAAGCAGTATATAGAATTTACTGAAATGAACGTGCCACCGTTAGGTGGATTTTACCTGACCGTCTGAATTACCTGCACAATACTTACCCTGCCTTCCCTGCCACGAAGACACAAGTTAGTATGCAATAGGTTTAAATATACAAGATGAAAATAGTCATGGACAAGGATAGGATGCAACGATAAACACACGAGGCGTTGCAAGCTGTCCAGTCCGCACACGATGACTATGCCACAGGTGATCACTGGCTTGGTAGCCATTTTGGACTAGTCATGGACTAGGATAGCATGCAACGAGAGCTCATAATAGATACATGATAAACACACGATGTGTTGCAAGCCATCCAGTCCGCACACGATGACTACACACGAAGTTCTGCCCGGATCGGATCGGTGCCAGTGCCCCAGCGACCGTCCGCAGAACTTATACCCTTGTGCACAAGTTGTCCATGATCGAACACACGATGTATAGTTAAGTTATCCATTCACGCAGTAGAGGCAACACGAGGAATGCATAGATATGATGCATTGATAGCACAATTATAGAAGAAGATATATTCTAACTAAAATTGATGCATATGATGAATATCCCGAACGAACAAGCATGCAAGTAAGTAACCGTTCACAAGTTTGATTGACAAGCAGTATTAACCAAGTCTATTCTCTTTTATCTTGGTTTCTTTTATTATTACTTGGTATCGTTTGATCAGGGCAAAAGGAGTGAAGCTTTGAAGCAGGGCTAGCTAATCGGGTTGGTAGCCACTCACTTAGATTTTTGGAAAGAAGAAGGAAAGAGGCGCTTCACGACTCCGCTCACAAGCCGCCTACTGCTCGTTCACCTGCACACGAATAACTCGATTAATACTTCTTCCTCTCTTTCCAATCTCGGAATAGAAGTGCAAGTCAATGAACGAAAACAATGAAAACCATCGAAATCGTTCAAGGAAAACAAGCAAATCCCAAAACCAACTCAAAGCACGAAAGCAACAACCGACATCAAAAATCGAGGCAATAAAAGATAGCAGCGGAGAGGTCCCTCCTGACTCTGCCGCTAAGCCGATCCTTGGGGCGCAGTCCACTGAATATGGAAATCGATTCCGAAGAAACAAATCCATAACGAGGATGAGTTCTTAATTCAATCTATCCCGATCGAACGATACCGTCTTATGTTTCTTAGCCGCGATCTCCGCCCCGGGAGAACGGGGCGCTACACCAAGAAAGGCACTTTGTCCATACAGAACTCATACTTACTGAGTTTGGCGTATAACTTCTCCTGTCTCAAGGTCTCTAACACGATTCTGAGATGTTACTCGTGCTCTTCATGATTCTTGGAATATATGAGAATGTCATCAATGAACACCACCAAGAATTTATCCAAGAACTGATGAAAGACTCTGTTCATTAAGCTCATAAACACTGCTGGCGCGTTGGTTAAACCAAACGGCATCACCAAGAACTCATAATGTCCATACTTGGTCCTGAAAGCTGTCTTCGGTATGTCTTCCTTCCTTACTTTGATCTGATGATAGCCGGATCGAAGGTCAATCTTCGAGAATACCCTTGCACCACTCAATTGATCAAATAGATCATCAATGCATGGTAAGGGATACCTGTTCTTGATGGTCACAGCATTCAGTGCCCTGTAGTCAATGCATAACCGTACTGTTCCATCCTTCTTTGGCACAAATAATATGGGTGCTCCCCAAGGTGAAACACTGGGCCGAATGAAACCCTTCTCCAGAAGGTCGTCAACCCGTTCTTTCAACTCCACTAACTCCTTAGGTGCTAGTCGATATACTGATGAAGTGATAGGCTCTGCTCCTGGAGTTAAGTCTATGGTGAACTTTATTTCCCGATGAGGTGGTAAACCTGGAAGATCATCAGGAAATACATCCACAAACTCAGATATGACTCTTGGGTAACCTGTCTCCCCTTCTACATATAGTACCCTAAGAGTAGGCTGAACTCCTTGCTCTACTGCTCCTCGAAGAAACTCAAATTCTGGATGTCCAGGCGGTCTAAATATAACCCGCTCAAGTCGGCAATTAAGAGTCGCATGGTACTGACTTAACCAGTCCATACCAAGTACGACATCATAATCCGGCATGGAAAAGATCAAAAATTGAGCTCGTATTTCTCTGCCACAAACTACTACAGCACATGACCTACAGACGTCACTAACCGAATAATTTCGCCTCCCGTAAGAATCCTCTTCATCTTCGGAAGGGGTGCGGTAGCTACTCTATGGGTGGCTACAAAGCTAGCTGCTATAAATGAATACGATGCTCCAGAATCAAATAATACTACCGCTGGTAATGAAGCTACTAAAATAGTACCTGCGATGACCTCGCCTGCTGTAGCCTCCTCCTCAACAGCTAATATGAATGCCTGGCCTCGTCCCTGAGCTTGGCCTCTCTGCTGCTTAGCCTGCTGAAATAGAGCTGCCTGTGGTGCCAGGGGTGGCCTCGGCTGATTTTCTCCTGGGGCTGGTGGCCTGATGCCTCCAACTCCTGCCTGCTGTGCTCCTACTGCTGGATAAGCTGGTCGTGGTGCAGGCAAAGCTAATCTCGGTGCTCCCTCTCTACGCTCGGTGCAGTCTCTGGTCTGATGCTGGTTGGATCCGCAAGCCAGGCAGAGTCCTAACTTACGTCTGTATTCTCTCTCAATGTGTCCTATCTTGCCGTAGTGGTGACAAGTAGGGAGAGATATGGACCTGTGTGTTGTCCTTTCTGGCATACTCCTCTGGGTCCATTTTGCTGGATCCCCATGTGTTGTCCTGGATGGTGCTGAGTTGATAGGCCTCTTCAGGTTCGACTCCCTTCTAGTGACGCGCTCCATGCGTCGTGCTGCTGCGAGAACGTCGGTATAAGATGTAGGTGCGACCGATCCAATCAATCTCTGAAGCTCGAACTTTAGCCCGTCAAAGAATTTCTCAGCTTTCTCTTCCTCGGTCACAATCAAGGTTGGGGCAAAGCGACTGAGGCGAATGAATTCCGCGTTATATTTTTCCACTGTCATGTTGCCTTGGATAAGGCGGTTGAACTTGTCTCTGAGCTCTGACCGTGCTACTGCGGGAATATACATCTCTTTGAAGAGTCTGGAGAACTCTTCCCAAGTGACTCGGTCCTGCCCGAGCCTTCTCTCCTCTACTAACCACC
Organism: Iris macrosiphon; assembly: GCA_036927795.1. Taxonomy (NCBI): domain Eukaryota; kingdom Viridiplantae; phylum Streptophyta; class Magnoliopsida; order Asparagales; family Iridaceae; genus Iris; species Iris macrosiphon. Next base: position 292,255,301 of record JAYESA010000004.1, read on the forward strand.
AGAGATGTGCATTCTCAGTTAACTGCATTCTGACCACAGTCATCCACTTTTCTCTCGGAAGTTCAGCGGCTTCCAACTGATGCTGTATGTTTGTGAGCCATTCATGAACTTCTGTTGGCCCCTCTTTACCAAAAAATGTACGAGGCTTGAGCTGACGAAAGTCGGTGATAGATCCCGTCGTCGATCGCCTCGCTGGTGGATTTGCCTGCTCCAATGCGGATACCAGGCTGGTTCTCAGATACTCGGCCTCCTGCCGGTGGGCCTCTTGCTGAATCTGCTGCTGCACTTGCATCATTGCATACATCATGAACATCTGTTGCCCGTCCATAGCTTGTCCTGGAGGGAAAACTGGCATCTGTGGAGTGAACTGTGGCAGAGGTGGGATGTCATCTCTCCGGAACCTTGGATTAGGCTGACCGGTTTGATCACTCTGTGATGTTTGTCCTCCATTCCTTGGGGTCACTCCGTCTATATAACTAACCACAACGTCGTGTGGCGTATCCAAAGGAATCTCGTCTCCGTTCCTGGGATCCATTTCTCTGCAACCAAAAGATAAACTGTAAGAAGGCACCAAGGAATCAACACAAGATGCAGTTCAAGTAACAATTTAGAGTTCGATATAGAGTTCAATAATGGATTAAATAATGGATGAGATCCTACAATCTATCCTATCCTTAGGGCAGGCTGGTTCAGTTCCTAAGTTAAAACCGAACAATTTAGTCGTTGACCTGCATGGGCCACCACAAAAACTACGTCACGCCCCAGTCCCAAAATACCGTGGGACCAGATACGTTGGGACCAGATACGTGGCAATGGCCAGCAGTACGCACCGATGGACAAACCCAATTTAATGGATCCATCAGGACATACTTAAGCTGTAAAATCAAGTCTACGACAATCAGGGCACAACTAATCTCATCCACACAAGATATAAAATATGATCCACAGAATAAATAAGGAATGTAAATCATCAGCTAGTCTCAACAAAGTACTTCGGGGAACAACCCGGTAAATATCTAGTACAATGGTTCAACAGACCAGAATATAAATGACGGAAATAAATAATAAATACTGAGCATGAAACATGGATGCTCAGGAGAAGTCTTCAGCTAACACCTCGTCCTCGGATGGCGGTACAGCTCCTAGATCAGCTCCTGCTGCGGTCCCGTATACCTCGGGATAGATCTCGTCCTCAAATCCTGGGGACATAATCCGGATCCAGGTCCTCAGGGGACATAGCAAGGTACAAGAAAGCTCAAGCCAAAATAAATACAGTGCAGAAAATAAATAGAATAAATAGGGCAAGTAAGTAAACATCTGTGTGAAATGCAAGAGAGAATATCAATAGTACTCAGGTTGAAACAACTATAAGCTCTGTGTAGGGGAGCCGATAGCAGTGGTATCATGAGGTGGTCTAGCTCAGCGGGAGACTGAGTAGCCGACATAACATAATCAACCTGTAGCCTGTGGATCTTTCCAGCAGTAGATGGGACAATAGGGAGTACTAAATAACCAGCTAAGTGATATGCAAGATGAGAGCAGCACTAGAACTCAGGCTGAAGCCACTACAAGCTCTGTGTCGGGGAGCCGGTAGCAGCAGTAATAATGAGTAATGGGCCAAGCTCGGGCTTCAGAGTCTTGTGCCTCACAATAGTAGGGGTGTATATATATGATCAGCCTGTAGTCTGTGTGTCTCTCCCCACCCAATGTAACCACGTATATCATGACCATACGTCTCATGTCCATGTCAGCGGGATCATAACTAATGCACAAGTCATAATGTATATAAAAGTAGAGTATCTCTGTCAAGTCATGTATCCTATACAGAATCACCACGAATATCTCGGGAAGATCCTGTCTCATGAACAGTGTCCAGTGTCCTGGGTCATAATGTACTTGGTAAGACAAGTACGAGAATATATAGTGTCATGTATGTCCATCTCTAGATGAAAATACCCAACACCGAGTACGGTGTCGGCACTCGACTGATAATCGGACGCTAGGTACGTCACACGGTCCTAGGTTGAGCATGCACAATAATATAAATGAAGTAAGAAAAATATATAACAATACTGCAGAGTTTGGCAAGGTACACTTGCCTGATGTCCGAATGCCAACAACTGTCCCTGTATCAGTGGATCCGGTAGGTACTACTCCAAAAGCTGTAATAAATATCACCAACAGTCTCAGAAGATGTCAAATAGCTAGAAATGCCTGTCCTTACGTCCAATTTGGACACAGGGGCAAAAATGTCATTTTTGGGCCAAAGCGGGGTCCACATGTGGGCCATTTTGCACCAAAAAGCGTGTCAGGGTCGAGGGTCTCCAAATTCCTCAAACTCAGTGTCTACAAGTCAGGAACGTTGATACGAACCCAACGGAATTTCCAGAATTGGATTCCGATGAGCCGATCACAAAATCACCCGTCAAGTGGAGCCTGTGGGGCCCACGATACGCGATTTTGTCAACGTTCTCAGAATCGAACCAAACTTGGGTCACAGGACCAGCGTACTGCTACGAGTCCGATGGCGTAAGTTTTGTCTCGATCCAACGTGTGTACACAAAGTTACATCGTGTTCCAGAAAGGACAGATACGGGGTATCGTCGGCGGATACGCGTTGATTCCGGTGTGCACGCACATCCGAATCGACTTCTGCGAAACCCCACATGACCGTATCAACATCGCGCACGGTTCGGTAAAGGTCGCGTGCGACCAAGTCGTCCCGTTTGGCGGGGCGCACTCAGTTTCGGGGTAAAACAGGATATTGTTTTTTCCTGTTTTTGGATCGCGGTGTGCGATCACCACAGGACGCGATGTACCGAGCGAGTTGCACGGGCACCGAGAGGGTCACACAGTCTACACGTAGCAACTGACGAAATTGAAAATGGAGTTACGTGGTGAGAGAAATCGGTAGCTTATTCTTTCTTGAGAGAAATTGGAATTGAAAACGGAGTCTACACCGAGAGGGTCACACAGTCTACACGTAGCAACCGAGAGGGTCACACAGTCACACAGTCTACACGTAAGCAACCTTGTATTTCCATAATTCTTTCTTTAGTAGCTTATTTTTTGATTGCGAGGACGCAATCCTTTTAAGGAGGGAAGATTGTAAACACTCAAAATTTTCAGAATAAAGGTTAATACAAATTTTCCCGAATTTGCGGAATTTTCTGGAATTTAAAACGAAGGTGAAGGTGATCTCCATAATTTTAAATGCAGTTTATTGGTGTTAAAATATTGTGGAAATAATATTTTGTGGCATAAAATGGAAAACCGTTTTCAACTAAAGAAAGAATAAGCTACCGATTTCTCTCACCACGTAACTCCGTTTTCAATTCCGTCAGTTGCTACGTGTAGACTGTGTGACCCTCTCGGTGACCGTACAACTCGCTCGGTGCATCGCGTCCTGTGGTGATCGCACACCGCGATCCAAAAACAGAAAAAAATAATACCCCATTTCACCCCGGAACTGAGTGCGCCTCGCCAAACGGGACGACTTGGTCGTGCGGCCTTTACCGAACCGTGCGTGACGTTGATACGGTCGTGTAGGATTTTGCAGAAGTCGATTCTGATGTGCGTGCACACCGAAATCAACGCGTATCCGCCGACGACACCCCGTATCCGTCCTTTCTGGAACACGATGTAACTTTGTGTACACACGTCGGATCAAGACGAAACATGGGCCATCGGACTCGTAGCAGTACGCTGGTCCTGTGACCCAAGTTTGGTTCGATTCTGAGAAAGTTGACAAAATCACTTATCGTGGGCCCCACAGGCTCCACTTGACGGGTGATTTTGTGATCGGCTCATCGGAATCCAATTCTGGAAGTTTCGTTGGGTTCGTATCAACGTTCCTAACTTGTAGACACTGAGTTTGAGGAATTTGGAGACCCTCGACCCTGACACGCTTTTCGGTGCAAAGTGGCCCACATGTGGACCCCGCTTTGGCCCAAAAATGACCTTTTTGCCCCTGTATCCAAATTGGACGTAAGGACAGGCATTTCTAGCTATTTGACATCTTCTGAGACTGTTGGTGATGTTTATTACAGCTTTTGGAGTAGTACCTACCGGATCCACTGATACAGGGATAATTGTTGGCATTCGGACATCAGGCAAGTGTACCTTGCCAAACTCTGCAGTATTGTTATATATTTTCTTTGCTTCATTTATATTATTGTGCATGCTCAACCTAGGACCGTGTGACGTACCTAGCGTCCGATTATCAGTCGGGTGCCAACATCGTACGCTGTGTTGGGTATTGTCATCTAGAGATGGACATACGTGACACTATATATTCTCGTACTTGTCTTACCAAGTACATTATGACCCAGAACACTGGACACTGTTCATGAGACAGGATCTTCCGAGATATTCGTAGTGATTCTGTATGGGATACAGGACTTGACAGAGATACTCTACTTTTAGATACATTATGACTTGTGCATTAGTTATGATCCCGCTGACATGGACATGAGACGTTATGGTCATGATATGCGTGGTTACATTGGGTGGGGAGAGACACACAGACTACAGGCTGATCATATATATACACCCCTACTATTGTGAGGCACAAGACTCTGAAGCCCGAGCTTGGCCCATTACTCATTATTACTGCTGCTACCGGCTCCCCGACACAGAGCTTGTAGTGGCTTCAGCCTGAGTTCTAGTGCTGCTCTCATATTGCATATCACTTAGCTGGTTATTTAGTACTCCCTATTGTCCCATCTACTGCTGGAGAGATCCACAGGCTACAGGTTGATTATGTTATGTCGGCTACTCAGTCTCCCGCTGAGCTAGACCACCTCATGATACCACTGCTACCGGCTCCCCTACACAGAGCTTGTAGTTGTTTCAACCTGAGTACTATTGATATTCTCTCTTACATTTTACACAGATGTTTACTTACTTGCCCTATTTATTCTATTTATTTTCTACACTGCATTGATTTTGGCTTGAGCTTTCTTGTACCTTGCTATGTCCCCTGAGGACCTGGATCCGGATTATGTCCCCAGGATTTGAGGACGAGATCTATCCCGAGGTATACGGGACCGCAGCAGGAGCTGATCCAGGAGCTGTACCGCCATCCGAGGACGAGGTGTTAGCTGAAGACTTCTCCTGAGCATCCATGTTTCATGCTCAGTATTTATTATTTATTTTCGTCATTTATATTCTGGTCTGTTGAACCATTGTACTAGATATTTACCGGGTTGTTCCCCGAAGTACTTTGTTGAGACTAGCTGATGATTTACATTCCTTATTTATTCTGTGGATCATATTTTATATCTTGTGTGGATGAGATTAGTTGTGCCCTGATTGTCGTAGACTTGATTTTATAGCTTAAGTATGCCCTGATGGATCCATTAAATTGGGTTTGTCCATCGGTGCGTACTGCTGGCCATTGCCACGTATCTGGTCCCACGGTATTTTGGGACTGGGGTGTGACATAGTTTTTGTGGTGGCCCATGTAGGTCTACGACTAAATTGTTCGGTTTCAACTTAGGAACTGAACCAGCCTGCCCTAAGGATAGGATAAATTATAGGATCTCATCCTTTAATTAAACCATGTTTGAACTCTATATCGAACTCAAAATTGTTACTTGATTGCATCCTGTTTGATTCCTCTGAGCGTTCTTACAGTTTATCTTTTGGTTGCAGAGAAATGGATCCCAGGAACGGAGACAAGATTCCTTTGGATACGCCACACGACGCTGTGGTTACTTATATAGACGGAGTGACCCCAGGGAATGAAGGACAAACATCGCAGAGTGATCAAACCGGTCAGCCTAATCCAAGGTTCCGGAGAGATGACACCCCACCTCCGCCATAGTTCACTCCACAGATGCCAGTTTTTTCGCCCGGATAAGCCATGGACGGGCAACAGATGTTCCAGATGATGTATGCTATGATGCAAGCGCAGCAGCAGATTCAGCAAGAGGCCCATCGACAGAAGGCCGAGTATCTGAGAACCAGCCTGGTATCCGCATTGGAGCAGGCAAATCCACCAGCGAGGCGATCGACGACGGGATCTATCACCGACTTCCGTCAGCTCAAACCTCGTACATTTTCTGGTAAAGAAGGGCCAACATAAGTTCATGAATGGCTTACAAACATACAGCATCAGTTGGAAGCCGCTGAACTTTCGAGAGAAAAGTGGATGACTGTAGTCAGAATGCAGTTAACTGAGAATGCACATCTCTGGTGGTTAGTAGAGGAGAGAAGGCTCGGGCAGGACCGAGTCACTTGGGAAGAGTTCTCCAGACTCTTCAAAGAGATGTATATTCCCGCAGTAGCACGATCAGAGCTCAGAGACAAGTTCAACCGCCTTATCCAAGGCAACATGACAGTGGAAGAATACAACGCGAAATTCATTCGCCTCAGTCGCTTTGCCCCAACCTTGATTGCGATCGAGGAAGAGAAAGCTGAGAAGTTCCTTGACGGGCTGAAGTTCGAGCTCCAGAGATTGATTGGGTCGGTCGCACCTACATCTTATACCGACGTTCTCGCAGCAGCACGATGCATGGAGTGCGTCACTAGAAGGGAGTCGAACCTGAAGAGGCCTATCACCCCGGCACCATCCAGGACAGTACATGGGGATCCAGCAAAATGGACCCAGAGGAGTATGCCAGAAAGGACAGCACACAGGGCCATATCTCTCCCTACTTGTCACCACTGCGGCAAGATAGGACACATTGAGAGAGAATGCAGACGCAAGTTGGGACTCTGCCTGGCTTGCGGATCCAACCAGCATCAGACCAGAGACTGCACCGAGCGTAGAGAGGGAGCACCGAGATTAGCTTTACCTGCACCACGACCAGCTTATCCAGCCGTAGGAGCACAGCAGGCAGGAGTTGGAGGCGTCAGGCCACCAGCCCCAGGAGGAAATCAGCCGAGGCCACCCCTGGCACCACAGGCAGCTCTATTTCAGCAGGCTCAGCAGCAGAGAGGCCAAGCTCAGGGACGAGGCCAGGCATTCACATTAGCTGTTGAGGAGGAGGCTACAGCAGGCGAGGTCATCGCAGGTACTATTTTAGTAGCTTCATTACCAGCGGTAGCATTATTTGATTCTGGAGTATCGCATTCATTTATAGCAGCTAGCTTTGTAGCCATCCATAGAGTAGCTACCGCACCCCTTCCGAAGATGAAGAGGATTCTTACGGAAGGCGAAATTATTCCGGTTAGTGACGTCTGTAGGTCATGTGCTGTAGTAGTTTGTGGCAGAGAAATGCGAGCTCAATTTCTGATCTTTTCCATGCCGGATTATGATGTCATACTTGGTATGGACTGGTTAAGTCAGTACCATGCGACTCTTGATTGCCGACTTAGGCGGGTTATATTTAGACTGCCAGGACATCCAAAATTCGAGTTTCTTCGAGGAGCAGTAGAGCAAGGAGTTCAGCCTACTCTTAGGGTACTATCTGTAGAAGGGGAGACAGGTTACCCAAGAGTCATATCTGAGTTTGTGGATGTATTTCCTGATGATCTTCCAGGTTTACCACCTGATCGGGAAATAGAGTTCACCATAGACTTAACTCCAGGAGCAGAGCCTATCACTTCATCAGTATATCGGCTAGCACCTAAGGAGTTAGTGGAGTTGAAAGAACAGGTTGACGACCTTCTGGAGAAGGGTTTCATTCGGCCCAGTGTTTCACCTTGGGAAGTACCCATATTATTTGTGCCAAAGAAGGATGGAACAGTACGGTTATGCATTGACTACAGGGCACTGAATGCTGTGGCCATCAAGAACAGGTATCCCTTACCACGCATTGATGATCTATTTGATCAATTGAGTAGTGCAAGGGTATTCTCGAAGATTGACCTTCAATCCGGCTATCATCAGATCAAAGTAAGGAAGGAAGACATACCGAAGACAGCTTTCAGGACCAAGTATGGACATTATAAGTTCTTGGTGATGCCGTTTGGTTTAACCAACGTGCCAGCAGTGTTTATGAGCTTAATGAACAGAGTCTTTCATCAGTTCTTGGATAAATTCTTGGTGGTGTTCATTGATGACATTCTCATATATTTCAAGAATCATGAAGAGCATGAGGAATATCTCAGAATCGTGTTAGAGACCTTGAGGCAGGAGAAGTTATACGCCAAACTCAGTAAGTGTGAGTTATGTATGGACAAAGTACCTTTCTTGGGACACATCATCTCAGGAGAAGGACTTTCAGTGGATCCAGAGAAAGTTGCGGCAATAGAGACTTGGCCTACACCCACATCAGTTGCAGAGGTGAGAAGTTTTCTCGGACTTGCGGGATATTACCGAAGGTTTGTAGAAAATTTCTCAAGGATTGCAGAACCGATGACGAAGCTGACACGCAAAGACCAGGAGTTTATATGGACAGAAGACTGCCAGAAGGCCTTCAAAGAATTGAAGAGAAGATTAACAACAGCACCTGTCTTGACTCTTTCTTCAGGGTCAGGAGGTTATGTTGTTTACAGTGATGCATCAGGTAGTGGACTGGGATGTGTTTTAATGCAACATGGTAAAGTTATTGCTTATGCATCAAGACAGTTGAAGGTACACGAGAAGAACTACCCCATACACGATCTGGAGTTAGCAGCAGTTATATTTGCATTGAAGATTTGGAGGCACTACCTTTATGGGGAGAAAGTAGACATCTTTACAGATCACAAAAGTCTGAAGTATGTGTATACTCAGAAGGAGCTTAACATGAGGCAGAGACGTTGGCTTGAATTGATGGTAGATTTTGACATCGATCTGCAGTATCATCCGGGAAAGGCGAATGTTGTAGCAGATGCACTAAGCAGGAAGTCCACGACTTATTTCTTGACGATGCAGCCCAAGTTATTGAGAGATCTACAGGAGCTTCAGATAGAGGTTGTCTTACCAGGACAGAAAGTCTTGATGGCTAATCTTGAAGTCAAGTCATCACTCGTGGAGAAGATTAAAGAGGCCTTGCCCACCGATGCCAGATTTTGAAGACTGAAAGAGAAGACAGAAGCAGGCATACAGACAGGACTTCGCATACACGAAGATGGGACATTAAGGTTTGGAAATCGCCTGTATGTTCCAAATGGAGAATTGAGACAAGAGTTAATGACTGAAGCACATAGCTCTATGTACTCTGTTCACCTAGAAGGAACCAAGATGTACCGAGACTTGAGACAGTATTACTGGTGGCATGGAATGAAAAGGGAGATTGCAAGATTTGTGGCTAAATGCTTAGTCTGTCAGCAAGTAAAGGCCGAGCATCAGAGGACTGCAGGTATGTTACACCCGCTTCCTATACCAGAATGGAAATGGGAACATATCACGATGGATTTTGTCACAGGATTTCCAAGGAGCCCCAGCAGAAGAGATGCAGTATGGGTTATCGTGGATATACTCACTAAATCGGCACACTTCTTGCCATTTAGAGTTGGACAGTCCACAGAGGTACTAGCCGACATATATATGCGACAAATCATCAAATTACATGGAGTGCCTGTTAATATTGTATCGGATCGAGATTCGAGATTTATCTCTCATTTCTGGAGAAGCATGCAAGATAGCTTGGGCACCAGACTCAAATTCAGCACAGCTTACCACCCACAGACAGATGGCCAATCGGAGCGTACCATTCAGATTTTGGAGGATATGTTGCGATCGTATATGCTAGACTTTGGAGGATCTTGGGAAGATCATTTACACTTAGTGGAGTTCTCCTACAATAACAGCTATCAGGCCAGCATTCAGATGGCACCATTCGAAGCATTATACGGAAGGAAGTGCAGATCGCCTATATATTGGAGTGACGTTGGTGAACGTCAAATACTGGGTCCAAAATTGGTAACGCAGACAGTGGAAAAGGTGAAACAGATTCAGAATCATCTACGAACAGCACAGGAAAGACAGAAGCATTGGGCGGATACACACAGGCGTCCCCTAGAGTTTAAAGAAGGAGAGCACGTGTTCTTGAGGATTTTGCCCACTCGAGGTACTATCAGATTCGGGAGCAGAGGCAAGTTGAGCCCAAGGTATATTGGGCCATTCGACATTCTAGAGCGCGTTGGTGAAGTGGCATATCGTCTTGCATTACCACCATCCTTAGAGGGAGTGCATGACGTATTCCATGTCTCACAGCTGCGAAGATACGTGACCGACCCAAGTCACGTAGTCAATCATTCAGAGATCGCAGTAGACCCAAGCTTGAGATATGAAGAACAACCAGTTGGCATCATCGACGTCAGTGAGAAGACATTGCGGGGACAGACAATCAGACTGGTTCGTGTAGCTTGGAAATATTATTCTCCTGGAGAATCGACTTGGGAACGAGAAGATAGTATGCGCCAGCGTTACCCCCACCTGTTTGAGGAGGCAGTTGTAAACTAAGCAACCTTGTATTTCCATAATTCTTTCTTTAGTAGCTTATTCTTTGATTGCGAGGACGCAATCCTTTTAAGGAGGAAAGATTGTAAACACCCTAAATTTTCAGAATAAAGGTTAATACAAATTTTCCCGAATTTTCAGAATTTTCTGAAATTTAAAACGAAGGTAAAGGTGATCTCTATAATTTTAAATGCAGTTTATTGGTATTAAAATATTGTGGAAATAATATTTTGTGGCGTAAAATGGAAAACCGGACGCAGGATATTTTTCGGTGAATTTATTGGGCTCCGGGAACGCGTTTAAAGCCTTAAAAGCTATTGGATTAATAAACCGAGCTAAACCCGAATTAAACCAAACCAACCCTGGGCAAACCAACCCAGCACATTGGGTCGGGTCGGATCGGATCTGAACCAAACCCGACCCGAAACCCATTGGAAAGAAAACCTTAGCCGGAAAACACTGTACGGCTATTTAAGTCGGGCCTAGGGATCCGTGGGACTGCCGCCACCACTCGAACTCCTTCCAGACCCGACAGCAGCCTTCCCCTTGCTCGTGCCCGCCGTTCCCTGTGTCCGACTTCGCAGAGGCGATCAGCCGGGTTCCTCCCAAACCGAACGACGCCGACCCCATCTCCGCCGGGCCGTCGACGCCTTCCTCCCCGACCCGACAACGGCTGCATCAGCCGACCAAGGACGCCGCCCCCTCTCTTCGACCGCTGCCGCCGACTCCCCTGTGCCCGACCCGCCGTCGCCGGTTCAGCCGATTCTCCATCGCTCGACCCTCCGCACAGCCGTGAAACCCATCGATCCCCCTACCGACAAGTCGAGCATGACCCCGACCTTCCTCAGCCCTCGACCCGCCGCCAGGGCACCCGACGCCGACTTCCACTGACAACAGCGACTCCGACAGGACAGTTCAAATCGGACACAGCGAACCATACTCTCGGACACGTGAAAACTCAGATTCACGAAGCCCTATTCAGGTACCGATTTCTCTCACCACGTAACTCCGTTTTCAATTTCGTCAGTTGCTACGTGTAGACTGTGTGACCCTCTCGGTGCCCGTGCAACTCGCTCGGTGCATCGCGTCCTGTGGTGATCGCACACCGCGATCCAAAAATAGGAAAAAATATACCCCGTTTTACTCCGGAACTGAGTGCGCCCCGCCAAACGGGACGACTTGGTCGCACGCGGCCTTTACCGAACCGTGCGCGACATTGATACGGTCGTGTGGGATTTTGCAGAAGTCGATTCGGATGTGCGTGCACACCGGAATCAACGCGTATCCGCCGACGACACCCCATATCTGTCCTTTCTGGAACACGCTATAACTTTGTGTACACACGTCGGATCAAGACAAAACTTGCGCCATCGGACTCGTAGCAGTACGCTGGTCCTGTGACCCAAGTTTGGTTCGATTCTGAGAACGTTAACATTTGATTCTCATAGAATTTATCCAAGTAAACATATGCTTAGCTCATGGCCTCCCACATAAACCCTCTAGTTCTTGCAAACATCACTGACCAGGATGATGCCACCCCCGGTCGTGATCTTGCAAGTCCTTGCCAACGGTTCAGACTCTAGACTATGTCTCAGAGCAAAAGATACAGATACAAAGTTATGAGAAGCACCAGAATCAAATAAGACATGAGCTAGAAAAGAATCAAGTAAGACTGAACCTGATATAACGTCTCCGACTGGCTCTGTCTCCTCCATGGTCAGGGCAAAAGCTTGCCCCTGGTGTGCACCTCTCTGCTGGTGCTGGTACTGCACGAACTTCTACTGTTGGGGCTATAAAGGAGGTCCTCTCTGCTGTCTCGCTGGGTATCTCGCGGGTATCCTCTGGATAGGGGCTATATCCTGAACTGTACGAGCTAAGGTCTTGGGACAATACCTCAGCTAGTGATCTGATGATCCAAAAAATAAACACTGCCTGAGTCTCTTCCTGCAAACATCCCATCCGTGCCCTGCCTTCTTACAGAAGGGGCAAGCACGAGCTGGCTGGGCTGGCCTCTGCATCTGGTACATCTGTTGTACAGGTGCTCGGTTAGGTGCATTGAACTGCTGCCTCTGCTGTTGGAAATATGGCTTCTTGGCTGGACCTGCGCTGTTGCTGCCACCAAAAATATCTCGGTCCCTCTTGTACCTCCCACTCAGGTCTCTCTCGACCTTGCGAGCCTCCCTCAAGATGTTTGTATACGTCTCGTGGCTCGAAGAAATGAGAGCTTTCACTTTCCAGTTTAGACCCTCTCTGAATCTACTAGCCCGGTTCTCAGGGTCTCTCATCATATAGTCGGCATACCTGCTCAACCTACCAAACTCGGCGGCATACTCCTCCACCGATATGTTCCCCTGGTAAAGGTTCTGGAACTGTCGCTCCAGGTCAAGTCTCTCAGTAGGCGGAAAGAACTTCCTTCTGAACAAGTCCCTGAACTCACCCCATGTCAATCCTGGATCGACGATCCGTGGCTCATTTCGGAACTAAGTGCTGGCGATGTCCATCATCTGCAATCCCACTGCCTCCACCATCAGGTCCTCCACAAGGCGGGATAAATATATGGCGCACTCCATGCTCTCTAACCAGTCATCCGCATAGATGATGCCCTCTGTCCCCTTGAATGGCCGGGGATCCAACTTCTTGAAGTCCTGTATAGTGCCGGGCATGGGCTGTACCTCCCGTGGCTGTGGTGGTGCGGTCCTTTCTACGGCGGTGATGGACACCTGGTGAGCATTCTCGATGCCCTGTCTCATCACCTTGATCTGTCGGTGCTGCGCCTCGGCCTGGGCCCTCTGGGCCTCCATTATCATCTGGAAAAGTGCAAACAGCTGTGTAGCATCAGCTGGTACTGGCGGTGGTGGCGGAAGATCCTCGGAAACAACTGGAGCAACCCTCTGAACTGGGGGAGGAGCACCCCCAAAAGTGGCTGCTGAGACTTCCACCTGGACCGGTGAGGCGATCCTCTCAACTGGAGAAGAAACAGCAGCAGCTGCTACTCTATCCGCAGCAGGCTGTGAAGTAGCTGAGGAAGCTGCCGCTGCTCCTGAGCGATAGAATTTGACCTTCGGAGGCATCCTGAAGTCAGATTGAAAATACGAAATCAATATTGAATATAATACGATATCATCAAGAAGGAAATAATTTAATTCAAAATGAAAGACAATATTCAATAGATAAGGATTACAAAACTGATATTGGAATATTTCCTAGTTGTGATTGAGTAACTCTCAGCCTAAATCATGTATCCTAAAGCAGGCTCGTAGCAATACTCCAGTCGAGCACAACTACGACATCTATCTAGACCTGCATGGGCCCCCACTAAAAATGTGTCACGACCCGTACCCGGATATCCGGGCATGAGTACGCGGTTACGCCCAGCATACGCTGCAGAATCGGCGGTAGAACGCTGTCTGGGTCATTTCTAACTATCTAACATCTCAACAATATAATATGGTACCTGTCAATCATCTCAACTCTAAATAGAGGAGTAATCTCACAAGTATATCAAATCTCAATCACAAAACAAACTAAGGAGGAAATAATGCACGAATGGAATAATGAAGGAAAGAAAGATACAAGCCACACGTCTGAAATAATAATACATCTGTGAATCTCCTCAAAAATAATAGTCTAATACAAGAATCACTAAACAAAACTAGACCTCATCGGTCACCGGTAATATGTCCTCCTGCTCTAGGGGAGTGTCCTCTAAAGTCTCACCCTCCTGAGGGCCGTAATGTGTGGGACACAGCTCCTCTAGCCAATCATCTGGAAAAATATATCCAGTCAGGATTGGAGCGAAGTACATACCTCTTAAAATAGTTCCAATAACATAATCGAGCATATATAACAAGCAATAGAAAAAGATACAAGATGCATAAGTAGAAAGAATATACAATACAAGTGAACAGGCAATAGGCATAATAAGAACCGAAAATAAATACAAGAATAACTGCAAGTAGAGAACAAGAATACTAACTATGTGTTTTAGAGTGTAAGTTTGTTATGTGATCAGCTTAGGTTGCACATGAGGTATAAAGGTAACTCCATTATACGTGAGGTGTATAATCGACATGCACATGAGATCAAGAGGGCTTTGATCACATAACCAACTCCTACTCCCCCTCCCCAACCAATACTCATGGATCCAATCACGACACGTTACGTACATGATCACGATAGTCACACTAGCATACGAAATAGTGGATGTACAAGAAGCACATGAAAATCAATACCCGATGCACATGATAAAATACATGTCATTGGGTACCCGTTGCACACGGTAGGGATAACACCTCATGACGGGATCCATATAGCACCAGTCCGTAAAATCACTATGTCGGAAATTAATGTATACTAATCTAGAATATGCATATATACAATATTATGAATCAAAAACAAACAGAGAAATGTACTCGCCTGAAGTCCTGAGCAAAGTGTGTCTCTCGATGCCCAAGCTGGTGCCTCAGAACCTATATATGGTATATTGTATCAATACAAGGTTCAAAGATAAAAATAATGAATTTGATGTAATTCTAGGTCGATATACCATTTCTAAGTCAAACCAATAAATTCTAGGTTGCAAGAGTCTAATGCTAAGTCACTAAGTCGATATACTATGAAACTATGCTAAGCTAGCTAAGCTAATACACAACAGAGCATTCAAGAAGCCGTATCCTAAGATACGCAGGTTTTCTAATATGAAAATAGTTTATATATATATATATATATATATATAAGTCAAATATAATAATAATATCTCAAAATAATATAATTTGGATACCTTGGCCTTGCACCAATGCGTATCGCAACTACCCTGATACCCAATGTCAATACCTTGGGTATCAACCCATACCTTGGTATCCCAAGGCAACTCAACACCCAGTATGACTAATACAATATATAACTACTACTATAATATCTAGTTACTAACAAACAACAATTTCAAGTATATATATACATATACTTATACTAACTACTTACTAGTACCATAATACATATCAACTACCTATCCTTAATACCAAATCTTACTTAGATATAGCTTAACTAGTATATATATAGATAGATACTAAGTGTTCCATCTAACTAATACTATATATATATATATATATATATATATATATATATATATATATATATATATATATATATATATATATATATATATATCACTATTAACAGTAGAACAAATACTATATAATCTATCTACTGTAAATTTCTAACCCAAGGTCAAGTTAAACCAATACCCCACCTCAATACCCAATACCTTGACATAATCTAGCTAGCTAACCCTACCCTCATCAATAGCTTACTGAACTACTACCCAAAACACAACTGAAAATTGGAATGAACTGTGGATACCTTCACAGAGAATCTGCACTGTTACTGTGCATCACCTACACTGTGCAGATACTGCATAGTGCACTGGCTGCAGTTGTGCCCGAGCCTCTTTCCCAAGTTGCTGCACTTAAATAGCTGCTGAACATACCTGTATACCAAACAGGTTGCTGACTTGCCTGCATACTGAAACATGTAAACTGAAACATGTTGCTGTCTTGTCTGTAGTTAATATACTGATGAGCTCGAGTAGCTCATCTCTGCCATAGTGCAGAATCCTCTCTATGCACACTGATACTGATGCATCTCTCTGCATTCTATTCAATGCAGTATTCAATGCCTTGCTATGCATTGCTGCACAGTCTCTAGCTCGACTGCTGCTTGGTACGGGCTACATGTAAAGAATATTCTAGACTATAACTAGAGCTGATCATGTAACATGGTACTCTGGCTATTTCTTTATTTTGTAACTAGGTTCATGATCATCTGTGTATGTATAGTTTGAGATGCCTTACTATTATATGTTTGGTGATCATACATCTTATAACTTGTTGCTTGCTTGAGATTGAGACACTTAGGATTCTTGACCCGGGATTGTCTGATGGATTATAGAGTAAACCCTCACATGTCAAGACAGTCGTGACCGTATTTTGGGGTATAGAGTACTCTGTATACGTAGCTGGCTTTGTCTGTGGTGCCCCGTTCTCCCTATTCGGGGAGCGCGGCTAAGAAATACAAGTCGGTATTGTTTGATCGGGATAGATTAAAACAAGATCTTATCCTCGTTATGAATTTGCTTCTTCGAAATCGATTCCCATATTCAGTGGACCGTGTCCCGAGGATGGACTTAGCGGCAGAGTCAAGAGGGATATCTTCGCTGCAAGTTTTCTTGCCTGGTTTTTGCTGTCGCCTTGTTGCTTTCGTGCTTTGAGTTGGTTTTCAGATTTGTTTGTGGTTTCTTGAACGGTTTTGATGGATTTTATTGCTTTCGTTCGTTGAATTACATTCTATTCCAATCTTGAAAAGAGTTGAAGAGGTATTGATCAGCTGTTCGTGGTAATGCAAGTGATCGTGCAGTAGACGTCATGCGAACGGAGTCTTGAAGCACCTCTTTCCTCTTCATTCTCCAACCAACTTATGAGTGTCTATATTCTATTCAGTTGACCCTTCTTTCAAGTCTTCACATCTAAAATCTTGTATTCTTGCTTATTCCGATCAAACGATACCAAAATAACTAAAAGATGTCAAGATAAAAAAGAATAGACTTGGAATAATTTATGCTTTTCAATCAACTTGTGAACAGTTACCTTGTTGCATGCTAATTAGTTTAGAATGTTCTTTCTATGCTTCAAATTTGTTGTTAGAATGTATACTTCTTCTATAAATCGTGTTATATATAGAACATACCTTGCTATGCAATAAACTGATCAGGAAGACTATACAAAATAGTTTATGCCTTGTAACTCATCTTGTGCCTGTATTGCCTTAAACTGTACTAATAGATAACTTAGTATGGACGCTGTTTGATCACAGACAACTTGTGCACAAGATTTCTGATTTTCGCGGACGACCGCCGGGGCACTGGGATCGATCCGATCGAAACATAACGATCTGTATAGTCGTCTGTTATGGACGGAATGTTATGTAGCGGGGCTCGCCACCTACGTTGCATATCATTCTCGTCTTGAGACTATAATCCGTCCATTATGGCACCATGCTAGTAATCCCCTCATATATTTAAACCCGTGCAAGCTAACTTGTGTCTTCGTGGCAGGGAAGGACATGGTAAGTATTGTGCAGGTAGTTCAGACGGGAAGGTAAAAGTCACCGAACAGTGGCATATTTATTTCTGTAAAGTTGCACATTCAATGCTTGCTTGTAAAATAAACTAGGGCAAGATAGAAAGACCACAAATAATATGCATGCTTCTTATAAACAACTTATGATTTGGATAGTTGGGTTAGATCGCCTTCACCAGTGTATTTTGATGTATTGACCCTCGTTGAAACAGGTTTCCCGTACCAAGTTGATCCTGCGAGGAGCTGAAGCTACTTCCCATTCTAGTCCATCAACCGGCACGTTACGATCGTGCCTTAGAAGAAGCATTTTGAAGATCTAGGAGCTCTCACACTTAATTCATGTAGCTCCGAGGAAAAGCGATTATCCCGCCTGGAGGTCTCTTCTTTTGAAGCTTTAGTAAAATAATATAATGTACATGACGACTATCTCATTTTGAGTCCACTTTTGTAAGCCCGTGCGGCAATTATCTGACTCGTTCAAGAGTTTATAAAAGATGTTCATTATCAATAAAGAGAACTTTTCCATGTTTTAACTTTGTGTTTCAATTATCTGCATACTCTGAATATGTGCTCGTTATGCAAAAATACCTTAGCCTTGTGCGGTGCGCAACCTAGGCACGCACGGCTTCACGTTCGGGGGATGACTATCGATTCCACAGAATCGTGGCGTGACATTGTCTGCCCTCGCTCTCCAATATTCTGGTTATGTGGCATGACAGACGCGGTAGTTACAGACGAGCGGTGAGGATCGATATTCGTATGGCGGTGGGTGACCAACGGTCGAGATCGCGTGTGTCGCAGATCACTGACGTGGTGCTACAGTAAGGCGGTGGAGAGGTGGCATTGGGAAGCTTCGAGGCCTCTCCAGATCTCTCGAGGTGGCAGTGTTGGCGGGTCATCAGTGAAGCGGGTAGCTGGCTCGAGCAGGGAAGCAATGAGGAAGAGGATTGAAATGGAAACAATGTTTCCACCAAACTGTTACATAGAAATGTTGGGTAGGATCGGGTCCGGTTGCTGAGCGGCTTCGGGTCCGACCCGCCCGACTCAAGAGCTTGGCCAACTTGGGCCGAAAGGGTTGGGCTGGGCTGCTTGGATGACTTAATCATCTAACCCATTTGGCTTGATGATGTATATACGTGTGGTTGTTTTATTAGATATAAGTATATTAGAGTATATGACTATTAATATTAGCAACGCTAGCAATATTAATGTAGTATTTACTTATACACAAACTCTACTGTTACTATTATTTGCTACAAATATTATTGGTAGACTTACTAAGAAACCCTTTTATTAAATTCCAGTATAAAGGGTTTACAATTAGTTGGAGGGGGGGATGGGGAAGTATTAGTTAATTATGTGATCATACCCCAAATACATGTGCATAACTCACCCACACCACACATAGGGTGTAGCCTGACCTTATTACTTGCTTGTGCATAGCTTCTCATATGTGGTTGGCCTGATCCTCTTACTTGTACTTGTGCACAGCCAATCATATATGGTCGAGCCTGATCTTGTCCCAAGCCGATCACGTAATAAACTAATATTTTAAGGCACTTAGCTAGTTATTTTATTCCTTATTTCAGTTTATACCTGATGATGCTATCTTTCACTTATTTTTTTTTACAGTTCATTACTACCTGAGAGATCATTATCTACTTTACCTGTTTCCTTATTGTTCTAGCATTACTTTACATTTTGTATTCTCATTACTTACTATTTTATAGTCTTTGTCAACTTAATGTAACTGTTGTTAGTTTATGTGTTTTGCTCCAATCATGACTGGATAACATTTTTCAGACGACTTGTAGAACTTTGTCCTACTTTCTATGGACTTGGCGTAGATAATGGATATATTCAGGAGCCCCAGGAGGAGCAGATTCCCGAGGAGGAGGCACAGCCAGTAGTTGCCTAGTTTAGCTTAGTATTCTATTGTACTGGATTTGTTTTCAGCGACGTGGAGTTGTTATTGTTTGCTATTTAGACTTATGTTAGAGATTTGCTCGACTCTTAGACTTGATGTATGTGTTGAGACTTCTATTCCTAGACTTATGATTTGGATATCATATCTTTTTCATGCCTTTATCATCTTCCTTATAGATTATTGTGATTGAGTATTGATATTATCATTATATTATTGTATTGTTCTCCTTTTAGAGTTGATATATCATTGACATGTTATGATATGCTATTGTGTGAGATTGATAGTTAGCATTGTTGACCTAGACATCGTTCTACATCGTTGTTACGACGTAGGCTGGACGTTGCCACATACTTGTGTCCCGATCATCCGGGTACAGGTCGTGACAGTACTAATCCATATTTCTCTTAAGATTTTTTTTTAGAATTTTAAGGTACAAAAGAAGTTACTATTAAATTTATATGTATCGGGCCAAGTATGAACTTACCCTACAAATATAGTGCCCTATGAAAATTTAATTTTTTCGGCCCAAAGTATGTGCTTTGGTTCTTTTGGGCCAAAACCAAGTATGGTTCTATGTTGCTTTTAGTGTGTCATGTCTGACTTAAGAGACATACATCTTTATAGAATCAACCGTGCCTCTTGCTCACGCAGTACTCGTCCAGTACTCGTGCGAGGCGGCGGAGCACAACAAAGCAGGGGGGGCGGCGACGCCCGACGGAGGACGGCAGAGCACGAGGGGGGGGGGGGAGGTTGAGGGGAGGGGTCGGAGGGGGGATGCAGCGTCGGGCCGAGTACGTGAGCCAAAACATATTTTCGTTATAGAATAACCTACGCTTGCTACTTTCTTGATCAATATGTGAAATTTTTTTATTAAAAAAAGACATAGAAACATATATATTTTCTACTCATGCAGGAGAGGTTGGGCTACCCTGCAACATACAAATCATCTAATCTTAGTTGACCATAACTCATCTTCCTAGTAAGATTCAGTAAGGGTGTGTTTGGTAGGAGAGAAATTTGAGAAGAAGGAAAATGGAGGAGGGAAAAGTGGAGAAAAATATTCATTTTCTCTTGTCTGATATGAAAGAAAAAAAAAGTTGAGGGATTATTTTTTTCTCCTAACCTAAAAAATTCAATCCCTCCAAAAGTGGGAGAAAAAGTCGAGGCTTATATCGTCAAATGGTAAGTAACTATTTTTAGTTGAGGATATACTTGGTAAAACCTATATATTTTTTACTTTATTTCCTTAAACTTTTTTTTTCCATAAAAAATGTATCTCTTTTCTTTTTCATCATTCCTACCAAACATAAATGAAGAAAATTATGTTTTCTTTTCATATGGAAGAAAAATACACGCTTCTCTTTTTTCTCCTTCCAATTTTCCATCCATCCTACTAAACGAAACCTAAACGTTAGATCATGGTTCTTCCATAACGTCAGTTTGAAACATAAAAAAAAATACCGATTCAATCACTTTAGTTATAAGGAACTTCATCACTCTCAACTGGACACTCGATTTCATTAACTAGTTAAGCTCTAGTTGTGAGCTAGCCAATATGCTATGACTTTGTGAAGTTAAATTTAAACTCAGACTTAACTATTTCGAGTCTCGATTACTTCTCAACCTAATTCGAAAATAATTATTAGTAACATATTTATGGTGTTTATGTTGAGAATTAATTTTACAGTTGGGAGGATGGATATGTGTGAGTATTTTCTCAAATGTTTGTTTCGGAAATGCTAGATCCTAATGAAGCTACCTACTCTCTCTCTCTCTCTCTCTATATATATATATATATATATATATATAATATATATATATATATATATATATATATACTTGCAAATCTGCGTGAGTTGCACGTACAATAAATATTTATATGATATTATTAAAAAATAGTTAAAATATTTAGATATATTTGAATTAAGATTTGCTAAACAATTTAATTAATTATGGTGTTATTTAAAATAAAATTTTAAATAATTTTAAATTTAGTTTTAAAATATATATTTGTGTTGAAAAAAGTTTATTTTTTTCATATTTTTTTTTAATCTCAAATTTGAGACGTTTCCAAATCTCATTATAAGAGTAGCTAGATCAGTCCGTAGGATCGTGACATATTGGTTACAATGAGGAGCTTACGTGGTGATGAACACGATTCAATTTTTTTTTTTTTTACAACTTAGTTCCTAACCTAGAAGGAAAAAGAGAGTAGCTAGATCAAAGCCATGGCCCACTCCCATTTGGCTATATGGTCTCTTTGGTCCCCCCACCTCACCAAAAGAGAAAAAAAAAAACAAAAAAAACCCAAAGAAGTGGAAAAGAAACCCTTGGCCAGAGAGAGCGGAGGGGGGAAATGGCTTCGACGCAGACAAAGCTGGTGGCGAAGCGGTCGAGCAAGTACCTGGAGGAGGCTCTCTACAAGAGGCTCTTCAGGGAAGGGAGCTCGGCTGGAGCAGTGCGGAAGGAGCTCAAGGAGTTCCTCAAGAGCAGGAAGAGGGCCTTCAAATGGGAGGTTGGCGTCTCCATCAAGAAGCTCCGTGACCGCAACCGCTTCTGGCCGGCACTCAAGGTCTCTCTCGCCTCCCAAAGTTCCCTCCTTTATTCGATTCTTCTTCTTCTTCTTCTCTGCTTTGTTTCGGTGGATACTACACGACACAATGCGGACACTACATCAATTTTGGTGTGTCCTAGTGTATTTTGGAGTTCCCGTCTCATGTCTCTCGGCACTGATTAGTAGCAGTGCCTAATGTGAGTACCGAAGGAAAACCCATTTGACTGGTATTGCACACAACTTGTTTGATAAAATGTCTATGAGGACTTCTCTTTGGTAAATTGCATACGAGCCTTCTTCGGACCAGCAGTCAAATCACCAAGATCCCTCCTTTTGATTTGATGCTGTTTGCTTCAATGATTGCGAAGAAGAAATGACCATTAGTAAACTGTTTTGCACGAGCACAAATATGGAAAAGTATGGACACGGTGACACGTTAAATGTGTTCATTTTTTGTGCCTCCTAGTTTTTTTTGCAGTCTCTGTGCTGTCTGATCAATACGGACTAGGCACCGGTTTTGGGAGTATCCTGGCATTATGTCATATGGAATAGCCACTTTTGCTGGAGAATTGCAATTTGGGATTCGTTTCAGAGTCAATTCTTTGTTGTTAGTTGCAGTATCTTATGTGGTACAGAAGGAAGACCCATTTGACTGATAGTACATACAATCTGTTTGATAAAATCTTTCTGTAAACTTCTCTGTAGTGTTTTAGCCAGATCTTCTTCCAGAAAGAGGTTGTTTTGATAATGGAAAAAAAAAATAGTATAATCATGGAAATCCTAAGTTGTAAATTCAGTCAGTTTTTTTATGATTAGTGACATCATCTTTTACATTACAAGTAGGTTTTCTTCCCGTGACTGAAATCGAGGGCGCTGGCATAGTGAAGGATGTGGGTTCGAGTCATGGAAATAATCTATCCATATATTAGGGAGAAGGCTGCATACTTCTTTACCCTCCATAGACCCTGCATTAGAGGAAGCCTTGTGGCACTATGACATCTTTCTTGTGATTCAAATTGCCATGGTGGTGAAGCAAATGGGGGATTTTTAAAACACTTGTAGTTTCCTATAATTGAGCTGTAAAATATGTTAGTTTTCATATGGTTTACTAGATGATTCCATGTCTATGCTTGTATTATCCTACTATTGTGTACCATGTGTGGATGTCCAATTCGTAACTGACGGTTTTCCGATTAGTTGAATCATGCTTTATTTGAGTTTAGTTGTTTTTTATTTGAGTTTGGGTCCAGACTGTCCAGTTGAGTCTCTTTGGATCTATTTACCGTGTGTGAGTTTAGTTGAGTAAGGTTTAGAATTACACTTGCAAGTTTCTCTACTTAGAAGTTTTTTCTCCCATTTGGAAACTTGTTTATTTGATGGCCGAGTCTCAAAGGCTACAAATAAACCCTGCTTAATCAGTTGATGACTTTTAGATTTTATTTTGGAGAGAATTGCATGTGATCTGCATTAGCGTGACACTAAATCTAAAACCCTAGAAACTCCTCATAGTTCAACGTAACCCTTTCCTTCCTGTTTCAGCCACCCAATAGTCCCCAAACCTTCTCTAATCCTTCTAAAACCTCTATCAGCCGATACCATAACCTAAGACCCGTTTCCATCATTCAACAGTCCTAAAGCCACTCAAAATTGCCCCAAAACCCCTCCTTTCATTTGTTGTCCTGGTAACACCAAAACAACCAAAATCAGCCCCTTCTTTATTTATTACACCACCAAATCAGTACCCAATCGTCTCCATCCACAATAGATCAAGACCCATAGCTGGATTGCCAATGGACCTTGGATCTCGGAGACAGACTTCATGGGGGAGATTTTTTTTTTTTTTTTTTTTACAAAGATAAGGTTTGGGCACGGTTTTGCCTGTGTGGATCTATCTCACCAATCCTCAAGTAATCCTGATATTGCTCTCAAGTAAATCCTAATTTTGCTCTATTATTCGATTGCAAACTTTTGTGGTTTCATAGAGTGTTTATTGCTTGATTAGGGTTAATAATTGTTTCTTGGTTAGGTTTGAGTGTGTTTCATTGCATGACATATCATCATTTTATTCATGATTGCATCTAAACATTTATTCTTGCACTTCACGTACTTCCATACATCTAGTATATTGTTTAGGGTTTTCGCATTCGTGTGCTTGATTGTGATCACTTGCACTTCATATTGTTTAGATGTTGATATCTAGTTCAACTTGGTCTCCGGACCGTAACGTCAGGAGTAGCTTTCAAGAAAATGAATCCACAACACATCTTAGATAAAAGCCATGATTGAATCCATAATTCTACATTCCTCCAAAGTATCCAAAGTAGCATGAGCTGCATGACTTAGGGCCAGTGTGGGTTGCACTTACATTTCACCGTGAACTCCATTTGGTACCAAATGCAAGCTACAAGCCAAACGGTTTTCATTCGGGATGGGTGTTTGTTCAAATGTACCATTCATTTCGGGGATCGAATGGGCGTTCCTGAAATGTTAGCCCAACGAGCGTCCTCGAAATGTGCGTTTGAGTAAATTGGATGAAATGTAATTACAATTCAAACTAGCCCTTAACCCAACAACTTAACTACCCACTAACATAATGGAAATGACAAAAATTAAGAAACCAAGTAACAAACTAACTAGTAATAATAGCCCCATAATGGGCTGCCTTGATCTCAGTCTCAAGAGATATTCATATCTCATTGTTGAGATAGTACACTGTGTTTAATATTTGAAATTTAATAGGTTCCGAGTATTGCACATGTCATATCTCACCAACTGAAGTACTGTCTAGTGAATGAGTGGCTTGATAATCATAGAAATACAGTTGAAAGTAAAATCAGTGATGTATATAAAGGTAGAGTAAAAGAAACACAAAGGACGGATATGTTGCACGATGCTGACCATAGAGTGCCTTTGTTCCATTGCATATGCATTTGGCTAAGACTCCACCCAAAAGCTAACAGTACCAGAAGAGGTGTGTGTGTGTGTGGGAGGGGTAGGATTGGAAAAGTTGCACCTTATGGCCCTTGTTTATATTTAGCTTGTATTAATTATATTTCTATCACTATAGTCTCACATGGTAGTTAGAAGTTTTTAGTTATATTGGATGCTGATGTTCTGCAAATAGGGACGGATTTTCATTTGCAGTAGGAAAACAAGTGCTGCTGCAGTTGACTCTGTTGATATCAGCATGACACTTTTTCTTGTTAATTAATAATGAGAGCATGAAGGGAGCATGCTAATGTTATGGATGCTCTAGTACGAACTTCTATTGTATCTCCATTTAAACCTAGAATAGTATTGCCAACTTAGGGCCTTAACACCATAGTAACAAAACCACAGTGGTTTAGGTCACTTGTCTTTTCATGGAAGACGTGTATTAGACTCAATGATAGGTTTTACTGGGGGCCTTGGGCACTATTTCAAATGGCATTCAAAATGCGTACATCTCCTTATGTAGGCTTTATAGAGAAGCCAAGGGGATTAAGGGAGAGAGTATGATTTCCTGCTACATATAATATTAAGGGAACTTTTACGACGATGCTCGTGAATCTAATCTATTGTAGCTTTATCTCAAAAGTTCATTTCCACCTTTTTTCCAAATCCATCATGTTAGCTCCTGCCTTACTTCAACACTATGTGCCGATCCTCTATATTATGGGCACAGTGATCTACATGGGAGAGTTTGATTTGCATGTTGAACTTATGTATGGTTAAGGCGTCCTTGTTGAGGGCCTGCAATCATACATACATACATATTTATTTATTTATTAATATACAACTTGTACTAACTATCAATGATTTGAGTTTATGCCAAGCTACGAAAGTTTGTAAGAGAGTAATTAAGGATTGAGAAGGGAAATTAGAATTCAGTGAATTAGTTCAGTTTTTAGTATAAGAGGTCTATCATGGAAGCTATTTACTTGGACGATTAACGAAAAAATTTAAAGAGAGGAGAATTCTACATATATTTTTTATTGACATTAGACGATTATGATGTACCTAGGGAAGATAACACGGTGGCTTTTGTTTTTCTAGTAGATTTCTTGAGAATATAAAGAATATGTATGATATTATATATTATTAGTACGACTATTGTAGGATATTGTCCCTTTTCCATTACCACTTAAATCTGGGACCAATATTTAGTCATCTTTTTTGCACTAGTTACAAAGGAAATTGCTTGACACATCCTGGATGAGGTTTTATGGTGTATGTTATTTGCTATTGAAATTGTGTTAGTTTATGTGGGTATAGAAATGGTAGATTCTAAAATAGTACATAGAGACCTTGGAATGTAAAGGTTTTAAAATTAGGACAGAGATTGGTTCATGGAATTTGGTTTCAGCAAAAGTTTTAAAAAACGTGGGAGTATATTCATTACCAAGAGATACCCAAGAATGATAGGTTTAGGCATTTGGGATAATTATCATTCATGCTGATGATGTGATTGTAAAGGATGTTTAGCATGATTAAAACAAGGTGTTTGAATTGGAGAACTGCGTCTGACTTGTAGGATACCCTTGCACTTAAAAGGAAACTTCTATAAGAAGCTATAATACCAGCCATGTGGTTATGGATCAGGTTAAGAAACTTCTCCAAAAAAAAATATGTGCACCTAAAATGAGAACGCCACAATGGATGAGTGATGATACTTTTGAAAGATGAGATGTGAGTATATTCATGGAACTTGGTGGTGGTGCTAATTTAGGATAAGAAGAGAATCGCCTCAGGATTTTGAGAGTTTGGACACTTGCAAATTACAATGAAACAAGTTGGCTGGCGCTACTTTAGGATAGTTTCTTTAGATAACTTCCTATGGCATGATGACCTTACTTGTTTCACAATTTCAAGGTATGTTTCTGTTACAATTCTCAACTTAATTTTCTAATATATGCAGCCATATTTTGCATTTTTGTGGTGTTCATGTGATATCAGTTACATTATTTTAAATCAAGGGCCATATCGTTGTCCTTATATATCAGATTTATTCATTTATGTTGAGTTTCATGTTTTAGATTGGCCATTTTGTTTCCAGTTAGGTTCTAGTTTTCTTTTGAGAAGCACTTGAGCTTTTTAGTGATATCTCCCCTGGTATAACATCAAGCCTTGTGTGTAGGTACACCATGTACATGCATGTGTGTGATATTTCAAGTTTTAAGTGTATTGCTTATTTTGAATTTGCTATATATCTTATGTTTTCCTTCTTAGTTATGCACATGAATGATGTATCAGCTACATCTTGTTTATTGATCTTAGAAATGTTGTTTGTTAGTATGTTGTTACAGGTAACTGTCTAATAACTGCTTTTGTCATTCTTGCTGCAGCTCTCAGAAACGATGGCTAAAAGAGGCATGAACTTGACAGTAAGCGATCAAGCCATCCGTCTGGATCTTGTGGCCAAAGCCAGAGGTATCTCGTCTGCTGAAGCGTATTTCATCAATCTGCCAGAGCCTGCTAAGAATCACCTTGCTTATGGAGCTTTGCTTAACTGCTATTGCAAGGAGCTGATGACTGAAAAGGCTGAGGCCTTAATGGAAAAGATGAAGGAACTAAGGTTTGCCTCAAGTCCCATGGCCTATAACAGCTTGATGACCCTCTATTCTAAAACCAACCAACCAGACAGGATTCCTGGCATCATAGAAGATATGAAGGCGAATGATGTCCAGCCTGATTGCTATACCTACAACATTTGGATGAGGAGCCTTGCAGCAGTCAATGATATCTCTGGTGTCGAACGGGTCATGGAAGAGATGAAGATAGATGGACAGGTTTCTGCTGATTGGACAACTTACAGTAATTTAGCTTCTATTTATGTGGATGCTGGCATGTTTCAGATGGCTGAGACTGTTCTCAAAGACCTCGAGAAGATAAACAACAGTTCAGGCCACAGTCTTGAAGCTTATCAGTTTCTCATCACTTTGTATGGAAGAACTGGGAATCTAGTTGAAGTTTACAGAGTATGGCGTTCGCTTAAGTTGGCATTTCGTAAAATGGCAAACATTAGCTATCTGAACATGATCCAGGTGCTTGTGAAGCTGAAGGATTTGCCAGGTGCTGAGACCTGCTATAAGGAATGGGAGTCAAATTGCTCTACACACGATATCAGGATTGTTAATGCTTTGCTTAGTGCTTATACCAAAGGGAACATGCTGAGAAAAGCTGAAATTCTTAAGAAGCGAGCAAAGCAGAAAGGTGCAAGGCTTAATGCTAAAACATGGGAGATCTTTATGGAGTACTATTTGAGCAAGGGGGACATGAAATTGGTGTTTAGGTGTGTTGACCGCGGAATCAAGAAAAGTATAAGCCACAGTAGGATTTGGGTCCCACCGAACGAGGCCATTGTAGCTCTGATGTCGTACTTTCAGAAGGAGAAGAATACTGAGGGTGCTGAAAAATTAATTGAGCTCCTGAAGAGGGTGAAGAACCACCTGGGAGCAGAGGTATTTGAGATCCTTATAAGGACGTATGCAGCTGCCGGGAAGAAGAGCCCTGGGATGCAGCGGCGCCTGAAGATGGAAAATGTGGTTGTAAGTGAGACCACACAGGAGTTGCTTGCGGAAGTAAGCGTGGAATAAATGACCCGTGCTTTAATTTCTGGATAAAACTGAGGGATCTATAAATTTTCCTGAACTTAGTGATCTCATATTCTTTTAACGAAAATTCATCTTGTTTGAAAACTAGGTATGCTTTATTTGAAGCTTCAGTTTTTCCCCTGCCCCATCTTTGTAGTAGAAGTTTTGCAGCAGAAGCTGCGTGTTTCAGTTGTTTTATACTGTTTGTTTATTATTATTATTATTATTTTGGCACAATGGCCCAGCCCTGTGCCTCCCGCGGTTTGATCCCCTGACCTCTCCGCTAGTGTCCCGCTGCCTTTCCACTAGGCTGCACCCACAGGGACACACTGTTTGTTTATTCAAACTGGAATTTACTGGTACATTGGACCCTCCCCATATAATCTTGCAGGTTCATAAACCGTTGCATTTCTATTGATGGGAGATTACTTCCAGAGAATTGATGTTGTGTTTTTCTTGAAATTGTGCTGATGAAAGTTTTTGAGTTATTCCACGAGTATTTAGGCCCACTAATACCCAGCCGAATGTTCGAGCATTGCAGCTATAGAAGTTCTTAATGTAAGGACAGCAAAATTTACTGTCTCCCTTCCCAATTTCCTTAAGGACTTGGTCTTTCATCCCTGGTTCCATCCTGGTTTATGAAAGGCAATCATTTTGTGTATAATATTATGGAGATTCAAGATTACGTGTACATCTAACTTATTGATCACATGAAAAGAAGAAAAGGTTCTTTCTTCCAGGTGATGTGGAGACTTTTAGTACTCTCTGGCACTAATTTTAAGTTGGATTTCCATTGGTAAAGTAAAACTGTTAGTTTTACATTCCTAGTTAAAATTTAGATTTGATGCTTGAAAAATACTGGAGACGTGCATCCTTTAAATCGAGGCAAGCAAGCATGCGTGCTGATTTCTGCTCTGTGCTATGACCACCTGCAAATTATTTGTTAACTCTCAGGCTAATTTTGGCTTTTTGATTGCCGAGCATTCTAGTTCGGGAATAATCATTAAAAACAGTTACTCAAGTAACTAGTAGGTGATATTTTGAGAATCAATGTTTTAGACTTGCCTAGGAATCTATAAGTAAAGTTGCCAAATCTCTAGCCAGCAGAGCTCTTCTGATAGAAGCTGATAAAATATTTTGGAAGGATATTTTGCTCGAGTATCAAACTGAACTGCTATTTGGGACTGTTCGGTTCACAGATATGGAGCGCAAAAGTGGTCAAAATTTGAATTTTGGACCACTTAACGTATTTGGTTTGAGAATTTGCAGATAAGATTTACTATGATTTGACATTAACAATAAATATTGTGTCACAAAATTGAAGTTTTGACATTGGAGTTTTTTTCTCCGAAGTAGAGAACGAAAATGAAAATTTTTTATTCCCATTTCGTATGTTTGTTTGGAGACCAATTCCTCTCCACTTAAAAAAAAGATTTATTATTTACGTCACTTCAACAAAAATTAAACTTTTTACTCATTTTAACAATCAATAAAACATCAAGCTTTAGGATTTTCCATTTTTTCAAAATATCCAAACGAAGAATTTTTCACTTTGTTCAACTTCACTGCAATATGTACGAAAAAATTTCAATTTTCAGATTTGTTACTTCGTTCCATTTTGTCGAACCAAACAGTCCTTTACAGAAGAGTGATTTAAACTAGGGATGAGCATTCGGTTAATTCGGTTCAAACCGAAAATTAAATTGGACCGAAAATCGAATAAACAAAACCGAAACCGAACCGAAATGACCCATAACCGAACCAAACCGAACCGAATTAAATCGGTTCGATTTTTGGTTTATTCGGTTTATTCGATTTTTCAGTTTTTTAAACAAATTTTTTTTATTCGATTTTGTACCGAAATCAAAATCCAAACCCAAAATCGAAACCGAATAAAAATTTTTATTATTTTCAAAATCAAAATCGAACCAAAATTTTTAAAACCGAATCGAACCGTTTCAGTTCGATTCAATTTTCGGTCCAAAATCGAATAATGCTCACCCCTAATTTAAACTGTCCAAATTTGAGATTATTGAGCGGTCTGTCACTTGGTTTAAATCTTGCTTTTATGTCATTGTTTCCATGTGCTTAACCAAGTGGTGAGTGAGTCTTCTGGTACTAGGCCATTCTGGTACTATTAACAACACAGGATCCAAGTTGACTCGGAGAAAAAGAAAAAGAAAAACTTTTTGGCACGAAAGTTAGGTTTGTGGTGGCATCATCACTGTAGGTTACAGTACCGAATACTGTACCTGAAGGGGTCTGACTGGCTAAAGTCTTTGAGCAGTCAAAACTCAAAAAGAAGGAAAGAAAGAAAGAAAGAGCCGAGGTCGAAGAAAGCAAGCACGGGCTTCTTTTCCTTGTGATTTCTCTAGATCCCAATCCCCCCTTCCTTTATTAAGGAGGAGAGGAGAGGAAGAAGAAGAAGAAGAAGAAGGAATGGATTCTTCTTCCGGCAGCGACGGCCGCGCGGGGCAGCACTGGATAAAGGGGGATCTCACCCACGGCGGCCGCTACGTGCAGTACAACGTCTATGGGAACCACTTCCAGGTCTCCACCAAGTACGTCCCCCCCATCCGCCCCGTCGGCAGGGGGGCCTACGGCATTGTCTGGTCAGTCACAACCCTTATTTCTTCCCCCCTCTTCTCTTATTTCTGTTAGAATTTGGGTTGGAGGAGGAGGAACATCTTTGCTGCTTTCGAGGGGGCTTATGGCGCTGCCCGGTGAAGACATAGCCTAATTCCTAGGGTTTTCGGGATTAGCTAGAATTTTTAGGAGAAAAATGATCTGATTGAGTTGGGGGTTGAGGAAAGCTGAGATCTTTATGTGAAAAGCTTGTTGCTTGTGAGGGGGCTTATGGTGGCGTTTGCATGGTGAGGAATTGGCCTTATTCCTCTGTTAATACCAGCTGGGTTTTTGTTAGGGTTTTTGGGATTTTGTTAGAATTTGTAGGAGAAATTGTCTGATTGAGTTGGGTTGAGGAATGTTGTGATCTTTGTTTGAAAAGGTTGTGCTTTTGTGTGGGTTATGGCATTGCCTGGTGAATAATTAGTCTTAATTCCTCACTTATTCCAATTGGGTTTTGTTTATTGTTGCCAATTTCAAGTGGGTTTTGGAAATTTGTAGGAGAAATTATCAGATTTAGTTGGGCTTAAGGGAACTTGAGATCTTTTTCGGAAAATCATGTATTCTTGAGAGGCTTATGGCATTGTCTGGTGAAGAATTACTGTTATTCCTCTCTTATTCCAGCTGGCCTTTGTTTATTCTTCTGAATTCAAGTAGATTATGCTTCTTGTTGGAAATTAGTTGGAAAGTAGTGGAGAACTCTGAATTGGTAGGTGAAATTGTCTAGTAAAAATTGGTGGAAGGGAAAGTTGAGATCTTTATGTGACAAAGTTTGTTACTTTTGAGGGCCTTATGGCATTGTCCGGTGAGAACTAGTCCTTAATTCTTCTCTTATTCCATCTGGGTTCTATTTGTTATTGGGAATAATGCCAACTGAGTTTTGGGAATCTAGTTAGAATTTGTAGGAGAAATCATCTGGCTGAGTTATGGTTAAGGAAAGTTGAGATCTTTTTGTGGAAAGCTTGTGCTTTTGAGGGGCTTATGGCATTGTCTGTGAGGAGTTAAGTCTTATTCCTCTCATCCCATCCGGGTTTTGTTTATTATCGTGAATTCCAAGTGGGTTTTGAGAATTTAGTTATAATTTGTAGGAGAAATTGTCTGGTTGAGTGGGGGCTAAGGAAAAATGGCATTCTTGTGTAAAAATGGCATTGTTGGAGATTAGCTTTATTCATCTCTAATGCCATCTGGGTTTGTTGTGAATTCCATGTGGGTTTTGCTTCTTGTTGGGAATTGGTGTGTTTGGGGTGTATAGAAGTTTGAATATGTAAGAGACATTATATGGTTGAATTGGAGTAAATGAAAGTTGAGATTTTGTGTCAAAGCCTTGTTGCTTTTGAGGAGCTTGTGGCATTTTCTTGTGAGAGATTAGCCTTATTCCTCTCTTATACAACTGGGTTTTGTTTATTGTCAATTCCAAAAGGATTTTGCTTTTTGCTGGGAATTTAGTTAGAAAGCAGCAGAGAAGTCTGAATTTGTTGGGGAAATTGTCTGGCAAGAGTTGGTGGAAAAGAAAAGTAGGGATTTTGTGTGTGTGTGAAAAGTTATTGCTTTGAAGAAATGATTGATTAATCTTTGCAATATGGGATCATAAGCTGAATAATTCATTATACGTGTCTTGGATGAGTGTTTTTGTACTGTAGGATGAGTGTCTTGATTGCTAACTTTTACATTGGCTGATGTGATAACATAAGGTCATTTTTACAAAAGTTTGGAAGAGATTTAATCTGAATACTGTGGATTGGCCTTCATGATGCATCCTTATAGAGAAAATTTCGGAGAGCCTCTTATGACGCGATATGCACTGAAGGTGTATCAGTATTAGTGTTTGGGCTTCTCGGACCTTGTTCATTGCTCATGATAAAAAAAAGTCTTAAATGGATACTTTTACTGTTGAGTTTCCTTAGTTGTGTTCGGAGCACGGACAGTTTGTAACACATTATGAGACTATTAGCACCCAATATTAAGTATTATGCTCTCAACTTTTGATATATTCTGCAACTTATTCATATTATTGTAGAGGTGGTTGAATTGACTCTTACATTGTCAAGTTCTCGAGCAAATGGGCTAGCTAGTTATTAGATGCTTGCATACATATGTTTCAAAGTTGATTGCAATTATAACTTTTATCACATGTGTACATTTCTTGAGATAGATCCTTTATTGGAGTTTTCTAGACATCCCTATAGTTGTTTCCTATGTCACATTTTTCCAATTAGTACATGAATTGAGATTGTAAAAATCTTCATATGAAATGAGAACTAGACTCAAGATTTTGACCGCACTTAAATCTTGAATTTTTTTAGTCAATTGATAAACAATGCATACATTCCTCACTTTGAGTCTCCAGTTATTTGGTTACAAATTTTTTTTAATATTAAAGCTTGTTTTCTGAGTGAACAAGTAAAATTTCAAAAATAGTAAATTTTCTATAGAATAATATACTTTATGAATATTAGTTGTAGAGAATAAACTTTGAAAAAATTATAAGCAGAGATACATTCCGCCAAATGATCTGGTGGAATTTATACTGCAAGAATTTCGTAGGTCGGTCTGGCCGAATACATGATTAGATTTTTATTAAATTTTTTTGCACTCAAGTCTTTTATATTTTTATGATTTACCCATAAGTCTATTTTCAATTGGATTGTATCGGTATATGCTCATATTTTGCCATGCAGACCACGGATCGCGACGAGAACTACGTCGTTGGATCAACAACGTCGAACTACCTATGTGAGGATATTTTCAGCGAGTTCTGCGACACTTTTCCGGAACATCACTCGTAGGCCCCACAAGTGACTTTGGAAAACGGTTACAAAACTCGCTCAAAATATCCTTACAGAGGTAGTTCGACGTTGTAGATCCAATGACATAGATCTCGTTGCGACTCGAGATCCGCACAAAAAGATGTGAGTCCGTATCATTGCGGTTAAATTAAAAATAAACTTATATGCAAATCATGAAAATACAAAAGACTTTGAATGCAAAACGTTCAAAAAAAATCTAATCACATATCCCGTCATGGTTCGACGGAATTTGTAAAATTTTTGCCTGACCAATTGACGGAATTCTTGCAGCACAAATTCTGCCAGTTTATTTGGCGGAATATATCTCTACTTATAATTTTTCCAAAGTTCTTTCTCTACCGCTAATATTCATAAGTATATACAGAAAATTTACCGATACAAAAACGAATATGGACTGGCCTGACCCTTAATAGAGCTGAATGGAAGAAATAAATATATGTATTATGTAGGAGATCCATAAAAGTTTGGAATGGATGCTTTGTTTTTGTTGTTTTTATAGTTTAACGAGCTCTTACCTATTGAATCTGGTGTTCCTTCCATTAATCTTTCTGGGAGAAATAAATTTGACATATTTTTTGAAGTAAATAGGATTACAGGATATGGAAGAAATAAATTTGACATATTTTTAAAGTAAATAAGATTACAGGATACAGAAGTTGGGTTCATTTGGGTTATTTGGTGGAGTTGGTTACTTATGCTCTATAAAGTTTTATCTTAGATATCTTTATGAACATATAGGGGTGACCAGTTTGAGCTTCTCTAAGTACTATGATCACTGATTAAACATATAACAAGATTAGCTATACTACCTTGTTACCTAGACACCTCTTGTCCTTGTATGATGCGTGTTGACACTTGTCCTCATGCCAATATGCATTAGGCACTGTATTTCCGTCAGATGGTTTCAATGCCTCGCCTTCCCCAGACCTCTGTGTGCTTTCTGAAGGTTAAAGATTTTATTCTCCGACATGCAAGATATTCCAGTTAGTGAATTGTGAGACTTAGTAAGGAGTCAGCAAGATGCACTTAGCTGGGATAAGAGGAAAAGAGGGTTGTTGGAGTGGAGGTTGTGCGGGTAGGGGTAGGGTGAGGAATCATCTAAGAAGTGATGGAAACAATTTGGGTGCACAATTATATCTTTATGGTTCTTTGTTCAAAAGATATCTCCAGGCATTTGCTTCTGTTTCTGCTTCTGGAAGCATGTACTTTGATCAATTAACTTGTCATAAAAAGAAGAGTAGGTGACGAGAAGTAGGCTCCCATATTATGTTGAAGCAGAGGCTGCAGAACTTTCTCACACAGGTTTTGCGGGATACCCCTCCACATGCTTGGCGTGTAGAACAGTTTGCATCTTGATCATCCAGAAGAAACCACACAAGTGACATGGAATCTGTAGAATCTAGTGGCAAAGCATTGATCATTGGGATGAGCTAATTAACATCAGAGCAGGCATGTAACTTTAGTTAGATGATCAAGGGAACATCTAAAAGGAGATGATACTGTCAAATAGCTGATGTGATGGACAACCACATGCTTGGTGTGTAGCAACAGTTTGCATCTTGCTCATCCAGGAGAAATACCCAAGGAACTCGGAATATGTAGAATCTGGTGGCAAAGCATTGATCACCGGGATGAGCTAATTAACATCTATGTAGGCATGTAAATTTAGGTAGATAATCAAGGGAACAGTTAAATGGAGGCGATTGCTGTCAAATAGCAGATGTGATGGGCAATCACATAGGTGTTGGACCAGGAGCTAAGACAAACTTACCCATCAAATAAGCTGTTTCAGTACCTTTAGGATGGTGGATGGCCAAATAGATAAGAACATCAAGTTAATATTAGCAAGTCTAAGCCTCTTGAGGTAGATGCGGAGTGTGTGTCCGTGGGACACGAGACACTCCCACCGAATAAGTTCCAAGGTAGGAAAAATCAAGTGTCTTTGGAGAATCAAATTAACCTCAAGGCTGTAGAAAGTAGAGACATCTTAAGGGTTCTTTATCTCAAACTTTAAGGCATATAGGATTCTTTCATTTAATTTAATTAATTAAATTTTTTTTTTTTTACTTATTTGCACAACTTGCATATCTAGAGTCATATGCCGATGATTTCACACCAGCCTGTGAGTTAATTTGAACCTTTTAGCTGAATGATTCAAAACCAGATAAAACCCTTGCTCTGTATTGGTACCTCATTTACATCTCTCCAATCTTGGCAAAGTAGAAGAGAATGAAAGATGTGAAGCGTGCTCTGGAGGAGGTCAAACCTTCTCCGAGTCAATCCAGTCAGAAATGGGAGGCAATCTAGACAGCATCTCGGGAGTTTGAAGACCATCCAATTTCAACAAAAAATACAAGATCCTGTTTTGTCTTTTTTGAATAAAAAACCTTGGGAGGTGCATTTTTTTCGATCATTTTAAGCAGATCAAAGGGATTCTGTAATTCGTGAGAGTGGAGGAGAGTGCACACACACACATTTCCAATGGCATGCGGAAGATCGAATGGAGGCTGTCAAAGTAGTAAGTGGTGCAGGCAGAAGTTGTGGATTCTCTACTATATTATTGTGGTCAACCCATGTCAGTGACTATGTCACTTGGACAAGGGAAAGGTTATTTTCCATATTGAGGTTGAAAAACATGAGCTACTGGAAATTAGTTCTGGGGGAAACAAGCTGAGGTTCATTTCCAGCTTCAATGCCGCGTTAATAGGTATAGACTACAGAGATTTCTCTTGAATTCATTAGTCATGATCTCATACTAGTACGACAAGGTGAGAACGCCAAATATTCATACAGATACAATAATGTATAAACACACTTAAATATGTAGGTGGTTTGTTTAACAAAAGGGGTGAAAGAAGTTGGAAAACAGAGACTAAAAGTAGCAATCAATGCTTAGTGAAATACATCCAAGTTCTGACAACTTCCTTAAAGTTATTTCCCTCCTTTTCACTTGCTTTAGAAATTGCAATATTCAGTTCTTCTTACTCTTGTACTGAGTTCAAATCTTTATGAGTGTTCGCCTGTTCGGTAGTTCTAATCTATAGGTACATGTTTAACGCGGGCACACATAAAATGACTGAGACAGTACCTATGTTTTATGTGCCAAAATACTGGATATTTAACTTGAAGAGCTACCTGATTTACTTGGAGGTTTAAGAAATTAATTTTACTTTACCATAGTGGTCTTTCTGGATGTTTTGATCTATAAATTTTCTTTTCTGCATAAGAAGTGATTTCGTTCACCTACTAAAGGTTAACATTTGTTTCTGCTTTTGTGTAGTGCTGCCATGAATTCACAAACACGTGAAGAGGTCGCTATTAAGAAGATTGGTAATGCATTTGACAATCGAATTGATGCCAAAAGAACATTAAGAGAAATAAAGCTTCTCCTCCACATGGATCATGAAAATGTGAGATCAGCTTATTAGTGGTAGTAATTTTTAACTTATAGTAATGATTGTAAACCTCACCCTCCTACTATCTTAATATTTAATTTCTACCATTATTATTGTTCATCTTATTTATTGTTACCTAAGACCAATGTTCTAAAATGCAGAGAAGAAAGTGAGTTCAAAAGATAAAATATATGCTTGAACTTTGAGAATTGCTTGACCCTAGGCAAAGAGAAGTGCGTGTTACAAATAGAAAAGAAAAGTCTTTTGCAAAAAATATCATATTTGATTGGAATTTTCATCATGAAAGGAAATGCACTTAAAAAAATAAACCAAACAGTCCCATGTAACACAAAAGAGGTGTCATTGTTGCCCAACTCTTTCATTCTACCGACAATGAAGGTAGGATTGTAAGTGCTCAGTGAGTGTATGTCCAATTGTCTAGTGCTTAATGAGAGCATGTTATGAAAACTTTGATCCAGTGTTACCTGGCATAGGAAATATTTTGTACGTGGAAAGGAAACTGGAACAAGGAGTATCTTGGCATGGATGTAGTTTTGTAGGGGTAGGCTTCATTGGAGTGCTTCAGCAGAGTGAAAGACGGTTTCAAAACATGGTGTGCTTTCCAATCATGTTTTGTATATATACGCTAAAGTGAATATTGGAATTTGATGTGATTTTAATTCAAGTTATATCTATGAGGGGTTAAGATTTAGGATTAGGACTTACGGCTTCTCCTTTTTCTGGTCGTCAGATTACTGTTTCAAAAGAAACCATTCCACATTTGGGAGTGAAATTCCAACATGGAAAACAATGCCAATGATATTTTTCCTGGTTGCTATGGCTTGGTCCATCTTACTGAGATTTTTGGGGGCTGGAAAGGCCTAGAGTTCATGGTGCAGAGGCTTGGTGCAAAGCAGATCTTGGTGAAAGATAGACTTGATGTAGTCATTTGGTCAGGACTCCCAAAGCCACCAATGTGATAGATAACGTTCTTCCAAAACATAATAAATTCTTGATTCCCACTCTTGTTATCTTTGAAAATAGTAATACACACACCTACCAGGATAGTGTCCAACATTGATCGAGGGGTAAGGGAATCAGATGACTTATGTTGTTGAAACTCTCAAGGTGCTAAGTGTGGCTGGTAGAGAATGCATACTTACACTGATACCATGGAACTACGAGGTGTCCTATCAGAAACAAGTAGACATCTCACATGTAACCGATAACCCGTTGGGTTCAGATATTAAACCGGGTGTCGATGTTAAAAGGAGAATCCAATGAATTTCAGGCCAGGTTCGGGTATAATATGAAACTTGAAATATTTTGGGATGGTTTTGTTTTCTATATCCAGAATCTCCCCGTCTTATATAGCACCTGTCAAACCAACTTGATTTTTTAAATAAGAACCATCTTTGGATGTTAAAACAAAAGCCAAGTGAATTTTTGTCATGTCTTGGTACATAAATGCACAAACCATGAACTACTAACTAAATGCACAATTCATGCTCTGATACCAAAATGATTTGATACATGCTATACGTGTTTTGTGCAGGTACATGTTCACTATTCAAATTGTACAAAATACGTTCACCAAGCAGAATTAATTTCAGCAATTAATTTTATAAAAGATGATATAGAAAATTATTGTGATACGATGATTAACATGCATGTAATTAATTCAAAGTCAAATAATCTTTTCGGAAAAATATTGTAATCCAAATATTCTATTTTTATCATCATCCTATACGTGTTTTGTGCAGGTACATGTTCACTATTCAAATTGTACAAAATACGTTCACCAAGCAGAATTAATTTCAGCAATTGATTTTATAAAAGATGATATAGAAAATTATTGTGATACGATGATTAACATGCATGTAATTAATTCAAAGTCAAATAATCTTTTCGGAAAAATATTGTAATCCAAATATTCTATTTTTATCATCATCCTAAGATTAATATATAGATGGTTGTGTCATTTTAAGAAGAATTATTCTCTCAATATTTGTGGACATCAGGAATTAATAATATATTAGAGATTTTTTTTAAGGGACTAATGATACCTAACAATATTTAATAAATTAAAAAAACTAGTTAATTATCTGTCACATGGTAGAAACTCGACCGTTGGTTGATGTTGGTGGCGAAGGAGATGGTTGACGATGACCAGCGAAGGTTGGAGTTCAAGCGAAGGTGAAGGTGGCGAGGTTGACAGCGATTTCGGTCAAATGATGGTAGTTGAATTTTTTTTGGAAGAGAATAAAATTTATTGAACTAAGGCAGCGCCCACCCTCCGCAACTAGGTTGGATTGAGCTTCAAACCTCAATCACAATAAACGCACAAATAATTGCTAAAGTAAAAATCATTCATTTAATATTTCAATATTTTATAATTGTCTCTTCTACAATAAACCTGCCCCCTTTATATAGTAGGAGCAACTGAAAAGAAAACTATTACTCCCGACGTGGGACAAAAAGAGTCAAATTTAACTAATTGGATGGCTACTAACAAGTCTAGAGCTTATCCAAATAAAATAAAATAGAATCCTCTTATCAAAGCTAAATTTGGTTGGTGGTAGAGTTCACCATATCACATCTTCTACTTCTCGTGTACACACGCTAAGGGTGATGGCTGTGCATCTCGATGTCCTCGTCAGGTGCAAGAGTTGGTCGGGCAAGGATCATCTCGTTAGGAGCAGTTTAGGTGAGAGGAGTGTAAGAGTTAGCAGTTTAAGGTTATATGCGGTAAGATTAGTGGATTTGGATTGCATACATGTTAGATTAGGGTTTGTTAGGTCATGGGCAAAGCCGGTAGGCTATTATTGTTGGCTAGGGAGAGGAGTCGAGATGGTCGGCAGTGGCCAAAGTCGAGGAAGACATTATGGTTTGACTAGGAAGAATGGTTAGAATGGTCAATTGTGGCACGAGTTGAGGAAGATGATGGCACAATGACGACCATAATTGAGGAACACAAGTGGACAACAATAGTCATTTGCAGTTAGACACTAGGAATTGGATTCTGGGTTGGGGAACGGTGGTTGCCTGGAGCCGAGGAAGAGGCGGCTATGTTTTGATGATTTGATCGGTCTATACGGCTCGGGGTGGGTTGGAGTCGGTTCAGGATGGTGCTGGACTGTCGTGTGTAGGACATTGGTGCTTTGGATTGCTGTGGGGAGGTTGGCGGTGGTCGAAGGCACGATGGAGGTTAGGGATGGCGGCTAGGGTTTCAAGTTTTGGGTGAAGGATGATATCTATAGTTAGGCTCTTGAGTAGGTTAGAGGAACGGGTGACTACTAGAACGGAAACACAACTTTAATATCATGTCGAGAAGTTGCCTTAACATAATGAACTTGCTTTATTTTGGGAAAGAGTGAGTACATATATATGAGAAAGAGAGAGAGAGAGAGAGAGAGAGAGAGAGAGAGAGAGCCTTCCTTTCTAGAAAATTTTCAATGTGGGACTAAACTAAAGGTAAGAAAGATAAGAAATATACAAAAAATGTGTGCTTTTACAATTTAAATTTTAACCATTATATTCCCCTTTTTCTACTGTATTATAAAACTATATTGGCCATTTTAAAGTTACTTTTCCGTAAAGATTTACAAGTTCACACAATAACATTGTATTTCTGGTTAGATTTTGAAAGATGATTAAGTAGCTGAGTTATATATAAGCTTATATGTGGTTATCCATCTGTTTTGTTCTTAGAACTGTATCAGTTTGAAGATGTCTGACTTGGCCCATGTAATTTAAAAACGATTCACTAAATCCAGTTTAACTTTTACTAGTTCCTTTTATGTATATTGTAAAGTTTTGAGTACAGTTAAAATAATTTGAATTTTTCACCAATGGGGCTTAGAATCAATGATGTTTGTTGCCTTTATACTGATGTTTGGGAATCACGTTAAACTTGTCTTTTAATTATTCATGAAGAACGTCTACTATTCTATGCAGATTATAATTTTTGATGGCTAGTTACATCTTTTTTTCTTTTTGCTTCTTTTATTGACACTTTGTATTTTCTCTGGTTGATTGTCTAAAAATTCGTATAGCCTGATGACTGAGTTATATCCCACTCTTAGGTTATTGCCATCAAGGACATAATTCGCCCTCCCGAGAAGGAAGCCTTCAATGATGTGTACATTGTCTATGAGTTAATGGATACAGATCTTCATCAAATTATTCGCTCCAACCAGCCACTCACAGATGACCACTGCCAGGTTTGGTCTCAGTGACATTTCCTGCATATTTAATACACTAAGCTGTCCTCTTCATTGATTTCTTTATATGTCGATCTCCTCGGTGTTTTTTTCTGATATATTTTTCTTAGTAAGGTGTAAGCTGTTTAAAGTGCAACTATCATCGCGATTCATTTGCTAAATATTTATTAGTTGCAAATTGTCATCAGTTTTTTTTCCAACTTATCGTAACTGGGGTGCTTTTTGCACATTACATTAGGAGCTGGAGTGTAGCGCCAGTTACAAAATTGGTGATGTACTGCACCATTTGGTTCCAGTGCAGCTTGAAGGGTCTATTTGGTTGCATGTAAATGAAAATACCATGCAACACATTTTTTGCATGTAGCTTCTGTTGCATGTAGTATTTGTTGTTGAAGTGGTGTTGAAAATGCAATGCTTGATTGCATGTAAATAGTGTTGCGGGATTTACATGTTCATTGTTTGGAATGATGTAATTCGGATGCTTGGTTGCAACTTTTGTTGCTTTAATTACAGATCTATTGTTTGGTTTGCGTATGCGTATGCGTGAATCACTGCCTACGCGACACGTCTCATCAGTGAACCAGTGTCTACGCGACACGTGTCACTTGTTGAACCAATGTCTACGCGACACGTGTCACCAATCA
Source organism: Iris macrosiphon (assembly GCA_036927795.1). Classification (NCBI taxonomy): domain Eukaryota; kingdom Viridiplantae; phylum Streptophyta; class Magnoliopsida; order Asparagales; family Iridaceae; genus Iris; species Iris macrosiphon. Next base: position 292,297,517 of record JAYESA010000004.1, read on the forward strand.
GTTCTGTCATTAATGTGACGTGCGTAACGCTGCAGCCCATCAGTTCGCTATTAATGCGGAGTGGGCGTGTCGCTGCAGTCCCGTCGGTTCCGTTATTAATGCGGAAGCGTAACACCGCGACCCTGCCATTAATGCGGGTTGCGTAAAGCAGAAGGTATGCCATTCTGTCATAAATGTGGGATGGACGTGGCGCTGCAGGCCTGTCACTCCGTCATTAATGTGGGGGAGGGAAAACGTTCCTTTGACGTAACTCTGGTTCCATTCTGCACTGAGAAGGCTTTACACCATTGCGATATTGGTGGAAGAGAGTGCTTTGGTGTGACTGTTGCACTGACTGCCACCTGGAAAGCATGCTTTTTACGAGTCATGATTACTGCAGTGTAATTATGACTGTAATTTTGTACCGCATGTACTGACAACCGAGCGCAGTCCTCAGTTCCCCAAATGCTCGGAATGTGTCAATACCCATTAAATGCAGGAGAGAGAGGAACAGTGTGTAGGCGTAGAAAATCCTTCACCAACCCTCCAAAGTCTCTACACAAAGTCACTGCTATGCGTGCCACGTAGGTTCATCTAGGGAAAGCGTGATTAACGCAATAATCACCGCGATGTAATCACTGTTGGCTCCTCGAATCCCACAGCCGAATTTGTATGTTTAGGGGGATACGAAGGATTTTTGTTGGTCGTCAGGGCTCGTTCTCCCATGCGTGTGATATCCGTATTAAATGAGGATACACAACAAATTTCCTAGGCGTAAATAACCTCCTGCTTGGTAGATCATTGTTTTTACGCCTAAGGGGCTTCTTGGCGTAAGAGAGGTCTTCAAAGTCTGTGTTGCACTCTTTTGAATGAGCAACACTTTTTTACGCTTAAGAGTAGCTTTCAGGCATAGATTTTTTTTATGCATCTACAAGGGTATGATTATTATTGGAGATGATTCTCCACACATGATGCAAGTCAAGCAACATTTGCATACACAATTTGAGATGCAAGATCTTGGTCCTATTTACTATTTTTTTATGTTTGGAGGTTGATCATTTTCCTTGCTTATATTTCTCTTACAACAAAAAATCATTAGCGAGATATTTGATAGAGCAGAACTTACCGATACTCTCACATTGCCTACGCCTCTTTAGTGGAATCTCAAGATGCATTCTGATGATGGAGATAGCCTTTTCGATACAGGCACTTAGTTATTTATCTTACTATCAGCCATCCTGACATTTCTTATGTCGTTCATGTTGTTATCAGTTTGTTTCTGCACCCGTAAACACACTATGATGCTTTGTTGAGGATTCTTCTTTATATATGGGGCACCAACACTAGGTTGTTCTTCTCTGCCACTTCGTCGTTAGATCTTTGTGCTTATTCTGATGTTGATTAGACTGGTGATATCAATGATTGGAGGTCTACTACTGGATTATGTGTGTTCCTTGGTGATTTTTTGATTTCCTTGAAATCAAAGTAGGACGTGGTTTCTAGTTTTAGTGTTGAAGCTGAATATCAAGCTATGGCTACTAATGCTGAGATTACTTGGCTTCGTTGGCTCGTTACTAAAATGTTCTGGCCCTATTCCTATGCATTGTGACAATACCAATGTTGTCCAGATTGCTTGCAACCCTGTGTTTTACGAGAGCACGAAACTTATAGAGGTTGATTGTGACTATGTTAGACATCAGTATCTCCTTGGGACCGTCTCACTACCACATGTTACTTCTTAGATGCAGAGTTCGTAGACACTCCTTCCTACTGGACAAACTCTCGATGGTTGATCCTCGTGAGTTTGAGGGATGGTTTTAGTTGATTGTTGTTTGGACTTGTTTTTTCGTTTGTACTTCCCTCTTGTCAAACTCACATCGTCCTACCATCGTGGGTTTGTGGGGGTTGTTATTAGTATTAGAGATTTAGTCCCATATTGGCTTGGGAGGAAATCCTCCCTCCGACTGACAGGAAATGTATACCCCTTGATGGCTAAATGCCCAATCCATCACATTCCATTCTATCCTCCTCCAATTCTAACAGCTGTTGCATGCTATGCTACAACTGGAGTGAGCCGAACTCCTGCATAAAGGTTTCACTTCAAGCGGAGCTGCACCTGCCAACAAATGCAGATAACCAAACATGCCCTTACTGGAAACAAGTACAGGTTTGTGAAAAGACTGCCTAAATTGTTTAGAGCATAAGCAATTTAGGAACCTTTGGAATATTGTTATTTTGTTTTTGCTCGCTCTATCAAGTTTTATCTCAAAGATTCTATGAAATTTATGTAAATTCAAACTTTTCTCCCTGTTGTACTCAACTCTTGATTTAATGGTCAAGAGTGTAGACTGACTTTTTCCGAGACTCCATGTGTAGTTATGTGTGCTATGTTTCACACAAAGATGCAAAAGATCGGCCAGTACAGATAATTGGTTTTTTCGAATTGGATTTTGTCATAACAGATTCAAAACTGCATGATAGAGTTGGTATCAGACTATCAATCCATACAGGAATATCGGAAAGTTTTGGTCAAGTTGGATATGTTATAGCCCAAAACTGGTTTAAAATTTGGCCAAGATTTACTGAACTGCCCGAATTCTTTCCAAAATTTGCTGTAACTTCGTGCTAATTTTTAAATTGGTATGAACCTGCTGAAAATATCCACAGGAAGTTAAAAATTGGCAAAAATGTTACATCTTATGGATTTACTTCTGTTTTCTCCCTTCAAAGAATTTTACTTTTCAAGTCCATGTATGGTAAGATGGTTATCACTTATTAGCTTCATTATCATGTTATGCTTTCAGAGAATAGAGATCATGCAACTATGCATTTTTTTTCACCCCAGCCAAAAAACTGCATGATTCCATTACCCCCAAAAAAACTGTAACCTTACATGTCTAATATTTAATTGAAAAACATTTGCAGAATAAATATTCCTTTAGGTGCCATGACCCAACACCCATACTTCAATTCATACACCACAGAAAGTGCTAATACGGTACTCATAGAGGGTCTGATATTGATAGCATAACCGTGTTCTAAATCCTTGTTTACACTCAAATCCCAAGATCAGAAGATATATTACAAATGTGGAACATTTTTTATTGTAGTTTTTTATAATGCGCCCAGTGGATTTCCTTCTATAAATGCTCCCCCAGATATTGTAGAATCATCTATTTTAGTCCCTACAATGATGCTCCGCTTGATTCATTTTAGTTCTTATTATATACGCATTCATATCTTGACATGTTGACCGAGAACTCTCTTGCTTTGGGTATTAATATACGTAGAGACATTATTTTCTAGTGTTTTTAGCTTGATTTTAGATTATTATCTTACATATGTCTTCTTACACAACGTCAACTGCTCTTGCAGTTTTTTCTATATCAGTTATTGCGAGGACTGAGGTATGTACACTCGGCGCATGTCTTGCATCGAGATCTTAAGCCCAGCAATTTGCTTTTGAATGCAAATTGCGACCTTAAGCTTGCAGACTTTGGATTGGCAAGAACAACATCCGAAACAGATTTCATGACAGAGTATGTTGTTACTCGATGGTACCGTGCCCCAGAATTGCTCCTTAATTGTTCGGAGTATACTGCTGCCATAGACATATGGTCAGTAGGGTGTATACTGGGTGAAATGGGGGCCCGAGAACCTCTTTTTCCTGGAAAGGACTATGTTCATCAGCTTAGGTTGATTACTGAGGTATGATCTCCGAAGTTCATTAGTTTTTCTTGTAAGTGATTAAATTTGATAAAGTCATCTTATAAGTGATTAAACTTAATAGAGTCTTCAGCCGGAAAATCTATCTTTATTTTCCTGTAACTTGCATGAATGTAGTCAAGTCTCATGGTGTAAGGAAATATCTCTTTTAGTATTAGGATGCGGTAATTAAACGTTCTATTCTGATGTTCTATAAATATTTGTCCTGAATATGCTCACAAATTTCCCCTCCAGTGTCACCCAGAGTTACATATTTTATGAGGTTATGTTTTAGGCATGGAATACTCCATTTTAGTAATTAAATAGGTTGAGTAGATGCTGCTTACAAACAAATACTGTTCTTTCTGAAGTTAAATTCCCATATCTTGACAAGGTTCTCATATTAACAGTTTCATATCGATGGCCATAAGCTCAGAAATCCAACTGTAGATTGACATTGCTTCTTGAAAAGAATGATACATATGAAAGAAATTCAGCTGAAGGTGATCCGTAGTACAAGTAGGAAAGGCTTCTCTTCACCATGGTTCTTCATCATCGACACCTGATACATATGAAAGAAATTCAGCTGAAGGTGATCCGTAGTACAAGTAGGAAAGGCTTCTCTTCACCATGGTTCTCCATCATCGACACCTTAACCCACTGAAGTGGTGTTAGCTATGGAACATAAGAAAGCTGCATAAAAGAATTGAAGAAGTTTATATGACCTGTTTTCAAATTGACACCAATCCACTGTGCTGGTGCAATTCCTAGCGAAGAGTTGAAAGAAAGAGAGAGGCCGTGTCATTAAATCTAGAGGCCGCTTGGCAGGTAGGAAAAACCTCGTGCACCTTCCTCCAAGTCCCTGTAGACTGAGAATAGTCTAAGCAAAGGGATAAGATGATACAATTTCCTTATATTTATTGGTAATTACATTTATATCTATAACAGCTTTAGTGTGCAAAGGAGTTTTAGTGCATAAAGGAATGGCACCCGTGAGAGGCTCAAGTATTATGAATTATATAGAAAGACAACTAAAGAAGGGTCACAATCAAGGTTCAAAAACTCGGTATCAGTTTCGGACCGTTAATATGAGGACCAGTGGTAGTTTCTAACCCTCAAAATTCTGATCCAAGACGGCCAAAATGAATTGATTTCTGCCACTACATAGAACCTTGGTTGTAATACTACTTAAGCCTCTCAGGGGTGCCATTCCTTTACACTCTAAAGCTGTTATATAGATTATAGAAAGACAATTAAAGAAGGGTCACAATCAAGGTTCAAAAACTATCAGTTTCGGACTCTTCATATGAGGACCAGTGGCAGTTCAAACCCTCCAAATTCTGATCCGAAACGACCAAAGTGAATTGGTTTGGGCCAATACATAAATAAAACCTTTTGTGACAAGGGACTAAGTCACAACAAGTAAGTTTCCTGTGTAGTTCTATAACGGTAGCAGTTCATAGAGACTATAGACTGATAAATTAACAAAGACATACATAAAACCTTATACTTAAAATTGTGCTAAGCTCTTCTCATGTTGCATGGATACCTAGTATGATGTGGTGACACATACGCATTGCACCAACCATGAGGTGTTCATTTGTATCCTGGTCTGCCCATGTTAAAGCAAATAGACACAATGTGAAAGAGCATCAATTCCATGTCTAGTATGTGACAAATATCTCAAGAGTTTATTAGGATGTATGGTCCTCTTTCCCTGCAGTGCAACTATTGAAACAGAGTTCGTAGTATCATGGTCACTTTCAATAATAATTGCTCTGTTGACTTAGAGAGTCACTACTTTTTTCAGAAGATAACACGACATATGTTAATGTGGTGACAGAGACACATGGAAGCAAATAGCATCAATTCCATGCTTTCTACCTCTTTCCTCTAGCATGTGACAAATTATCTGAGTTTATTAGAATGCATGGTCCTCTTTCTGTGAATGCAACTACCAAAACAGAGTCCGTTATATCATGGTCACTGTCAATAGTAATTGCTTTGTTGACTTGGATATTCACTGCCTCTTTTTAGAAGAAATAAGCGGAGTTCAAGGATGACCAAAGTGAAACTATGAATTTCTATTTTGCAAGAACATGTTTCAAGAAACCTATTTCTTATGAACTGGTGAATTCAATTTATGCATAACTTAAAGCCACATTTGTTTAACTGATAGAAAATCAAGTAATTTTGGCTTCTTTATTGGACTTTTAGTAGTTTCTTCTACCAAACATTTTTTCATCATTATAGATGGATTGCTTCGTATGTTATTTGATCTACCAAGACTTCTTACTCTCTTTTTTTTCCCCCAAAGCTACTAGGTTCACCTAATGATTCAAGCCTTGGTTTCCTGCGAAGTGATAATGCAAGAAGATATGTAAGACAGCTTCCTCAGTACCCAAAGCAAAATTTTTCTGTAAGGTTCCCTAACATGTCTCCTGGAGCTATTGATCTGCTAGAGAGAATGCTAGTGTTTGATCCGAGCAAACGTATTACAGGTTTGATCTTTCATATCCCAGATTTGATATTATCTTGTTAACTCCTTTTACTTTTGCTATTTTTCTTGCTACTGCTAATGCTGTTTGGTTTATGCCCCAATGTTTTTACAAAAGTTTTGTATCTTGCAGTTGATGAGGCTCTGTGTCACCCATATTTGGCATCTCTTCACGACATTAATGATGAACCAGTCTGCTCGCAGCCTTTCAATTTTGATTTTGAGCAACCATCCTTCACTGAAGAAAACATCAAGGAGCTTATCTGGAGGGAGGCCTTGAAGTTCAATCCAGATCCTCCTGCACACTAAGGATAACTACTTGTGAGTGCACAGGTCCCTAAAGGTTTGCTGATTGTATTTCTAATGTTTGCCCCTCTCGTCTTTCTTTTATCTAGTTAGATAAATGTTGTATCAAGGTTGTGAAAAGCACTAGGTGCTAGGCTGCTACCTAGGCGGCCGCCTAGATTTAGGTGGTTCAAAAAATATAATTTTTTTTTTTTAAAAACCTAATGAAATTGCATAAAAAGTTCATAAAACCCCATAACATGCATAGTCGGACGTCGGGGGGCCTAGGCGGGCATCGGGTGGACACTAGCCGACTAGCGCCTAGGCGGCCGCCTTTTAGAATAGTGTGTCGTATATACGCCATCCTCCACTCTACCCTTCGTGCCTTGACCTATATTTTACTCATGTGATGTTTAATTTATTCAAATGATGTTTAATTTATTCAAATCGAGGTAGTATGATATATGGTGTTCACAACCAACTTTGGCTTCAAAGTTTCATGTTGAAGTATTTATTGAGCAAAATGTAAGCAAATATAATTGGTCTTGCAGATTTAACCTATTGCCGGAAATGGGCAGGTCCACCCTTGCCCGAATGTTTTATCTAGAAGATCAACGTTGTTGCACTGTAAAATGTCACTGGATATGATGCTGAATGTTCGCCATCAGAGTCTACATACTAAAAGAGAAATATGGAGAATAGCTGACGAGCTCCTCATTTTGTTGTCAGTATATAAGATTGAAGATACAGAACTGTTTCGGTGTCAAATTCAGCAGCTAAATGTACCCAGGTATTTTAGTTATTCTAAGACATCCAAAAAAAACTGTGCAAGGAATCGATCGACACAGTATTTGAGAGCAATGTGTTATTGATTGTGTGCTTTATTGTCAGAATAACAAGATCAGTCTAGAGATGCATATGTATGTAATGCTGTGTTGGTTGCTTTCCTGCTGGAATAATGAGACCATTGTGCTGTAAAGACTTGATTCATGTGGAGGCAAATTGCATATGTAATGCTTAACTAGTAGTATTGCTGTAGGAATAAGTTAGAGTGTTGTTATCAGGAATTTGGTAGAACTATTTGTCAAATTAAGGGAAGACTTATTGGCCTAGGTGCAACAATCACAAGTGGTCTCATCCGCACTCTTAGGCCCGTTTGGTTTGCGGAAAGGAAAGGAAAAGAAATCAATTATTTGTTCTTTTTATGGGCATGGGAAATTGTAATTTTCATCACAAAAAAATATCGGTGTTTGAAAAGATCAGAAATATAGTCGGAATAATCTGAGTATGGATAGTTTAATCCTAATTTTTTTTTAATAAATGCAGAAAATTGGGAAGTAAAGTGAATACTTGTGGTGGATGGTGGAATCATTTTTTCCTCCAATTTTTCTTTCATGTAGGAACCATTATCGTTTTCATGCTCATTTCCTTTGTTATCCAAAGAAATGAATTGAGTTTCTTTTCCGAAGGGCTATGTTTTCCGCGAACTAAAAGAGAGTAGAACGTCAAATATCATTCATTCCATTATCGTTACATGCTAGGGCCACTTGCAGACTGAAAAAAGAAGCAGCTTTGTCAACGACAAGGAGTATTTGTGGGCGTGCAGGTGCGGGTAGATGCTCTTAATATTGAATTTCAAGATGTATAATGGGCCGGTCCGGTCCGAGATCAGGTTTGATCGGATTTGACCGGGTTTGGGTCGGTTCGGGTCCAATCCGGTGCATAGAGCGGGCCGGACAGGGTCGATCCGGTCGGATTGGCAGCCGATCTAGTACGGAATTGTGATCCGGTCCACGGTGGATCAGACCGAACTGATCTAGATTTAGGCCGGCCTTTTTTTTTTTACGTTTATTTATATATAATCTATATGATATAACTTATATGTTACAAGTTACAATTTATAGGTTTTTTTGTTACGAAGTTAATTTTGTATAATTTGAAATTTATAAATTATTTGTTAGAAAGCTTTTTTTTTATAATTTATATAAACATTAAGTAAGAAAATTTTATTTAATTTTTTTATATCAATATTTATATAACTTTAAGTATAAATTAAATCTAAATATTTATAAGTTAAATTTTTTTTCCGACTGTGCCCTTTTTCTTTCTCATCATAATCTAGATTTTTTTTTTGAATAACTTATAAAATAATTGTATAAATCTTTTTTTTTGAATTTAAATATAAATTTATAACTTAAAAATTTAAATAAGTTATTTATATAGACAGCTCTGAGATAAGGACACTTTCATCTCTTGAGCCTTGAGTTCTTTTTTCAACACGGGTCTAATGTTGAACAAACACACAAGCTTCCAAAATATTTGGCAGCAACCGACTCCTCTTTTTGCTTAAAATCCTTGACCCTGCACTAAAACAAGATTTCGATGCTACCGTGGACATCGGGACCATTAAAATATCACGTGATATAGAAGAAAGTACATGATAAATTTTTCGTGTCTCTTCTACCATTCTAAAATTGAACAATAAGATGAAGAATCTTATCTTCTTCATAAGAATTTAGATATAAGGACAATTCTTGAGTGGGTTGGGAATTTTTTTTTTTGTTTTTTCCTTTGCAGTACACTTTTAACATATGATAAATTAGACATAAAATCAGTGCTACTATCTTGAACGGTTATACTGGGTAAGATGGATACAACTCTTTCTTAATATAAACCAATTAAACTATCTAAAACATCCTTAATTTCTACTTTCAAGCTATCTACGTAAATTCTCATATTTTTTTCAAATTCGTCTAATAAAATAAATACACCATCTAATTTAATCTTGTGATCAAAAAACGAAGCCAAACAATATAGAAGAGGTATATTACCCCAATATTTTTTAAATTTGGCTTCCATTTGGAAACCACATAATCAAAACCATGGACATTTCTATATCTAGAAAATAAATGAGACATGTTAAGAATTTCTGTTAAAGCTAAAGGAGAAGTTAGATAATAAACTCCAGATAGAATACATGTAGCATTGTAAAATAATTTTAAAATTTCAAAAATAGAAGTAGCAATTAATCAATAATTCTTAGTTACTTGATAATCAAAACTCGGATTAGCATTACAATAATGTGTAATAACATATTTAAACTTCATAGAAGATTTCAACATTAAATAAGTAAAATTTTACCTATGTGGTGCATCATTATCAAATTGCCTAAAAGTAATACCATACTGTGTAGATAAAATTTTAAAAGCTTGTTGTCTACTTGCAGAAGTGTTCAAACTTTGTAAATATAATCTAACATTTTCTAAATTTAGTTGAAAGAATTCAAGACATTCTTGTACAATCAAATTAATATATGATAAGCACATATATCATGAAAAAGTCTACCTACTAACAAAGGCGTAAATTAAGTTTTCAAAACATTAATAGAAGAAGTGTTATTACCAGCATTATCAAAAGAAATCGAAAATATTTTATTGTCAATATCATATTCACGCACAAATTACATTATAGCACCACCGATTACAGCGCCGGTATGTGAAAATTTTAAAGGTCTTAAGACAAATGATGCATTTTTGCAACATCCATCTTGGATCTATATAATGTGTCATGATACAAATATAAGCATAATTTTTCTTAGTAGTCCATATATCAGAAGTTAGAGCTAATTTATTAACATGCATACAACTTTCTTTCAAAGCAGTCTTATCTTTTGAAAAAAATTCAGATCCTCTGCTCTAGCAGTAGATCTAGAAACTTTAGTAAAACAAGGATTAAGGGTATTACTTGCATAATTATAATAGAAATCACTCTCACCAATTGTAAAGGGCTGTTCATCACAAATAATATATCTTGCTAACTCTGTCTTGTTACGAGCATTAGAATAAGTAAAGTTACCTATAGAAGATCCTTGACCACCGATACTAAGCTGTGTTTGTTTAGCCTGCAGTGTGCCTTTGCCATAGCAACTTTCGTAGTATATTTTTTAAGTGCCCGTGCCATCATTTTTATTTTAATTTGTAAACCCGCTTACATTTCTTACATTCCGCACCCTTATGTATTGGTTTTTGATCTTTTGGATCTAAAATCGGTACGCCATCACTATCAGTGACAAATATTTTTTTGTAAAATAATTTTATAACATATATTTTTTTCTATTAGCAACATTTGTAAGCGTAGTCATACTTATAACTTCAGGGGGTGATATTTGTATTGGTGGCACAAAATTAGAAATATGATTATTTTCAAACATATTATTATAATAATCATAATTCTCAAAAGGATGGTTTGAACCTTGTCCATCCATATTTAAAAAAATAATTTTTCAAAAAAATTTAGAACAAATTAATTACTTCTCTACCAAAAGAGAAAGAGAGAGAGATGAAAGAAAAATCAGAAATCAGAAAAAAAATAAAAAAAATATTATGTAATATTAAAGTTACTTGTAACGTTTGCTAGAAGCCTCCAAAAAAAATAACAAGAAACTGTATTGAGAGAGAAGAAGTTGGACTTCAGTAATTGCTTTGCTTCTAAACTTTGTAAGAGAAAAAAAATTTGTAAGAGGAAAGAAATTTTGTTGTGTTTATTTTTCATGAATTATGGACTATTTATAGAAATTTTTTGGGGCCAAATGACCCAAATACCCTCAAAAAAGAGTTGTTGTAATGGATATTTTGATCATTTTTGGCAAAATGATCAAAATACCCTAAAACGGTCAAAAAGTCATTAAAACAGGGGTATTTTGGTAAACCCCCAACGGTTATATTAAAAAAAAATTAAAAATCATCCGAACCTGACCTGAACCGGGCCTGTCCGGACCCGGCCGACCGGACCGTCCGAATTGGACCTGGCCGAAAGGGACAGCCGGCCGGCCTGGCCTGTACGAACATGCGGGTCGGATCCTCCAACCCAGTCCGGACTCGGGGGGGGGGGGGAGTGGGCTGGACCGGACAGATCCGTTGACCGGGTCCGGGCCGGCCTGGATTCCGAACCGCCTGCCCACCCATTCTAACACCTTGAATTGAACCAAATAAAAGATTGCAAAATACAACTTAGTCCGATAATTATTTCCTGGCCACAACTTGCATGAGTTAATTGTAAATGTAGCTTAGTTTTCACATCAAAGTACAACAACTCGCTAACCTATTTTTATTTTGGAATACCGTTCTCTGTCTCACCTGATGGAATAGTATTAGGAGTGCAACTCGGACGGACTCGGTCGAATTTGAGCTTAATCTGAGCCCAACCCGATGAATCATAAGTCTAATCCGAGCCCGAGTCCGAGCCCAATCCGACCTCGGGTTCAACATATAAAGCCCAAGTCCGACCCATGTTCCTCGGATTGGGCCGGATTTATTGGGTTTATCGAACTCTAATACGATATTTGAAACATTTTAAAACATAATTAATATTAAACACATAACAAATAGCAATTAAATCTCAATCATTATAAAATATAGATTGAGATGAGATTTATGATAAGGAGTTGAAGAGTTTGGATGAAAAAATTTAGGGTTTAAACTTTTTATTTAAGAAATATGAAACAATATATATATATATATATATATATATATATATATATATATATATATATATATATATATATTATGTATGTCGGGTTTTGGATTCTTTGGGTAACGGACATATGCATCCTAGTCCAACCCGAATTTGATCGGGTTCAAATATTTTAATTCGAATCTAAGTCCGAACCCGAGTATCTTCAATCCTAACCCAACCCATTAGCGAATTTACCCGATCGGACTAGGATAACCCGTCCGAGTTGCACCTCTAAATATTATAAAAATATTAGGTACCAGAGTTGTCTAAGTTTATATTATATTAAATAATATAAATATTTAACTCTCAATTCCTACCACAACCACAACTTTACGTCTCTCAAGTTTTGATTCTATGAGGGTGTTAATCCTGAGGCCTAATCAAAGATGGAAGAACGCGTAGTCGAGATCATATGTTCCCACAAAAGTTTACTCTCAGACTATTCTCGATGTCACGAAAAACTATATAAAGATTCTGATTACAACTTGCTCTCAAGATTACAAAAGAATCGAAAAATTAAACTTCTCATTCTTCCTTACAATCATAGTTGCAGACGGACAAAACAAAATTACAACTAGCAGAAGAGAAAAGAAAGGAGAAGAAAGAAATCTGCTTGCTGGGGTGATGAAGATCACCGTTGCTAAAAGCAAGATTCGTCCCCACACGATATGCTTCCAGGAACCAACAAGTTCACGTAGAACTTCTGGAACGCTCGTTGTCACCTCTTTTTATGACTCACACGAACTTTCTGGACTCTACAGATCTATGATTTTACGCGCAGAGTAAGGATCTATGATTTTACGCTCAGATGATACAGATCTATAATTTTACAGGCAGAGCAAGGATCTATTATTTTACGCTCAGATGCTACAGATCTATGATTTTACGTGCAGAGTAAGGATCTATGATTTTACGCTCAGATGCTACAGATCTATGATTTTACGCGCAGAGCAATTACGCTCAGATGCTACAGATCTATTATTTTACGCGCAGAGCAACGATCTATGATTTTACGCTTCGATGCTACGGATCTATGATTTTACGTACAAAATAAAAATCTTAAATTATGCGGGACAGATCAGTTAGCAGAATACGCGTATATCTTGATAATCTGAGTTTTGTGCTCGAAAAAGCCAGTTACAAGAGTTTACGCAGAAAATGCTCTTTTTATCAGTGTTTGCAAACAGATAACGATTATTCAGTAAATTCTCTTCTTCTTCAGTCGAGAGGACTTCATCAGACGAAGGGCCAAGGAGTTCCCTGAAAAAGTTTGTCTTAATTGGAGATGACTTTTCTTCCTTGACCATTGATAGTTCATTCGAAGTTTAGCCATAATCTTTTACATCTAGTTCAGGGATGGCCTGTTAGGCGAACATTTCTTGCCCTGTCTCGAGAATCTTTCGAGAAGCCATTTTTTTGAATATAATGTTATGAATAGATGTTCTTCGTATTTTGACGGTTCAGAATTCTATGCGACTCCTCATCAAAAACAGTATGACGATTGGATTTTCAAGACAATTTAATGCTAAAGAGTTCTTACGCATCTTCCTTTATGCGTAAAAGTTGGAACGTGACTGGATGCATAATTATCAGAGTCTGCGTAAAAATTACTCAAGCGTGTTGAAGCTGCGTATTACCAGACTTTCTCACAACAACATGGCAAATTAATAGTGCGTAAAAGAAGACAAGTTTATTAATCATGATTACATATGATGGAAATCCATTTTTTATAAAATATTTTTTATTAATATTCAAGATCACGATTACATATAACGGGAATCTATTACGCTAAGTTCTCGTCTGATGGAGATCTTCATGTCTTCTTCTACAGCACTTCTTTAGCTCCTACACGCAGGGTGCCAAAAAAATGATTAATGGCGGGAGGATACAGAACTGGGCCTGTTTAAATTATTCAAGCCCACCCTCCATACGTTATCGGCGGCCATGCTTATAATTGTGGTTTGGGATTCAGACCCAACACAATACTGGAAGACACGGCCGAGCTGCACCCCAGGATCCAGCTTCATAATAGGGGAAAATACAGCTAGCAAGCTGTGTGGTCTAATGCGACCCTTCCTCTCTTTTTGATGGATTGCCATATAAAATCGCTGATTACCTCGAGCAAAGGAAGCTATGATATCCTTCCATGGTCCATCATTGCAGAGAATATTTGCTCGAAGACGTCTCTTTTTACGGCTCCTTACATGCTGGAAGAGCATAATCTTCTTCTTTCTCAGTTCAGCCCAATGGATCTCAGCAGTCATCTTTGTGGTGAAGGAAGTATGGAAAAACAAGTTCATTTGCTTGCCCTTATATAGGCATAAGAGAACATACAAATTCCAACGGCTTCTTAAATATAGCCAAAAAATTAGCCTTGAAGAACGGGTCAAAGTTGACCATTTCATGCTTCATTCAAAGTATTTCAAATTACGAGGAATTTGAAAACTTTGAAGGAAGTTTTGTAGAAGCATAAAATAAGCTGGAAAATTATACGCGTATTATACAGTCAAAACCCCCAAATATATGAAGTCCCTTTCTGCGTAAAACAGAGCTTCAAGGTTGTATAGCCCAAAATAGGGCTTCAGAGCTGTCCGCGTAAAACAAAGCTTCAAGGATGTTTGGCGTAAAATAAAGCTTCAGAGCTGTTCGCGTAAAACAGTGCTTCAAGGCTGTTATGCGTAAAAGGTTGCTATACCTTCCTGCGTAAAAGTTTAAAATATGTTTACTTTTAATGCAGCGTAAAGTTGTACGAGGAACTCTTCGTATTCCTCGGGTGAATTTGTCAGACAAATCAGTGAACCTGACTTCTGACAAAAGTACTGCACAATGATCGAGAGGACGGCTATGATGATAATTTTGCACAGAGATCCAGGTTATCGTTTAGTGACATATTCTTGATACAAGTCATTTTTACGCATTCAAAGAATACGCTACCTATTCTACATTGACGAAAATGAGTTTTTACGCTCAAGATAAAACAAAATCAGATGTCACGTCAAAAGTTGTTTCCTGTACAGAGCTCGAGGCGTATCTCTGCATTTAATGCACGAGATGGAGGCATATCCCTGCATTTAATGCACGAGATTTTGTTCTATTTTTAAATTTTGTCATATCTGGGAAAGCTAAAGTTGTGACTAATACGCTCACATCACCATCCTTGTATTTTACGCCAACCGGGCTATTTTCAACTATAGGAGTACGCCGTATACTATCTCCTCGAAATACGCCAACTCGGCTATATTTACAAAGGTACGTGATAAGGCTATTTAGCCCAGAATACGCTCAAAATCTCAGTCGTGAAGGATAATTGGCTATTTTATGCTGGTTATCTATTATTCATGAATCATCAAGTTTTACGCCAATAAGACAGTCACTTGGCTTTTACGCCAACCATCTTTACGCAGGGGCAGTTACCTACGTGGCTTGCATGCCATGATCTTCGAGAAGCGGTTATACACGTTACCTTATAAAGGGATACGTGTCATACGCAGATTCAGAAGATTATTTGAATGCGGGTAGCTGTTATCATAACCGCAGCGTAAAGGAAGTCTTCTTCTTCACAGTTTGGCCTTTAACGCCAACAAGACAGTTATTTGGCTTTTACGCCAAACATTTTACGCATGGGCAGCTACCTACGTGGCTTATATGCCATGATCTTCGAGAAGCAGTTATACGCGTTACCTTATAAAGGGACACGTGTCATACGCATATTCAGAAGACAATTGGAACGTGTATCATAACCGCGTAAAAGATGCAATCTTCTTCACAGTTTGGCCTTTTACACCAACAAGACAGTTACTTGGCTTTTACGCCAACCTGGCAGTTATTTGATTGATCTCTATAAATAGAGACCCCTGGTCATAGGGTAAGGGGCACAATCAGATCAGAGAAAGAAGAGAGCACAGACAGAGAGTTTGGCTGACAACTTTGGCAACGAGAATTCGATCCTACTTGCAACTTTCTTTTGACCGGCTTTTGCCTTCAGTTCAAAGAAAATTTGAAGCTTCTTCTACAACACTTCTTCATCATCGTGTTGTCCAAGGAACAAAGTAATCGACCGTAGATCAGACTTCTATAGCAATACTTTCTCAGAATCATTTTATTGTACTTAATATCCTCGTATAGGATTAATTGTACTCTTTTCTCGTTTGTAAGCAAAAGGTTTCATACAAACCTTCTTTTTTATCATCAAACAGCCATTGCCACGTGGCTAGTCCCTCGGTGTTTTGGGACTGGGCGTGACATATATATATCAATGCAGTCTACACCATCTATCACAGAATAATTCTAAACTCATCCACAGAAAGAAATATAACTAATATGATAGTCTAATCAAGATAATAGATAAAAATAAATATAGTCTATCAATAAGTCCAAATAAATAGTGTATCGAGGAACAACCCGATAAAATAAATCAATACATAAGTCCATGAGTCAAGATATGAAATAACTGGAAGCAAAAAATAACTGAGTATGAAACAGAATAGTCAGGAGAAATCCTCTGGCACAACCTCGTCCTCTGGTACCAGTACCGCTCCAGCGTTAGCTCATGTCCCGTATATCTCAGGGTATTCCTCCTCTGCTGTACCTGGGAACATAATCCGGATCCAGGTCCTCAGGGGACATAGCAAGGTACAAGAATAACTCAAGTCAAATAAAATATAGTATATAAAAATAGATCCTTAGGATAAGCTATGTAACCAGCTATGTGAAATACAAATGAGAGCATCACTAGTACTCAGGCTGAGACCACTACAAGGTCTGTGTCGGGAAGCCGGTAGCAGTAATATCACGTAATGGGCTAAGCTCTGGCAGAGACTAAAGCACCGCAATAATAAAATATATATTTATATAATCAGCTTGTAGCATGTGTGTCTCTCCCCACCCAATGTAATCACACGTCTCATGTCCACGATGTCTCATGTCTATAATACGCAAGATCATGACCTCTAACTAGTACAACGAGTCATAATGATATTTATGTATATGCAAGTCTTATGTCACGAATCCTGTAATCCTATACAGAATCACCACGAATAACTAAAAAAAGATTTTGTCACATGAATAGTGTCAAGTGTCTTATGGTATAACGTACTTGATAAAGCAAGCACAAAAATATATAGGATCGTGGTATCAACTCTCTAAATAATGTTACACGACTCCACGTACGACGTCGACACCCGAATCTTCTTCGGACGCTAAGCAACATCTCACGATCCTAGGTTGAGCAGGCACATCACAAGAATATATAAAATGAAATACAAGTCGATAATATAACATGATTTACTGCAAGTTGGCAAGGTACACTTGTCTGGGTTCTGAACACCTTCAGTTGCTCCTATAACAGTAAAATCTCCAAGTACATCTCCGGATGCTGAAACAAATATTACCATCGCTCTCAGAATACATGAAATAGCTAGGATTGACTACCAATAAGTCCAATTTGAACACATGAGCAGAATTGACAGTTTCTGGTTAAAGCGGGGTCCACATGTGGCCCACTTCGCACCGAAAAATGTGTCAGAGATAAAATTTTCTAAATTTGTCAAACTTAGTGTCTATGAGTCCAAAACAATGATACGAACCTGATAGAACGTCCAAAACTGAATTCCAATGAGCCGATCACGAAATCGTTCTTCAAATAGAACCGTGGGGCCCGCAAAACGGTATTTTGTCAACATTCTCAGAATCGAACCAAACTTGGGTCACAGGAACAGCGTAACGCAATGAATCCGATGGTGCAAGTTTCGTTATGAAATGACAAGCACACACAAAATTATGACTAGTGTTAGAACATGCCGATACAGAATTTTTTGACGGATATGCGTTGATTCCGGTGTACATGCACATCTAAATTAACTTCTGCAAAATTCTACACACATCCGTGTTGACGATACTCGCCTTTCGATAAAATTCGCACACGACGAAGTCGCCTCGTTTAGTGGGACGCACCTCATTACGAAAATTTTTGGGTTTAGAATACCAAGTTTTTGGTCAACTTCAACCGCGAATAAATTACAGCATACAACAAACTAAAATATACTAATTAAAGGGATTAAATCTCAGTTATGTTGTCTAAATTACTGTTCAAGTAGAATTTAAAAATATTAAGTAGGTTGGAAGAAAAAATAGCCATGAACATGGGTGTTTGGGACAGTTTTTTGAACTATAAATTGGGTCATTTTTCTGTTTTACGTCACGAATTGCGACCGATACAGGACACG
The DNA here is from genome assembly GCA_036927795.1 of Iris macrosiphon. Lineage (NCBI taxonomy): Eukaryota > Viridiplantae > Streptophyta > Magnoliopsida > Asparagales > Iridaceae > Iris > Iris macrosiphon. The sequence continues at coordinate 292,315,721 of JAYESA010000004.1, forward strand.
ATACACCAAACTAATTCTACAGAATTCAAAAGGGTCATGTAGTCTTCCCAAATGATTCGACATATCGAAATTTAGATAACTGTGCAAAGAGATACAAGGGTGGAAAGAAGCATACCTTACGTTGTTGCTGCTGCTCGAATTTGGCGGCCTGTCTTCGTGGAGGTAGCGCACGACGGTCCGACGGCTGACGGCGGCGGCGATGGTCAAAAATGAGAGAGGGGTTGTTGGTGGTGAGGTTCGGCTAGCTTGTAAACTCCCTCGACCAGATTTCAGCATTAGATAGTAAAATTAGGATTATTTTTAACAAATTATGATTAATTACAGTATTTTAAATTATTTATGCAATATCTTATATTGCTTAGTGCACCTGACCATCACATCAATATTTAGAGCATTACACTGATTGTTACCCCCAAACAAAGTTCACATACCTCTCCTAGACATGCCAGTCTACTATTCTGAATTTTGTGCAACTCATAAATACCCTAGCATGAGTCTCATTTTAGTCGCACAAATATCGTTACAAACGTCCGTATTAATTTTTAATTAATTTCCAAATCTGTACCCTTGTCCGTTCCAATCAAAATTAGAGGCCCAACAGGAACCTGTTTTGTCCAAACTAAATTACGTTATTATTCTATCTTGAGTATATTACATCTAGGACACTTGCACTGTACTAAATTCTAGCCCTGTATATTTTTAAATAATTAGAAAACTCCGTGCGCATTAATTTCTAATAAATTAATACGGTGACCAGCATCGCCCAAAACTAGGCCCAGCCCCTACCCAGACTCACCCCCACACCCTCAGGACCCTCACTGAACACCCCCCCCTCATTTCTGTTCATTTCGTCGCCCTCAGAAATGAGGTATTTTTCTCAAACAATTTCGTAATTAGGCAATTTTCTAATTTAATAGGGCTCTTGTACAATTTGTGAAACTGCAGAATTTTATCTACAAAATATACTGTGTGAGGTGTCTACCTCCCATTGGAGGGTGAATCTCCACCCTCCATTCCAAATTAAGCCTAGATTCAATGCATTTATATGCATTTATGAACCCTACAAATATCTAGATATTTTAATACATGAAATAACCTAAATACCCCTAACCCTAACCCATGCAAAACCCTATTTATACCCCCCCTCTCACCCGAACCTCACTCACACCTCCCTCAGTCTTTCCCCACCTCCGGCCACTTCACCACCGCCTCGCCCCTCCCTCGCCCCCCGGCCACCGCACCACCGCCCTAGCCGCCGCCACCCACCGCCAGCAGCACCCGCATCACCATCACCCTCATCTTCACCAACACTCCCCCGACCCCCGACCTCCCTAAACCACCCCCACCGCCACCACAGGCCACCACCACCACCACCATCACCTTCAGCATCACCCCCGCCAGCGGACCACCACCGCCACCCCCCCCCTCGGCCGCCGCAACCACCGCAACCACCGCCACAGCGCCCCCGACTCCCCTCCCGACCATAGCACAGCCACCTCCCCCGACCTGCCTAAACCACCACAACTGCCACCACAGGCCACCACCACCTCCACTACCACCTTCCCCATCACCTCCGCCGCCGCCCCATCACCCTGCACCGCCGCCTCTGCCACCGCAGCCGCCGCTGCAGCTGCCGCAGCTACTGCTAACTGCCACTACCACTGCCACTGCTACTGCTGCTGCTGCTACGGCCGGCCACCGCCGGAGCTCCGCCCCTCTGCCGGCGACGACGACTCGGACGCGGGCCCCCCTGACACGTCAGGTACCCCACCCCCCTATACGTACATGTATACGTATATATATATATATATATATAACAGTATATATATATATATATATATATATATACATAATATAGGATATATATATATATATATATATATATATATATATATATATATATTATTTGTTTATATAATATGTATATATATATACAGTATATACTATATTATGTATATATATAAGTATTTATATATATATATATATATATATATATATATATTGTATTATACTATTATATATATATATATATATATATAATAGTATAATACAATATATATATATATATATATATATATATATATATATATATATATATATATATATATATATATATATATATATATACTGTTATATATATAATATATATATAATATATTATATTATTATTATACTATTAAACATATATATATATATATATATATATATATATATATATATATATATATATATATATATATATATATATATATATTATGTATATATATATATATTTTTATATTAAATATATATATAATATGTTATATTACTATTATTATAATATTAAATATATATATATATACTATATTATGTATATATATACTGATATATATTAAATATATATATATATATATATATATATATATATATATATATATATATATATATATATATATATATATATGTATATATTATTATTAATATATATATATTATATATATAAAATATATGTATTATATATATTTTTTTTTCTTGTGTATATATAATATATATATACTATTACTATATATTTATATACTTATATTATGTATATGTATATATATACCCTATATATATTTATATATATAAATACATTTGTTTTATATATGTATTTATTATTGTGTAATATATAATATATATATATATATATATATATATATATTTTTATTATGTATATATATATACTATATTTATATGTATATATTTATGTTATGTAAATATATACTTTAATATATACTTAAGTATGTATAATATATATATGTATTATATATGTATTTAATTATTATTTATATATTATTTGTATATATGTATATTATATATTATATGAATATATATATATATTATGTATCTTAATATATATATTATTATACTATGTATAAGTACGTATGCTTACTGCAAAATTATTAAAATATTAAATTCACGAACTCATGTACGTCTTGAACAGAGTGCACCTACGACGCAGTTAGTGATCCCAGGTCACAGGACCCTTCAGATACAACTGTGGGAACAGGTTTTTGGCACGCCCAGCTTGAGGATGTGGGCAAGTATACATTGCCAAGTTTTACTGTTTAATTATTAAACTGTTGTATGTTATTTTTATTGAACTTACATATAACTGTGTGCGTCCGAGATTGCCTCGGGTGCCGTCGACGAATACGTTGACATGTAGTGTAACTGACTTAGACTTTAGCAGACCCACCTACAGTTACGAGGGTATTTTGATATCCTCCTAGACCCTGACACTTGTACATGCAACACGATTGCATTTTATATTGGGATGAGAGTTTGCATACTCGATTAGCTACCGGTGCGTGTGACGTGCATCACGGTTTAGCACGAAATCAGGACTATTTAGGAAAGTTATGACTTGGCATATAGCTACGTGGTATGCACGTTGTGGATTCGACTTGTATACCCGTATTGGGCGGGGAAGACAACTAGTAGGCGTATGGGACACCCACCTTCTTTATTGCAGATACCGCACTCTTCGGAGTGATACGGACGTATATATACTTTGCAGATACCACGTCCCTTAGAGTGTTGGACGATATATATATATATATATACAGATACCTCATTCTTCGGAATGATGGACGTTGCAGATACCACACTCTAGAGGACGTTGGACGATATGCCTACGCCTACCCATACGTACCAAGGTTGTCTTTACATTGTATTCACTTAGATGGTTAGCTCACCCTTTATTTATTTATTTAGTATTTATATATGGCATATTTTTATGTATCTTGTTATGTTCCACTGAGGACCTGGTTCCCTTCCAGATCTAGACGAGGCGTACTATCCGACGGTGTACGGACCCGGACAGGAGACGAGGTACGCAACTGAGGAGGAGTTAGAGGTGCTACCATCAGAGTCTCCCTGATCTTTAGTAGTATCATCGTCTGGAGCTGGAGCTTCTTACCTAGATAGACGATGCTCTAGTTTTATTATGTTTCTGCACTTTTATCTTTATCTTTTGTAGTGGGTTTGTTCCCACCAGATTTATCTGATTTGTACTATGACATTTCAGACTCAGCACTTATATATTCCAGCACTATTTCAGTATTCCTTATTATTTTGTGGATGAGATTAGACATTATCTGTTATCTTCTAGTATTAAACCTGTTAGTATTTTAGGACAGCGTAGCACGTCTCTTTGGGTCCATTAAATTGGGTAATCCCTTAGTGACGTATCAGATGACCAATGCCACGTGGCCTGGTCCCGCATATTTTGGGACTGGGGTATGACATGGTTTTATTGGTGGTCCATGCAGGTCTAGTTAATTGCTAGTGGTATGATGACATGCCCAGAAAACCTGCTATAAGATAGGAATTACTAGGTCTCATCCACTCTGACTTCATCGTTAAATTTCTGCATCTTGCTTGATTATTATTTTTTTTTCTTCCTTCGTGCTTTTCTAATTATTCTATCTTTTTCAGAAATATGGACGTACCGTACCCAGTGGACACGCAACTGATGGGGTTGACCAAGCAACATACCCCTCGCAAGATGTCCATAGGACCCCAACCACCCCGAGAGACCAGTCCTCGAGAAGGACACTGGTTTATCCAACGACCCCGTACCTCCATCAGGGTTCTACTCAAGAAGCTACGCCAGCCCAGCAAGAAGGGCAGACTTCCCAGGCATCGACACCACAGGCAGATATACCTTTTCCTCAACCTCCACCCCTTCCAGCCCTGATGCCATAACTTGAGGGACAGCCACAAATGTTCTAATTCTTCCAAGCCATGATACAGGCACAGTGGCATCAGACTGAAACCTTGAGGCAGAGCTTGATGACAGCTCTGGAGAGGACATCTACTCCAGCACCTGCACCTGTCCAACCAGCTGGCATTGTCCGAGGTTTTCGCCAGATGGGCCTGGGAACCTTTTCGGGCAGCGAAACTCCGGAGGAGATCTTAGATTGGGTCTCCAACACGGAGATGTTGCTGGAGGGTTCACAGCTTCACCCAGACCTATGGATGACCGCGGTGAGGGCCCAACTCAAAGGCAACGCCCACACTTGTGGGACTCCATAGAACGCGGCGTCGGCAAGAAGCAGACATGGGAGCAATTCTTAGAGTACTTCAATACGAAGTATTTCTCAGCCACGGTCAGAAATGCTCTATACTCTCAGTTCCTGCACCTGGAACAAGGGAATATGACCGTCGACGCCTATGACGCAAAATTCAGTCGATTTAGTCGATTTGGTGCCATTCTGATACCTAACGAGCTGGAAAAGGTCATGAGGTTCCATCACGGCCTTACCTTCGAGCTATAGAGGTATACTACTACGCAGTCGAGGATCTCCTATGAGGAGGTTCTTTCAGAGGCGAGGATACAGGAAGCCATTAGCCGAGGAGCAAGGCGCTCTAACACAACCATACCGGCCAGAAACCAGCCCGGAGCAGGAGGACCAATCCGTCGTCGGGGAATGCAAACACAGCAAAAGACGGTGCCATATCAGCACAAGGAGCTTCCGACTTGTCACCATTGTGGCAAGAAGGGACATTATGTCAGAGACTACCAGAAGAAGCATGGACTATGCATGATATGTGGAGCAAGTCAACACATGGCCAGAGACTGCCCACAACGCAGAGAGGCAGCACCTCAGAACGGGCAAAGACCAGCAGCACCAGCCCAGAGAATGCTACCCTCAACTGGAAGTCAGCGTCCCCCAGCATCTGGAGGATTTCAGAGGGGACCACCCTTGGCCACATATGAGGCTCAGTTCAACCAAGCCAGACAACAGAACGGAGGGCAAAGGCACGGGCAGGCCTTTGCACTAGCAGCAGTTGCGGAAGAACCGGAAGAAGAAACTATCACAGGTACCATTTTAGTTGCATCATTACCTGCAACTGTATTATTTGATTCTGGCGTCATACTATCTTTCATATCTAGTAGTTTCATAGCCATGCATAAAATAGCTACTTCCCCATTGCCTAAGAGTTGGAAGATTCTTACAGGATAAGGCATCGTACCGGTTACCAGCACTATTAAAACATGCCCGGTAGTCGTGTGTAGTAGAGAGATGAGAGCGCGATTCTTGGTACTCCCGATGCCAAACTTTGACGTTGTCTTAGGCATGGACTGGTTAAGCCAGTACAATGCTATACTAGACTACCGGAAGGGTACTGTCATCTTTAGACCACCAGGTCACTCGGAGTTCGAGTACATGCGAGACACCATCGAGCAAGGAGTAGGTCAGTCACTTGGAGCTTACATGGCAATGGAGACAGCTCCCCCAGCAATTGTTGCAGAGTTCGAAGATGTATTTCCGGAGGAGTTGCCAGACCTACCACCTGATAGAAAGGTGGAGTTCACTATTGAGTTAGTTCCCGGGGCTGCACCAGTATCTTCAAATGTGTACCGGTTGGCGAAGAAGGAGCTAGACGAGCTAAAGCTACAACTAGAAGAATTACAGATCAAGGGATTTGTTCGTCCTAGTACATCACCCTGGGGAGCACCAGTATTGTTTGTACCAAAGAAGGATGGAATATACCGTATGTGCATCGATTACAGAGCCCTTAATGCTTTGACAATAAAAAATAAGTACCCCCTGCCGCGGATTGATGATCTGTTCGACCAACTGACAGGAGCGGTGGTGTTCTCAAAGATAGATTTGAGATCAGGTTATCATCAGGTAAAAGTACGGAGAAAAGACATTCCAAAGACAGCATTCATGACTCGTTATGGTCACTACGAGTTCCTTGTGATGCCTTTTAGACTGACAAATGCACCTGCCGTATTTATGAACCTGATGAACAGAGTCTTCCACCAGTATCTGGACCAGTTCGTAGTAGTCTTCATCGACGACATCTTGGTGTATTCGAAGAGCCACGAGGAGCACGAAGAACACTTGAGACTGGTGTTAGAAACGCTAAGACATGAGAGTCTTTATGCAAAGCTGAGCAAGTGCGAGTTTTTCCTTGATCGTGTCGCTTTCCTTGGGCACGTGATCACAGGAGATGGCATTTCGGTAGACCCGACGAAGATTTCATCCGTAAAGACGTGGCCAACCCCTACCAATGTCTCATAGGTGAAGAGTTTTCTAGGACTTGTCGGATATTACCGAAGGTTCGTAGAGAACTTTACAAGGATCACAGAGCCGATAACCCGTTTGACCCGCAAGGAGCAGGAGTTCATCTGGTCAGAGGAGTGTCAGATAGCTTTCGATGAGCTAAAAAAGCGTCTGACTATGGCTCCCATCTTGACCATACCATCTGGATCCGAAGGATTCGTAATATATAGCGATGCATCCGGAAAAGGATTAGGTTGTGTCTTGATGCAACATGGAAAGGTTGTAGCCTATGCCTCTAGGCAACTGAGGACCCATGAGAAGAACTATCCCACGCACGACCTGGAGCTTGCCGCAGTCATCTTTGCCCTGAAGCTTTGGAGACACTATCTATACGGCGAACGAGTGGAGATATTCACTGATCAAAAGAGCCTGAAGTACGTCTACACCCAGAAGGACCTGAACCTGAGACAAAGACGCTGGCTCAAAATAATGACAGACTTTGAGATCGATCTGCAGTACCATCCCGGAAAGGCTAATGTAGTAGCTGACGCTCTAAGCAGGAGACCCATGGCATTCTTCCTGATCACCTAACCAGATCTATTGAGAGATCTAGAATAGTTGGGTATAAAGGTCATTATGCCAGAAGTTGACGGCTAATTGTCAAATTACCAGTTGAAATCAACATTGGTCGAGAGAATCAAGGCGGCCCTTGTCACGCCCCAGTCCCAAAAATACGTAGGACTAGGACACGTAAGCATGCCAGCCGCATGGATATGGTAAGTCCAATATATGGAAACCAAATCCACACGTACGTTGTAATATGAAAATCAATCCACAAGTGGTATAAACATATGTCACAAGTTATAGGGTACAATCTAAATCTCATCCACAGAAAATTAATATAAATGACTAACCAGCATCTATATAACTAGATCTCAACAAGAAGTATCTAAAGATGATAGTTGGATGGAAACAAATCCACTACCAACTCGAATGTAAGAGCAAATATTAAAGTAAGTACAACACAACAACACCATATAAGAACACCATCTAGCAATCACGGGCTCGAAGAGAGGACATCCACGAAACATATATAGCCATCCGATCTGTGCTCCTGCAAATACTCAAGAATAGATACACCTGGCAGAGGACCAGGTCCTCAGAGGGACGTAACAAGATACAGAAAATACGAGCCAACTTGAATACAGTAAACATGCATATAATTTAAAAATAAATAAGTACGCTGTACAAGACAATCTATATGAATGCAAATGAGGACAATTTTTGACGTATGGGCAAGGGTAGTCTACTCGATCTAAGCCTCACAACCTCACGCTCGTCCATGAACATCATCAGCCGGCATACCTCGGGGGTAGCGACCCTCGGACTCCATCAATCGACATACCTCGAGGGTAGCGACCATCGGACACGACCCACCATAGTGCGTGCTAGTGACTACGGTGTTACCAGAGTGGTTAAAGCCCATACGCCTAATGATTGTCCTCTATGATACTAAGTCTCATGTGTGTGTCAACATATCTAATATATAGTAATGACTGAAAGAAAACTACACATGCAAGAATAAACAGAAATGTAATAAATATAAATAAATATAAATAGCATGCAAAAGTACTGTAATAATTTGGCAAGGTATCTTGCCTGGTAAGAAAGCTGCAAGGTGTACTGTCCAGAAGTCAAACGCACATGATCAAAAACTATGGCCGCAGAACAAATGTCTCCGGATGCTGAAATAAATATCACCAACATTTCTAGAATGAGCAAAATAGCTAAAAAGCACTTCCCTTTCGTCCAATTTGGACACAGAGGCAAAACGATAATTTCGGGTAAAAGTGGGGTCCACATGTGGCCCACTTTGCACCGAAAAGTGTGCCAAGGGTAACAGTCTCTAAATGAGACAAACTATAGGTCAAACAACTCTAAATGTCAGTACGAACCCAACGGTATATCCAAATGTGGATTCCGATGAGCCGAACACAATTTTGTCCAAAAAGTCAACTGTAGGACCCGCCAATTGGCGATCTGGTCAACCGTCTCAGAAATACGTGAAAATTGGGTCACAGGACCAGCGCGTTACCACGAGTCCAGTGGCGCAAGTTTTGTCGCAATCTGACAAGCGTGCACAAAATACGTGCGAGTTCCACAAAAGTTGTGACACGGTGTGTGTTCGCGGATACAGCCTGATTCCGGCGCGCACACGCGTCCGAATCAGTCTCCACGAATTTTTACGTGTCCGATTACGCTGCGTGCACCATTCGGTACACTTGGCACATGACGGGGCGGTCCCGTTTGGCGGAGCGCGCTCCGTTTTCCAACTTTTGGAAAACTAGAAAAGTGGGTGCGCGCAGTTTTGTGACGAATATAATTATGTCCAAAGCAACTAATAGCATAGGGTTATTTTACAGAAAATAAACTAGGTCAGGTATTCTACAGGTATCAAAAAGAATCACCGAATTCGGATCCCTGTGGTGGGAGATACGAACTCGGCAATATGGGTGGTCATTCTGGAATTCTGCGATTCCAGAATTCTGTCTGCTCGTCCAACTTGGGCGCTGTTTTTCACCTAGGGGCACACGTTTTCCGAGGTTGGCTATAAAACAAATATTGGAGAGGGTTAAGGGATGATCATACCTATGAAAACGAAACAACGTTTGGTCGAGCGAGTCAACGGAAAATCACTCCGGAGCGAAGGTGCTTCGAGTGAGAATCTGCAGGGCGCGAGGTCGGAGTCGACGGGATGGTTGGATGGCTTGGCGGAGTTTCTCTGGCTGCGGTGACGGCTCTTAGATGGGAAGAGGAGGTCTGGAGATTTAGGTTAGGGTTTGAGAGAGAAATATATATATACATATATATATGATTGGGAGAGAAAATAGGAGTGGTCGCGTGAAAAATAAAAGAGGGTGAAAAGGCTGCTTGCTAAAAGAAATTGGCCGAAGGGGCGGGTCCCTGGGCTTAGCAAATTGCTAAAGGGGGGAACGGGTCCTTGGAAGCAGCAAGTTGCTGAAGTTTGTTGGATGGAGGGAGTCTTAAGCAAGTTAAAGGAATGGTAGAGTTATTAATAGTATTATTATTATTAGTATTATTATTATACTATTATTTTGATTACTTTCTTTTCTTTTCTTTCTTTTTAAATATATATATATATACATATATATATATATATATATATATATATATATATATATATATATATATATTCACATATAAGAAAATTTATAGATTAGGGTAATGCACACCGTTAGGCTAGCAACAGCTCAAGGGGGTCTCCTACATGGAATAAATTTCGAAAAATTCCTGATGGTCACATAAGTCCTCTAAGTGTCCGAACACCTAACATAAAAATTATTAAAAATCTATTTCTCCTATTTAGACCTAATTATCATAATTTAATTAATAATAATAAATAAAAAGGGTATATACGATTTTCTAGGAAGGGGGTTTTATAGCCCTACCAACAGATGCCAGATTCCAGATACTTAGACAAAGGACCGAGGCCGAAATACAGACATGATTGCACATACACGAAGATGGGACTTTAAGATGTGGAGATCGTCTTTATGTTCCAAATGGAGAACTTCGTGAAGAGCTGATGTCAGAAGCTCACAACTCAACATACTCTATCCATCCAGGTGGCATAAAGATGTACAGAGATCTGAGATAATACTATTGGTGGCATGGAATGAAGAGAGAGATAGTCTACTTTGTGGCAAAATGCCTGGTGTGTCAGCAAGTCAAGGCTGAACATCAGAGGTCCGCAGGTCTACTTCAACCACTTCCAATACCTGAGTGAAAATGGGAGCACATCACTATGGACTTCGTTACGGGCTTCCCAAGAAGTCCTAGTGGTCGTAATGTGTAAACCCCCTAATTTTTCAAGATTTTAAAAACTGGATTTTTCAGAATTTTCTGGGATTTTTAGGAATTTTTGTTAATTAAAAACAAGATATTTTTGGCATTAAATAAAATTAAATATTTTAAAATATATTAAAATATTATAAAAATAATATTTTTGGGTGTAAAATGAAAAACTGGACTTAGGATAATTTTTCTGGAATTTATTGGGCCCCGGACCTATTTTATATCACCTAAAAACTATTATTTAGTTATTTATTTATTTATATATTTAATTATTTAACTAAACCAAAGCCCGGCCCAGCCCAATCGGCCCAACCCAAAGCCCTCTAGCTATCGGGTCGGGTCGGGTCTGCCAGACCCGAACCCGCCGCCCGACCCGCACGAACCCTTCTCCCCCCCACGATCCCCGCACCCCCGCGTTCTCCGGCGGCCGCCCGCTTATTCCGCCGCCCTCCGCGCCTCGCCGGCCACGTCGCCGCCCCTCCGCCTCGCCCGGGCCACGACCCCCCTCTCCTCCGCCTCACCCGGCGCCTCCGCCCTATAAATCCCCTCCCCCCTCTCCCTCAGCCAGCCCTCTCCCTCCGCCACCACCACGACCACCACGCCGCCACCGCCTCCCGCCTCGCCGCGACGCCGCTACCGCCTCGCCGTGCTCCGCCCTCGCCAGTGCCACCCCGGTCCCCTCCTTCCTCCTCTTTCCCCCGACCCAGCAGCAGCCCTAGCAGAGCCGCCGCATAGCCCGGCCTCTCCGGCCGCCTCAGCCCCCGCGTAGCCCGGCCGCCTCCGCGAGCCGCCTCTGGCGAAGCTCCCGACCGCCCCCCAGTCTCTCTCCGGCGATCCTCCGGCCGCCGCAGCATTCCAAACCCTAACCCTAGGTCTTACGCGTATCTCTCTGCTCGTTGATCCATTTTCGATTTCATCAGTTGCATCGCAGACCCTGCGTGACCCTCTCTGTGTCCGTGCAACCCGCTCGGTGCATCGCGTCCTGTGGCGATCGTGAACCGCGATCCAAAAACAGGAAAAATAACGTCCCGATTCACCCCGGAACTGGGTACGTCCCGCCAAACGGGACGACTTGGTCGTGTGCGGTCTTAACAGATACGTGCGCGTCGTTGATACGGATGTGTGGGATTTTGCAGAAGTCGATTCGGGTGTGCGTGCACACCGGAATCAACGCGTATCCGCGGACACCGTTCCGTATCCGTCAGTTCTGGAATGTATCATAACTTTGTGTACACACGTCGGATCGAAACAAAACTTGCGCCATCAGACTCGTAGCAATACGCTGGTCCTGTGACCCAAGTTTGGTTCGATTCTGAGAACGTTGACGAAATCGCGTGTCGTGGGCCCCACAGGCTCCATTCGACGGGCGATTTTGTGATCGGCTCATCGGAATCCAATTCTGGAAGTTCCGTTGGGTTCGTATCACCGTTCCTGACCTGTTGATACTAAGTTTGGCAAATTTAGAGACCTTTGTCCCTGACACATTTTTCGGTGCAAAGCGGGCCCACATGCGGACCCCGTTTTGACCCGAAATTACCATTTTTGCCCTTGTCTCCCAATTGGACTCGAGGACAGGTGTTTCTAGCTGATTGATATTTTCTGGATCTGATGGTGATGTTTATTTCAGCAACCGGAGTACTGCCTGCAAATCTCGCTGCTGCCAGAGCTACAATTGGAGCCGGAACCTCAAGCAAGTGTACCTCGCCAAAACTTGTAGTCTTTGTTACTTATTCCCTTGGCTTATATATATATATATATATATATATATATATATATATATTGTGGTTCATGCTTGACCTAGGACCGTGTGACTTTACTTAGCGTCCGATTCATAGTCGGGTGCCAACACCGTACGCGGCGTTGTGTATTGTCATCTAGACATGGATACCGAGACCCGATATTTCTCGTACTTGTCTTATCAAGTACATCATAACCCAGGATACTTTACACTATTCATGGACAGGATCTTCCTGAGATATTCGTGGTGATTCTGTATAGGATACAGGACTTGACATTGACATATGTTCCTAGATACTATATGACCTGTTGCATTAGATATGATCTTACGTGACATGGACATGGGGCCACATGGACATGAGACGTATGATTACATTGGGTGGGAAGAGACACACAGGCTACAGGTTGATTTTATATCATTCCGGCGTCTCAGTCTTCCGCTGAGCTAGACGACCACATGATATCACTGCTACCGGCTCCCCGACACCGAGCTTGTAGTGGTTTCAGCCTGAGTTCTAGTGCTGCTCTCATCTTGCATATCACTTAGCTGGTTATTTAGTGTTTCTCTATTGTTCCATTTATTGCTGGAGAGACACACAGGCTACAGGTTGACTATATTATGCCGGCGTCTCAGTCTCTCTCCGAGCTAGACAACTACATGATATCGCTGCTACCGGCTCCCCTACACAGAGCTTGTAGTAGTCTCAGCCTGAGTACTGATGATGTTCTCACCTGCACTTCACATAGATGGTTACATAATTACCCTGTTTATTTTATTGACTATTTCACTGCATTATTATGGCTTGTATTATCTGTACCTTGCTGTCCCCTGAGGACCTGGATCCGGATTATGTCCCCAGGTATAGCTGAAGAGATCCATCCAGAGATATACCGTACATGAGCACCTCCAGGAGCTGTACCAGAACCTGAGAACGAGATCGTGCCAGAGGACTTCTCCTGAGTACTGGCTTCATATACTCAGTTATTCCTATTTTCCAGTTGCTTTATTTCCTGTCTATTTGTATTAATGTATCAGACATACTCTCGGATTGTTCCCCGAGACACTTTATTGAGATTTGTTAGTTATTCTATTTGTATTTATTCTGGCATTTGATCTGTGATTATCTGTTGTGGATGAGATTAGTATAGACTGTGACCTGTATCATTGGTTCCATTTATTGTTAGACTACAGCTTAAGCATGCTCTGATGGATCCATTAAATTGGGTTGTCCATCGGTGCGTGCTGCTGGCCATTGCCACGTGTCCAGTCCCTCGGTATTTTGGGACTGGGGCGTGACATAATGCTGTATGGGTGATCGTAGATCGACTCACCAAGGCTGCCCACTTTTTACCCTTCAGAGTTGGGCAATCTACAGAAGTCTTGGCAGACATGTATATGAGAGAGATCGTGCGTCTGCACGGAGTGCCAGTCAGTATAGTGTCTGACAGGGATACGAGGTTTATATCTTACTTTTGGCGAAGTATGCAAGAGAGTCTTGGTACCCGCCTAAAGTTTAGCATATCGTATCACCCGCAGACAGATGGCCAGTCCGAGCGCACCATTCAGACACTGGAAGATATGCTAAGAGCATGCATGCTTGATTTCAGTAGATCATGGGAAGGCCATTTGCATTTGGTGGAATTTTTCTACAATAATAGCTATCAAGCGAGCATTCAGATGGCTCCCTATGAAGCTTTGTATGGTAGAAAATATCGTTTCCCAGTATGTTGGAGTGATGTAGGCGAAAGGCAGATACTAGGACCAGAATTGGTTGTTCGTATGGTGGAGAAGGTAAAGAAGATCCAAGGACACCTGCAAGCAACGCAGGACAGACAAAAGTACTGGGCAAACGTACATCGACGACCTCTAGAATTTCAAGTTGGAGAGCATATGTTTTTAAAGATCTCGCCTACCCGAGGGACTATCAGATTTGGAGGAAGAGAAAAACTGAGTCCGAGGTACATCGGACCATTCGATGTGTTGGAATGCATCGGAGAAGTTGCTTACAAGCTAGTCTTACCACAAACATTAGAATGAGTGCATGACGTCTTCCACGTATCTCAGCTGAGGAGATACATTCCAAATCTGAGTCATGTGCTGGACCACTCGGAGATCACTGTCGGCCCGAGTTTATCGTACCAGGAGGAGCCTGTAGAGATCCTAGACAGAAGCGAGAAGGTGTTGCGAGGTCAGACTATCCCTCTAGTTCCTATTACATGGAGGCATCATGCCCCAGGCGAGTCGACCTGGGAACGAGAAGAGGATATTCGATAACGTTTCCCCCATCTATTCGAAAGCCTGGGTATGTCCTAATATTTCAAATCAATCAATAGTTTTCACTATATGTCTGTTTTAATTTCGAGGAAGAAATGCTCTAAGGAGGGTAGATTGTAAACTCTCTCGACCAGATTTCAGCATTAGATAGTGAAATTAGGATTATTTTTATAAAATAGGATTAATTACAGTATTTTAAATTATTTATGCAATATCTTATATTGCTTAGTGCACCTGACCATCACATCAATATTTAGAGCATTACACTGATTGTTACCCCCAAACAAAGTTCACATACCTCTCCTAGACATGCCAGTCTACTATTCTGAACTTTGTGCAACTCACAAATACCCTAACATGAGTCTCGTTTTAGTCGCACAAATATCGTTACAAACGTCCGTATTAATTTTTAATTAATTTCTAAATCTGTACCCTTGTCCGTTCCAATCGAAATTAGAGGCCCAACAGGAACCTGTTTTGTCCAAACTAAATTATGTTATTATTCTATCTTGAGTATATTACATCTAGGACACTTGCACTATACTAAGTTCTAGCCCTGTATATTTTTAAATAATTAGAAAATACCGTTCACATTAATTTATAATAAATTAATACGGTGTCCAGCATCGCCCAAAACTAGGCCCAGCCCCTACCCAGACTCACCCCCACACCCTCAGGACCCTCACTGAACACCCTCCCTCATTTCTGTTCATTTCGTCGCCCTCAGGAATAAGGTATTTTTCTCAAACAATTTTGTAATTACGCAATTTCCTAATTTAATAGGGCTCTTGTGCAATTTGTGAAACTGCAGGGTTTTATCTGCAAAATATACCGTGTGAGGTGTCCACCTCCCATTGGAGGGTGAATCTCCACCCTCCATTGCAAATTAAGCCTAGATTCAATGCATTTATATGCATTTATGAACCCTACAAATATCTAGATATTTTAATACATGAAATGACCTAAATACCCCTAACCCTAACCCATGCAAAACCCTATTTATACCCCTCTCTCACCCGAACCTCACTCACACCTCCCTCAGCCTTCCCCCACCTCCGGCCACTTCACCACCGCCTCGCCCCTCCCTCGTCCCCCCCGGCCACCGCACCACCGCCCTAGCCGCCGCCACCCACCGCCAGCAGCACCCGCATCACCGTCACCATCATCTTCACCAACACTCCCCCGACCCCCGACCTCCCTAAACCACCCCCACCGCTGCCACAGGCCACCACCACCACCACCATCACCTTCAGCATCACCCCCGCCACCGGACCACCACCGCCACCCCCCCTCGGCTGCCGCAACCACCGCCACAGCGCCCCCGACTCCCCTCCCGACCACAGCACAACCACCCCCCCGACCTCCCTATACCACCACCACCGCCACCATAGGCCACCACCACCGCCACTACCACCTTCGCCATCACCTCCGCCGCCGCCCCATCACCCTGCACCGCCGCCTCCGCCACCGCAGTCGCCGTTGCAGCTGCCGCAGCTACTGCTAACTGCCACTGCCACTGCCACTACTACTGCTGCTGCTGCTACGACCGGCCACCGCCGGAGCTCCGCCCCTCCGCCGGCAACGATGACCCGGACGCGGGGCCCCCCTGACACGTCAGGTACCCCAACCCCCTATACGTACATGTATATATATATATATACATATATATATATATACATATATATATATATACATATATATATATATCTATATATATATATATATATATATAAAATTTATTTATATAATATGTATATATATACAATATATACTATATTATGTATATATTATTATATGTATATATATATAAGTATTTATATATATATATATATACTATGTATATATATATATATATATATATTGTATTATACTATTATATATATATATATATATATATATATATATATATATATATATATATACTATATTATGTATATATATATATTGTTATATATTAAATATATATATAATATATATATATATTATGTTATATTACTATTATTATACTATTAAATATATATATATATACTATATTATGTATATATATACTGATATATATTAAATATATATATATATATATATATATATATATATATATATATATATATATATATATATATATATATATATATATATATATATATATATATTATAATATTATAATTATATATATATATGTATATATTATTATTAATATATATATTATGTATATATAAAATATATGTAATATATATATTTTTTATTCTTGTGTATATATAATATATATATACTATTACTATATATTTATATACTTATATTATGTATATGTATATATATATATATATCTATATATATATATATATATATATATATATATATACCCTATATATATTTATATATATATAAATACATATGTTTTATATATGTATTTATTATTATGTATTATATATATATATATATATATATATATATATATATATATATATATATATATATATATATATATATATATATATATATATATATATTATGTATATATATATACTATATTTATATGTATATATTTATGTTATGTAAATATATACTTTAATATATACTTAAGTATGTATAATATATATATGTGTATTATATATGTATTTAATTATTATTTATATATTATTTGTATATATCTATATTATATATTATATGAATATATATATTATGTATCTTAATATATATATTATTATACTATGTATAAGTACGTATGCTTACTGCAAAATTATTAAAATATTAAATTCATGAACTCATGTACGTCTTGAACAGAGTGCACCTACGACGCAGTTAGTGATCCCAGGTCACAGGATCCTTCAGACACAACTGCGGGAACAGGTTTTTGGCACGCCCAGCTTGAGGACGTAGGCAAGTATACCTTACCAAGTTTTACTGTTTAATTATTAAACTGTTGTATGTTATTTTTATTGAACTTACATATAACTGTGTGCGTCCGAGATTGCCTCGGGTGCCGTCAACGAATACGTTGACATGTAGTGTAACTAACTTAGACTTTAGCAAACCCACCTACAGTTGCAAGGGTATTTTGATATCCTCCTAGACCTTGACACTTGTACACGCAACACGATTACAGTTCATATTGGAATGCGAGTTTGCGTACTCGATTATCTACCAGTGCGTGTGACGTGCATCACGGTTTAGCACAAAATCAGGACTATTCAGAAAAGTTATGACTTGGCATATAGCTACGTGGTATGCACGTTGTGGATTCGACTTGTATACCCGCAATGGGCGGGGAAGACAACTAGTAGGCGTATGGGACATCCACCTTCTTTATTGCAGATACCGCACTCTTCGGAGTGATACGGACGTATATATATTTTGCAGATACCATGTCCCTTAGAGTGTTGGACGATATATATATATATATATATATATATATATATATATATATATATATATATACAGATACCTCATTCTTCGGAATGATGGACGTTGCAGATACAACACTCTAGAGGACGTTGGACGATATGCCTACGCCTACCCATACGTACCAAGGTTGTCTTTACATTGCATTCACTTAGATGGTTAGCTCACCCTTTATTTATTTATTTATTCAGTATTTATATATGGCATATTTTTATGTATCTTGTTATGTCCCACTGAGGACCTGGTTCCCTTCCAGATCTAGACGAGACGTACTATCTGACGGTGTATGGACCCGGATAGGAGACGAGGTACACAACTGAGGAGGAGTTAGAGGTGCTACCATCAGAGTCTCCCTGATCTTTAGTAGTATCATCATCTGGAGCTGGAGCTTCTTACCTAGATAGACGATGCTCTAGTTTTATTATGTTTCTGCACTTTTATCTTTATCTTTTGTAATGGGTTTGTTCCCACCAGATTTATCTGATTTGTACTATGACATTTCAGACTCAACACTTATATATTCCAGCATTATTTCAGTATTCCTTATTATTTTGTGGATGAGATTAGACATTACATGTTATCTTCTAGTATTAAACCTGTTAGTATTTTAGGACAACGTAGAACGTCTCTTTGGGTCCATTAAATTGGATAATCCCTTAGTGACGTGTCAGCTAGCCAATGACACGTGGCCTGGTCCCGCATATTTTGGGACTGGGACATGACATAGCTGGAGGTTTTATAGGGGTGAGGTGCGGACGGTTACGGAGAGGGAAAGTGGTCGGTCGGCGGTCCGTTTGGGGGAGAGGAAAGGAACGGGTGTGGGGGTTATTTGGGGGTTATTGTAGATGAAGGGTCGGGTATGGGTCGGGTACGGGTCTGCGGGTTCGGGTTTGGGTAGGATCCGGGTTCAGTTTTGTTTGGGTTGAGTTGGTTTGGTTTGGTTTGGGTTGGGTTGGTTTAATTAAAAATAATGAAATTTGCTATAAAAAAAAAAAGTTTTGGAGCCCAATAAATTTCAGAAAAATTATACAATATCTTATTATTAATTATACACCAAAAAATATAATTTTTGTACTATTTTAATAATTAATTTAATATAAAAAAATATAAATCCATAAATGAATATTTATTATGATTAGCTAAAATTACAGAAAAATCTCCCTAAAACTCAAAAATTCATAATTTTAATAATTAAAATTCTATAAATAAATTCTAAAAATTTGGGTGTTTACAACAATAGACGTTTATGATTATTCGTTCAGCTGGCCCACTTGATCTTGATTAAGTAAGTTGGTTGGACCGCCAATAAAACCAAACTATCATTAAGTTCCATAAAGAAATGATGAACATAGATTCTCTCTCTCTCTCTCTCTCTCTGTCTCATTTCTTTAATTGTTCCTCAAATATCAAATATGGAATGTTAATGTCTGAGAATGGTTTTGTCTAAAATATTCTTTGATCTTCTCTCTTATTTATATCAGATGAATAGAGAAGATGGATGTTACAAGTGTGTCACTCCCTTCACTTAAGTGGACTCGTCCTCTACTGCCAATTGGCACAATAGACATTTAGGATTATTCGTTCAACTGGCCACTTGATCTTGATTAAGTAAGTTGGTTGGACCGTCAATAAAATCAAACTATCATTAAGTTTCATAGAGAAATGATGAACATAGATTCTCTCTCTCACTGTCTATATATATATATATATATATATATATATATATATATATATATATATTCCATTCCTTCAATTGTTCCTCAAATATCAAATCTGGAATGTTAATGTCTAAAATATTCTTTTACATTATGCTTTGTATCATCCTGAATAATTTTTCTACATTCCATATTTATCTATCTGCTATTGTGTATATAGGTGTTTGTTGAAATATCCAAATGTTTGTTAGAAACATACATGGTCTTAACAAACTCGTAGGTGTGAGACATCTTCGTGTCGTTAAAGGAAAGTGGCCTAATAGCAATATTTTCTACTCTCTTGGAAATGCCAAAGGGGAGAGAATTCTCTCTCTCCCTCTCTCTAAATACCCGTATTCCAAATCCAACCCCAGCGAAGAAGAACACGAAGACGAAGATCAAGATCATAATCATAACTCATCTGCTACTATCGCCGCTGACCTCTCGTACCTCATAAATGCAAAGGTCCTCCTCCTTCTCGCTATCATGCACCGCAATGTTCGCTGGTGTGGGCACTACTCCTCTCCCTTTGATGACCACCTCAACCACTCCCTCATCCAGTCCCTCAAGTCCCACCACAACCGTCTTTTCATCTCCTCCTCCTCCCTTGATGTCCCATTCCTCCTCCTCAACGTCATTCACTCTAACGAGATAATCACATTCATTACTGACTTCACCTATCCTCCCTCCCACAAGATTCTCTCTTCGAACCTCTCCCCTTTAGCCCCGACGCCATGGACCTCGTCATTCACGTTGTTGCCTACTAGTCACAAAGTCTTTATCTTTCCTTCTTCTTTGCTCTCTTCATAGAACATAGAGTTTTGGGGTAAAGTAGTCAACTAAAAATATTATTGTCATTCCGAAGGAATATTTTAAAGATAATGGAGTTAATCGGAGGGACTTGTAAGTCATAACTCCTTTTATTTATGATTTGAAATTTTTATATACAATTAACTTAATTTTAGGGGATTTGTTGAAAATAGGCGTGATTTGGAGAACTTATATGCAAAAAACCCAATATCATATATTTGAAATGATGGCCACAAATGTAAACAACCGTACCCTCGACCGTCTCTCTCTTCTGTTCACTGAAAAATTATATTTCTATTACTCAAAAGTAAAAGTTTCTATTGGCCTCTCTTCATCCATTTCTGTAGAAACTTTCTTTGTTGGTCTTTTGTTTTGAAGTTCGTTGCTTTCGTCACAAATCATCCACAAAACCTAACCTTTTTCTACTACACGTCTCTGCTGCTGCTTCTCCTTCTCCTGCTGCTGCTGCTGCTGCTGCTGAAGTAAGAGATCTACTACTATGTTCTTTTTTGTCGTTCGTATTTCTTAGTTAAAGTTCCAATCTCTGCTCGTCATTCTGAACCAACTTGGTTTTGGGGGCCTTTTCCGTTGGCAAAGTTCCAATCTTGATCATTGATTATGAAGTAAAACCCAATTCGTAAATTGGGGTTTTGATCCGGAAATTCTGAATCAATTTGGTTTTGTATTCAAGTTTGCTTTTTGATCCTTGATTCGGGGTTTTCCCCAAATAGAAGTAAACCATTTGCCAAATTAGGGTTTTGAATTCCGAATCGATCTGGTTTGGTCTTCATTCATCATTATGCAAGTTCCAATTTTGATCCTTCATTCTGGGTTTCCCCCCAAATTAGAAGTAAACCCATTTGCCAAATTAGGGTTTTGACACGGGATTCTGAATTATGTTGGCTTGGTCTTCATTCATCATTATGCAAGTTCCAATTTTGATCATTGATTCTGGGTTCCCCACCAAATCAGAAGTAAACTCATTTGCCAAATTAGATTTTTGATCCGCGATTCTGGGTTTTTGCTCAATCCGGAATAAACCCATTTCAGGAATTACAATATTTCCTTCAAACTCTGATAACTTCGTGATTTTCCCGTTCTTGCCCCATGGTGAGATTAGGGTTTTGATCTGGGGACTTGGGTTAGTCAGGAAAGTATAGGTTATGGCTGTTGTTGCCAATAGCAACGGCAATAACATAAGCAGAAATCGTTACAAGGTCCCTGGACTCGTGAATCCAATATTAGATACCACCAACATCTCATATTTGGAAGATAGATATGTTCTTGGGGACCAACTGGGTTGGGGCCAATTTGGCGTCATCCGTGTCTGCACTGACATGGTTACTGCCGAGTCCTTGGCCTGCAAGTCCATTGCCAAGGACCGCCTTGTCTCGCCTGATGATATCCGCAGTGTGAAATTGGAAATCGAGGTCATGGCCCGGCTCTCAGGTCACCCGAATGTGGTCGACCTCAAGGCTGTCTATGAGGAGGAGTCGTGTGTGCATCTGGTTATGGAGTTGTGTGCTGGTGGGGAGTTGTTTCACCGGATCGAGAAGCATGGTCGGTTCTCAGAGACGGATGCTGCTCTTCTTTTTCGCCCTCTTATGGAGGTTGTCATGTACTGCCATGATAATGGGATTGTTCATAGGGATCTTAAGCCTGAGAACATTCTGCTGGCTAACAAGTTATTGTCCTCTCCAATTAAGCTTGCAGATTTTGGGCTCGCAACTTATATTAAGCCAGGTATATATTCATTTCAAATCTGGTTCAACTTTTCTGATTTGTATTTGATGCAACACAAGAGTATGATACACTATATAGTTTGTTTTAACTTGTTGAGATTGCTAACATATGCATTTAGAGTGTGATTGATGAACGCTTATGATATAACAAGGGTTTTCATGATTTACAAATCGCGATCTGTAATATTTATTACAGATTCACAATACCCACATTAATGGGATGTGAAATAGCATGAAGCTAAATCTTTTTTAAGATTCTCTCAAAAGATATATTTTTTGTGATTAAACATTGTTGAATATCAGCTGAATTTTAAAGCTAAGGAGGTATCATGCTTATGCTTTTTGAGTATGCATTGAATAAATGATTTTAAGTAGTAATATAGAAAGGTTTCTTATTTTCATGATCTAGATGCATCCAAATAAGTTGACTTGATTTAGAGCTTGATTGTTGTTGTTACAATTTCCATTGCCTGCTATCATTGAAATATTAATACTCGTAGAAACAGCAACCTAGTTTAATTCCATAATTCGATTGTATATGTTACAGATATTAATGATTGGTTTTGATGTCTTGGGAATACAGGCAAGAGCTTGTATGGGACGGTGGGGAGTCCTTTCTACATAGCACCAGAGGTACTGGCAGGTGGATACAATGAAGCAGCTGATGTGTGGAGTGCTGGGGTTATTTTATACATTCTTCTTAGCGGGATGCCTCCCTTCTGGGGGAATACTAAGTCGAGGATATTTGAATCAGTTAGATCTGCAGATCTCCAGTTTCTTTCTGATCCATGGGATGGTGTGTCACAGTCTGCAAGGGAATTGGTCACAAGGATGCTATGTAGGGATCCTGCTCACAGACTGACTGCAAAACAGGTTTTAGGTAAGTCTTAGTGATGAACAATTTGGGGATTTTGCATTACTTGAGAAAGAGATATAAATCTTGACCTGGGCTTTGTAAGAGTTGAATTTGATAGGATTGTTGCTATTTCAGTCACTTGTTATGATAAAGAAGCAGAGAACATATATGATTCTTCTTTGGCTTCTATACACTGTCTTATAGTCAAGAAGTTGGTTTTTAATAGATTCACTGGGATAAGACTGTATGAGTGAGTTTCAGGAATAAATGCGGAAGATTTGCCATACTTCACACCTTTAGGATAGAGATGTAAAGCTACTATATTTTTTCTTCTAGTTCAATAAAAATCAAGCACATGAACTCATGAACTCAATCTTATAAAGTTGGCATCATCAATGACAACAAATAGTATTTATAAAGAATAACCTAAAACTATTACATGTATATATATTGTGAATGGTACATGGAATAGTAAAAGAGGCCTGTTAGTTATCATGCCAATACTTCATAAATCTTTGAAACATAACTACTAATACTCACCCTTTAAGAAGGATTTAGGAACTCAATAACTGTAAGAATGAAGTACATTAAGAATTTATGATTTATTTGGAGCTTCATTCAGGTGATGGTAAACAATGAAATATCTTAAGATCTTTTCTTTTATATGGATAACATCACGATGATCTTTGTGTAGTACATTTGCATATTTGCTTGTTCTTGATAAACTTTTGGTAACTGTTTGTTTAGAGGGTTTCCAGTGATGTCAATATATGTATTCTTTCATCTGCTTCAGAAGCTTTCTGTGTTCGTCTTTTGCAACGCCTGATTGTTTGTTCGTATTACTTTGTATGTTCAATATATATATTCTTTCATCTGCTTCAGAAGCTTTCTGTGTTTGTCTTTTGCAACTCCTGATTGTTTGTTCGTATTACTTTGTATGTTCAATTATTCATTTAGATGATATATTCATCGGGGTTCCCTCAGTACGGAGATCCTTGTATTGTCACACAGATCGATAGTCATTTGTGACATTTACATTTCATTGAGCTGGCTTCTTGTTTCATTTTACAGAACATTCCTGGATAAAGAGAAGCTCTTGTTCATCACAAACTCCATATGTGCATGGTAGTATAGTAAAATCAAGACGAGAACTAAATTCAGGAGCAAGTTCCTTATCTACGATGCAAATGTCCACAAGCCGTGACTTCAGTTTTGGTTTTGGTTTCACTTCTCCTGTTTCTTGTCATAACCAGCCGGATGCTTCGTCCCCTACATTCACTTGTCGATCATCATTCTCCACATTTGATAATGTTGCCAGCCCTTTCCGCGCTACCACCAGCTTCTCCTCTGAGAACAACTGTGAATCTAGTAGCATGGGGTTCTCATCTCCTATCCCATCGATGCCTAGTTTTTCATTTTTCAGCCTGCCGCCTTCAAATGTGCAAGAAAACCCATTGGCTTTTGGAAATGACAGTTCAAACTCAAACATAATTCACAGAGGTAAATAAACCAGCCTATGTCTCGCTCTAGAGTTTGTTTATGTTCTTCTTAAAGTAGCCTCATATTCTATACTTCATGGCTGCAGATCCCAGCATTGGCAAGCAACTTGTGTCTCCAGACAATGGTCATGTCATCTTGGAGAACGGAGCGAGCGAGTTCAGAAGGGGGGTGATTGCCAGTGCTTCCAGAGACAACGTTCACTTGAGGAGCAAGAGAAACCACACCATTGGACTCGGCGAGCAGCTTGATATCATGGCTTCGGAGTCGGTGGTACGCTGGGCGTCTTGCATACATTTCTCCTGCGCACCATCTCTTCGGTCTTCTCTTGTTTGCTGATGTATCTGCTAGCTGTAACCTATGAGCTTTGTTGTATCGATTCCATTGTGTCTGAAAATATTTGCTGACATTCAACCTAATGCCAGGAGTTATATTGTTTCCGAGTAGTTATGGTAGCAGAAAGTGGGTTGGCATATGAGAATTAGTTTATCTGCTGTTAATGGTTGATTATTTCTGTCTTCCCATAAATACTATGGTATTGACATTTGTCGCTTACACCATTAGTATCAGCATCTGAGAAGATTCCCAGGTCAATTGAATCTCTCTCCTCTCACCATCTTTCCTATCTCAGTTATAGGTCGGTTGTTGATAGTTTCTGTGCTTGTCCTGGAATATGATGCCATAATAGAGCTTTGATTTGACTCTACATGTCTGCACTTCGGTATAGAGTTTAATATCTTCCCCTAGAAGAAATAGATTTGAGATCTTAATGCATGTCTTTGTTTCCATTTCCAAACCTTTTGGTATTGTTCGAGGTACCACTTGTTTCACCCAATTTGACTCTGTATTTTTCAGGAGAAAGAGTCAAATTGAGTGATGGCGTACCATGTTTAATATTGTCGAAAAGCTAATAAATTATATGGCATTTTCAAGATATCGAAGGATGAGACATTTCTCAAAAAACGATATTCCATAGACGTCTTTCATTCATTTCTATTTGGGTGTTTTTCTTACCATATTTAGAAATGCTTCTTCTTCCGTATGGAATTTCCAGCAAATCCGTAACTCCGAATATGTTAGATGGCTATTACGTAACTCCACTCTCTACTTAGATTATATATCCAAAAGGGTTAACTCTTGGCCATTTCATACGCTGCCTCGTGGACTCGCTTCAATTAATTTGTAATCTTCTCACTCCTTTTAAAAAGTGATCGGTTTGTTCTCCCTACCATTTTTAGCTGCTCCAGCAAAATAAGGAATGAGTCCCCTATTTGTGAATTCTCTCATGAATTGGAAGATCATTTTGATATCTTCGAACATATTCAAGGGTTTAATGTGACTCGTCACTTTGTCCAACACACATACAGTTCACCCAAATATGTAATGGTCCTCTACAATGTCCCTGTGGGTGCAGCCCAGTGGAAAGGCAGCGGGACACGAGCTGGGAGGTCGGGAAATCAAACTGCGGACGGCGCAGGGGCTGAGGCCTCTGTGCCAAAAAAGAAGAAGTAATGGTCCTAGGCATGCACACGTGCTATTTGATTCTGCCTTTGATACTGTTGTTACTTAGCTGGAGGACGAAGCTACTGCGACTGCTGGAAGACTCTTGACTTAGTATTGGGACGCATCACGTTTCATGTTGTTGTTGGCTTGAGGTCTAAGTCCTCCTCAACGTCCTGGGCTATCTCCAAAATATTCTCATGTCTTGGCCCTACTAGAAGTCACATGAAGGCGGATCTCCTTCACCAACCTCTTGCGGAATCGGCAAACTCTATCCTCTGGAACTCTAACCATAACCTCTGCGAAGCGACAAACTTTACTAAATTTTACGGCATACTTGTCTACAATGCGGTTACCTTGCTCCAATATCATGAAATGGCTCTTTAGAGTCTCTTTGGCAACAGTAGGAAAAAACTTCCGAGGTCTCTGAATGTCGCCCAAGTAAGATCTGGAGCTGCAAGCTTAGATTGTTCCTTAACCATGTCCTGACGATATCATGAAGTTGAAGGCCAGCTACCTCAACTTCCAGGTCCTCCAGAATCCGTGCGACATTCAGTAGTCATTCCATGTTTTCAATCAATTCATCAACATATCAGCATATAGAATTCCCTCTGTTCCAGAGAACTCAAATAGGTCCAATCTCTTGAAGTTAACAACATTCCATACTTTTGGCTGGGGGGCCTGCTGGTTGGCAACCTTTTTCCATAGCTGCCAAGGTTATAAGCTGGACATTCTCCATGCCCTCTTTCAATACAGCGGTCTGCTCTCGCTGAGACTCGATTTATGTAACGCCCCGCAACCGCTCGGAGCGTTACGCTGAGTCGGATCGAATGAATCAAATGCTGGTTACATTTGAAATGTTAGATTTTGGGAAGAAGGATTAATCGAGTTGGTTTTAATGTGCAGATGGCTAGCGGGTTCGATGGAAATCAGGTGTTCGTTCAGAACAGTACTGAATAGCTGGATGGAAGCGATAATGTCGTCTTCCTTAATCCGATCGGTCGGATGATTTGGAGAGCACGGCCTGCTCGCACGGTCATACCAGTTGAGTAGATCACGTTTGCATCGGACCACGGGTTCAAGGGATTGGCCGTATCGGCAGGATATGATGCCTAACGGGATCAAACATTGTGAGTGGGCTCTTTCCCTTCTCCTCTACTCCTTCATGCCTAATAATATGGGAAACACGTAAAAGGCTTGAACACTTGGGCTGAAACATTGGAAATCACTACACTGAGGCGTGCATAGAGTGTACGTCGTTGGCTTGGTAGGATTATGGCTTGAATGATTTACGCGTTGGATAGTTGGTACGATAGTTGGGTTATACATTTGAGGCAGTCGGTTGGATAATTGGGATTATACTTGGACGGTTGGAATCATACAAGTTGGAATGACACAATGGAAATATCGGAAATCCGGGCGAGCGAGCGTGCATCCGTGCACGAGTATCACTGGGTCGCTTTGTCTTGCAAAGCGAGCAGTTGTGGTTCGAAACCGAACAACTGCATCAGCGAGGGTATTGTGCCATTGTTGGGGCATTGTGCCATGGGATTATTCGGAGTGCGGGGTGTTGCACCCAATGTGAAACACTGTGTTGGAAAGCGGCAATGTGAAGTGTGGGCATAACTTGGGCACAACTTGAGAGATTGTGTATATGAG
Source organism: Iris macrosiphon (assembly GCA_036927795.1). Taxonomy (NCBI): domain Eukaryota; kingdom Viridiplantae; phylum Streptophyta; class Magnoliopsida; order Asparagales; family Iridaceae; genus Iris; species Iris macrosiphon. Next base: position 292,343,806 of record JAYESA010000004.1, read on the forward strand.
TATTTTGGTACCTTGGGATATATATATTGAGGTCGAGATTTGGAATCCGTGGGGATATGTTGAAAGAATGGTTATGGATGCTTTGGTTGGATATCGGTTGAAACGAGTCTAGGATCGCTTGGTGGGGCGAGAATGTTCGATTCTCTCGTCATACCTACTTTCTGCATGTCACGGACAACCTGTGTACACAGGGTTTGACATTTCCTCGAAACGGCTTCCCGGGGCACTAGGACCGTATCGATCCGGAGGGAAATATTGATTCGTGCTAGTCACGATGCATTGCGGGACCTCCAGCGGGGCTTGCTACCCGGGCTGATAGGGAGCGCCGTTAATGCTTGGATTTTGTCCTTTATGGCTTTGCCAGTGACTTCATATAGATAAGAGTTGGCTTGCTTTTCTTTTGTTGGTTTGGCTTTCGTGTAGGCGCGGCCACATTGCCTCGGCAAGAGTGTGCACTCGAGATTAGGATATAAACTGTTGGTTGAGGATGGATATTGAGGCGAGACTGATGGTTCGATATGTTATCGTGCAAGCGATGGCATTGAGTTAGACGGGTCGGATATATTTAACTGCTTGTCGTTTGGTTTGAGTTGAATGCTTGCATGCTTAAACTGCTTTACAGCTTTCCTTAACATGTCATCCCTATGCCATGAAACGAATCTATGATTCAACTAGAAAGATCACCATATAACTGTGTGCATTCACTATTTTACTTAGTGTCGGCTTAGACGAGTGGGTTACTCCGCTCACCAGTACGGTTGTGTACTGACCCACGTTTGTGGGCAATATTTCAGGTACACAGGCGTAGTGGCGCTGCTTGGATATACGGGACAAGATGTATGAACTGTAAGTACCTTTGTGGGCTAGAGAAAAGAGCAAGAGCATTTCATCGTCTTCGTGGCATCGCCTTTGTGGCATTGCCTCGGGGCATTTTATTTGGACTCTATCGTGAGCTTCGCTGCGTATACTCTGATGTGTGCTTGGTACACAATACTTGACTTCCGCTGTAACTTGGTTGATTCAATGATAACATTTGGTGTTTGACAACATCGCCTTGTACGAGCGCAACTCCAGGCTCGTACGGCATCACGTCCCGATTAGAACGATTGTCCCGCGGGAGAGCTGCAACGTGGTGATTCACGTTCAGCGGGGACTGTCGAGCTTGCGGGAGATTGGGGCGTGACAAATTGGTATCAGAGCGCCCGGTTCATTTCTTCGGACTTGGTCCTTCGCTTCATCACAAACTCTAATAGCCTCCGCGTGTCGTCTAGCTCTTGACTCTACTCGGTGCCGCATGGGATGTTTCATGCAATAAGTCTATTTATTGCTTTTTGTGGCTGCTTGTTATTCTGGGTTGGGTTGCCTTGGTTGGTTTTCGTAGGATCGCTTAGCCTCGTTAGGCGTTGTTGCATTCGTGCAGCAAGTTGATTGGCGTTGTTGCATTTGTGCAGCAAGTTGTGGGCTTTCGTTGGGTTGGCTTGGTTTATCGTGCTGGAGTTTCTGATTGCCTCAATGGATCAGTTGGTTGGCTAACGAGATTTGGTTATGCGGCATGTTTTGAGTAGAAACTTTCGATGAGAATGGATCCTTGCACGAGTTGCTCGTCTAGCGATTGTGTTGGATAAAAGTTAGAATTTCGGCTGTGGCGCATCAGTTGGGCAGATTTGAGTTTGGCTTAAGAAATATCAGATAAGTTGGCACGAGTTGCTCGTACAACAAACGTGTGGAACCATTGGGAATTGGGTTAGACTACTTGGAATACAATCGTTGCACGATTGCTCGTGTTGCGAAAGTATCAGACGGTTTGAGAATAGTTGGAAGCATCGAGAATGGAATATAGCACGAGTCGCATCGCAAGATTTATGGGAATAGTTGAATAATTCAAGCATTGCTTGAGTTCTGTGTCAGACTCGATTTGGGAAAGGCATGATCACACATAAGGGATGGTTCGAACGGATTTTGGATTATGCTAGGAAATTATAATGTGAGTAGCGACTTGATTCGGAGTGGTATATGGGATACCACATTTTGAGCAAGGCATTGGAATACTTTGGTTGGACATCTATGGAAATTGCTTGAACGGACTCGGATAACGAATACAAGTCGGTTAGTGCAAATCGACTGAGTTGGAAAGAATGAAAATGGAGCAAGCGAATATTGAGTTATGATTCGACAGAATCACCTCGGAATAGTCGGTTTGGGATAGACGCTGGTTGACGCAGATTTTGCACGAGGGCAACTATAATTCCAAGTGGTATATAGTACAATAGAATTTGACTCGGGTATCCTTCGATACATTAGACTTGAGAACTCAAGGACGGAATCGTGCAAATAGAAGTATCGTTGGGCTTAAGAGATGGATGAGATCGGAACGAACATTTGGGTTACGCTTGAGCAAAGTGATGGGATTATCGGAAGGATAGCGAGCACGAACTACGATTTTGGGCAACACATTTGAGCTGTTGGTTGAGCAAAGAAACACGATATTGGTCTGGAGGGACAATGAGATAGATTCACACAAACTTGAAAGATTTTGGATATTGCTACTCGAGAAGCCGACTCAGGTTTAGCGAAAATGGAATTTTGGGCAAAATGGTGCAACAAATGTAGACGGATTCTCCGGAAGACGTGGACGGATTGTGGCAACAACAGAAGACAAAAGATTTTGGCGGACAGACATTTAAAGATTGCTAAATGTGGGAGCAACGTCGGAACAAATTACTGTACCGCTCGAGTAAGTTGGACGTGCATTGTGGGACGCAACAAATGGATAAGAATTGGAGCAAGTCTTGGGTTTTGAGAATCATTACAATTTGTAGTGCGAGAATCGAACATGTAATTCAAAATTTTGATAGATTCAGGGCAGAATGACGGATTGATGGAAGACAGTTTCAACGAGCGCGGTTCTCGGATTCAGAAACTTCGCTCGGATGGAATGGTTGGAATTTTGATTCGGATTTACAGATGAGATGTAGCATGGTTTATAGTAACTGTCCATCGTGATGATTACAATTATCGAGCGTAGCTTCGGGACAGCTGACCCTAAGCGACCTTGCCCGTCGAATCGGATATGAATATGGTAGACCCATAGAACGACCCTTGAGGCGGCATATTTGGGAATGCGTCTAGGGCAGATGTGAGCAATGATATTTGGCTTATTGACTGAGTGTTGGATTTGAGAGATCCTTGGGATAGCCTTCAGCTGAAGATGCAGCCGGAAGATCGAAGCGATGGTGGAAGTAGCCTAGTCAACTGATGAGATTCAGAGTCACAAATTTTTGTAGATGGCATCGCCTCTGACTCATCGTGCTCTGGAAGGGAATAGCATTTATATGAATGGACGACTGTGGCGGCTCGTTCAAATCAAATCTTTGCGAATACTGGAAGGGACAGATGTGCCTCAGATTTACAAGATGTCTCGGAACTTAGTCTGGGAAACGTGCTCGTTCGGAAGGCAAAGGTGATATTCTATGTTTCGAGGCAGTGGAAGCAGCGCGAAGAACTATTCCATGCGCAACCTAAGAATTGTGGCGAGTGTGTCCACGTTGAAATCGTGGCGACACAATCCCTTGGCGTGGCGGCGAGATCTTCGTAGATCACACGAACCTCAATATAGATGTTCACCCTGTGAGATTTTGAGATGGCAGGAAGTGTGTTGGACTGAGCTGATCTAAGCAAAGTTGATATTTGGGTAAGTCGCATAGCTGGGGTAGATCAGTTGAGATGATCGTTCGGTGCACGAGATAATATTTGGAGATGTTGCTAGTACGGATTTCAGAAATAGTTGGATGGATTGAGTTGGAACACGAACTGATTGAGTCGGTGGAAAATTATCATATTTGAGGATAGTGCTCAATCAAAAACGTTGGAATAGAAATCGGAATTGATTCAATTGGGAGCAAAGCAAATGGAAGCCTCGAACATAAAGATACCCTTGTAACTTATTCAAATTTGCTATCGCAAAGCTCGGCTGAAATGCATGTATTTTAGGGACGCCTTAAATATGTGTACGAATCCAAAACTAAGCGATACGAAGAATTCGTATTGAGCTGCAAGGAGGATGTGGGAATTCGTAAAAATTGTACGAGCGTTCAGCAGAACGAGATGTTGTGTCAGAAATCGTGAATATGAGAGTTGCATAGAGCAGATCTATGAAATTGGATTGTGGCATGCTAGTAAGGAATGAGTACCAGCACGGTTCGTGGACGAACCTGATTCTAAGTGGTATATTATGTAACGCCCCGCAACCGCTCGGAGCGTTACGCTGAGTCGGATCGAATGAATCAAATGCTGGTTACATTTGAAATGTTGGATTTTGGGAAGAAGGATTAATCGAGTTGGTTTCAATATGCAGATGGCTAGCGGGTTCGATGGAAATCAGGTGTTCGTTCAGAATAGTACTGAATAGCTGGATGGAAGCGATAATGCCGTCTTCCTTAATCCGATCGGTCGGATGATTTGGAGAGCACGGCCTGCTCGCACGGTCATACCAGTTGAGTAGATCGCGCTTCCATCGGACCACGGGTTCAAGGGATTGGCCGTATCGGCAGGACAGGATGCCTAACGAGATCAAACATTGTGAGTGGGCGCTTTCCCTTCTCCTCTACTCCTTCATGCCTAATAATATGGGAAATACGTAAAAGGCTTGAACACTTGGGCTGAAATATTAGAAATTACTACACTGAGGCGTACATAGAGTGTACGTCGTTGGCTTGGTAGGATTGTGGCTTGAATGATTTACGCGTTGGATAGTTGGTACGATAGTTGGGTTATACATTTGAGGCAGTCGGTTGGATAATTGGGATTATACTTGGACGATTGGAATCATACAAGTTGGAATGACACAATGGAAATATCGGGAATCCGGGCGAGCGAGCGTGCATCCGTGCACGAGTATCACTGGGTCGCTTTGTCTTGCAAAGCGAGCAGTTGTGGTTCAAAACCGAACAACTGCATCGGCGAGGGTATTGTGCCACTGTTGGGGCATTGTGCCATGGGATTATTCGGAGTGTGGGGTATTGCACCCAATATGAAACACTGTATTGGAAAGCGGCAATGTGAAGTGTGGGCATAACTTGGGCACAACTTGAGAGATTGTGTATATGAGTATTTTGGTACCTTGGGATATATATATTGAGGTCGAGATTTAGAATCCGTGGGGATATGTTGGAAGAATGGTTATGGATGCTTTGGTTGGATATCGGTTGAAACGAGTCTAAGATCGCTTGGTGGGGCGAGAATGTTCGATTCTTTCGTCATACCTACTTTCTGCATGTCACGGACAACCTGTGTACACAGGGTTTGACATTTCCTCGAAACGGCTTCCCGGGGCACTAGGACCGTATCGATCCGGAGGGAAATATTGATTCGTGCTAGTCACGATGCATTGCGGGACCTCCAGCGGGGCTTGCTACCCGGGCTGATAGGGAGCGCCGTTAATGCTTGGATTTTGTCCTTTATGGCTTTGCCAGTGACTTCATATAGATAAGAGTTGGCTTGCTTTTCTTTTGTTGGTTTGGCTTTCGTGTAGGCGCGGCCACATTGCCTCGGCAAGAGTGTGCACTCGAGATTGGGATATAAACTGTTGGTTGAGGATGGATATTGAGGCGAGACTGATGGTTCGATATGTTATCGTGCAAGCGATGGCATTGAGTTAGACGGGTCGGATATATTTAACTGCTTGTCGTTTGGTTTGAGTTGAATGCTTGCATGCTTAAACTGCTTTACAGCTTTCCTTAACATGTCATCCCTATGCCATGAAACGAATCTAGGATTCAACTAGAAAGATCACCATATAACTGTGTGCATTCACTATTTTACTTAGTGTCGGCTTAGACGAGTGGGTTATCCCGCTCACCAGTACGGTTGTGTACTGACCCACGTTTGTGGGCAATATTCCAGGTACACAGGCGTAGTGGCGCTGCTTGGATATACGGGACAAGATGTATGAACTGTAAGTACCTTTGTGGGCTAGAGAAAAGAGCAAGAGCATTTCATCGTCTTTGTGGCATTGCCTTTGTGGCATTGCCTCGGGGCATTTTATTTGGACCCTATCGTGAGCTTCACTGCGTATACTCTGATGTGTGCTTGGTACACAATACTTGACTTCCGCTGCAACTTGGTTGATTCAATGATAACATTTGGTGTTTGACAACATCGCCTTGTACGAGCGCAACTCCAGGCTCGTACGGCATCACGTCCCGATTAGAACAATTGTCCCGCGGGAGAGCTGCAACATGGTGATTCACGTTCAGCGGGGACTGTCGAGCTTGCGGGAGATTGGGGCATGACAATTTAGACTCTCTGTCTCTATCAACCCTCGCAGTACCTCCAGAAATCCATGGCCACTCTATATGTAACTGGTGCAGGTGACACCCTCTCTTGAAGTGGCAGTGGTGGGGGAGGAGGAAGAGTCCTTATCGTCTTCTGAGCTGCTGAAAGTGGGGGTCTCTCCTGAACTGGTAGAGAGTGGTGGAGGTGGTAGGAACTCTCTTGTCCCTCGATGTGCTAATCCTGTCTCTAACGACTCTGAGAAGATGATGTTGATGTTGCGACTGCGACCTCAGTTTTTACGCTTGGACTCGCCATTTTGATGCATTTGAAGGAGTAAGGGATTAGAGAAACACAATACAAGATAGGACGTAATTCAATAATAACAGAATTCAGCAATTAGAGATGATAGAGATGATAATGGAACAAATCTAACATAAAATCTCATAATCATATATATACTTGCAATCTATTTTTTAAAATATTTTGTCGTGCGAGCTAGTATGGATGCGATAAACTCTAGGTTCTAGAACTCTAGTTGGGATTGGAGAGTTGTACGTTGTTGTTGTTCTTTTCTTGAGATTTGTGAGGGGCAGATGTTGGGACATAGGAACTGACAGTACATATTATATCAAGGCTTGTGATAAAGGCACTATAAAGTAGACTCAGGACTAGTTCAGTATTGGTGCTAGTCCAGTTATGAAGAAATTTTACTCAAACTAGTCCAAATTTTACTAGGGCTGCCCACCCTCTTCACCTCCCTCCTCCTGCTCCCCCTCCCGCTCCTCCACTGCTCGCCACCGCCTCCACCGCTCACCATTGCTCCCGCGCGCAGCAGCGGCCCCGTCCTCCACTGCCGCCCCCCGCGCGCAGCAGCGATCTCGTTCTCCACCGCACGTGCGCCTCCGCCTCCTCCCCCGCCTCTCGTCGTCGCCTCCTCCTCCTCCTCCTCCCCCTCCTCCGCCTCGTTTCCCCTTCCGACCTCCACGCAACCCAGCCCTCGCGTCACCTCGCGTAGTCATCCCTTTCGGACTGTCAAAATTTTGACAGTCCTAAAAAATTAACATGTATTATTAGGACTGTCAAAATTTTGACAGTCCTGATTATAAAAAAAAAATCAATTGGAAGTAGACAGCCCGGTGAGTAATATTTGGGAGTGGCAAACTTGTAATTATCAATGATGAAAATTTGGGCTGCCCCGAGTCATTTTTGTAGTGCCTTTATCAAGAGCCTATATCAATCTTACATTACTGTGAATATAGATTAGGATTTGTTCAGATGACCAAGTCAAAACACAATGATCTCAGAGACTACGCTAGGGGTGTCACGTCTGTAGTTGCTGTGCATAATGGACAATCAATGATACGGGTCTTGCCAGTACGTCGGTGTACATATGGCAGTCTGCTATCATGTTACATGGTCACAGGTTAATGTAACTACGGGTATCCGTGGTTACACTCGGGTTATCTAGTACATAGACATATAATACATATTATTATCTATCATATAAATTAATACTCATTAGTTACAAATATAATAGATATGTGTATATGTATACTTAATAGAATTTATACTACGTATATATATATATATATATATATATATATATATACTAAACATGTACTAGGGATACATGTACAATACATATACGAGGGACGAGTCGTGCATCGAGGAATGCACGTATGCGTGTACGTGTACATGTACGTAAGAGGGGACTCGAACCTGGGTACGGGGGACGAGTCGAGCGTCGAGGTCGTCGCGGAGTGCTCGATTTAGTTCGAACGGGTTGACAGCAGGTGGTCCTCCGGCGTATCTCAGGTGCATCGGGTTCCCGATTAATCTGGTCGAGTGCAGGGGTCGTCGACGGCGTTCAGGCGCTGTGCAGCGGGTTCTGGTGGAGATGACGAGTGACAGGTGGTTCTCTGGTCGTGATCCGGTCGACGAGGGTGGCCGGATGGGTCGTGCAACGTTCAGTAGCTTCTGGCGGGTTGTCGATCGAGTGCAGCGTCAGTTTTTTGGCGGGTTGAGGGAAGAGGGAGGTCATCGTCGAGAGGGTAGCGGGGTCGGGGATCCACTCTGGCCAGGGTGGCAAGTTCAGGTGGGTTCAGCGGTCGACAAGTGAAGCGGTCCGGCGGGTTGATGTGAGCGGGTTGGAGGAGGGGTTATCGCGTGGAAACGACGGGAAGTTGTCTGGGCGGAGGAGAACGGTGAAGCGGGGGTGCTGGGCAACGGGTCGTCGACGGAGTCCGGCGAGGGGGTCGGATGGAAACGGCGGGAGGAAGCAGATGAAGATGAATAAGGGAGATGTGAACAGGAATTCGGCTGTAGCTTGTTGGCTTTAAGAAAAAGAAAAGAGAAGTAAAAAGATATTTATATAGGTATAATGTTGGGTTGACCTAGAATTAGGCTTGGTTAAAGCCCTCTTGGGATTGGGCTTGCCATGGATATTTCAAGGGCTAGGATTCAATAAATTTGAATAAAATTGCTAGAATTGCATTGGTTCAAGGTCTGGAAGGCCATGGTTCAAGGAGATTGATGTTGCATTGCACACTCCCAAAATTATAAAAAAATACACATGAAGGAGAAATGGGTTTATTCATGTGTCGTGTCCAACGGGGTGGACACCTCAATGCACTTTTGCACAAAAGTGCCCTACAATGGAACATTGCACAAAGTGAGGTTTATGATTTAATTTAATTAAAATGAAAGTAAATGGTGTTCTAAAATTAATTAGAAATACAAGGGACTAAAATTAAGTGGGACATAAGTGTCATGAATAAAGTAGACTCAAAATAGGATATTACCCTAATTTGGGTTGCTCAAAATGGCTCAAGATTGTGTCTCCAATTTCGATTGGAACGCAAAAGGATACAAGATTTGATTTATAACAAATTAATGCAATCGGTTTGCGATGAATGCTGTGCAACTAAAATAGAGCACAACAAGGCATGGTTATGAGTCACACAAGGATCAGAATAAAAGTCGGGCACGTCTAGGACAAGGGTGTGAAATCTGTTGGAAGACAACGGCTAGTGTAGTGCTCTAATTATCGAAGTTACGGTAAAGTGCAACAATCAAATAAAATTACAGCAATTTAAATATAATTAATTATCATGCAATCATTTACACATTAATTATAAAAAGATGAAAATACCTCTAATCTGAAATATGGGGGTGACAAGTCTACCCTCCTTAAAATAATTTCGTCCTCGAAATTAAAAATAAACTAGCACAAGAACAACAATCAAACAATGAATTATACCTCAAGTCTCGAAGAGATACGGATACTGCTCGCGCATTTCGTCATCTCTTTCCCAGGTTGACTCACCTGGAGAGTGATGTCTCCATGCAATACGAACCAAAAAAATAGTCTGGTTCCGCAATACCTTCTCTCTACGATCCAAGACCTCAACGGGTTGTTCTGGATAGCTGAGCGTCGGTCCAAATTTGATCTCCGAGTGATCTAGTATGTGACTAGGATCTGCCACGTACCTTCTCAGCTGTGAAACGTGAAACACGTCATGTACTCCATCTAGGGCAGGCGGCAAGTCCAGTCTATAGGCCACTGCACCGACCCTTGTAAGAATACTGAAGGGCCCGATGTATCGTGGACTAATCTTTCTGCCTCTACCAAAACGAATCGTGCCCCGTGTCGAAAAAATCCGTAGGAACACCAAATCGCCAACCTAGAACAAATAATCTTAACACGTAATCTAAAACAAAACAATCACAAACCAATTATAACAAAACCTATACCTTAAACTCTAGGGGTCTACAGTGGCTATCGGCCCAATGCTACAGTTTGTCATGCGCCACTCGCAGTCTGTCTCTGATAAGTTTCACCTTTTCTGCTGCATCTATAACCATTTCTGGTCCTAACAAAGCTCTCTCTCCAACATTATTCCAAGATAACGGTGTACGATATCTTCGTCCATATAAAGCCTCAAATGGTGATATCTCAATGCTGGCCTGGTAGTTGTTGTTGTAAGCAAACTCTACTAGGTGTAGATGATCCTCCCAAGAACCTTCGAGATCTAAAACGCAAGTGCGTTGCATGTCTTCAAGAGTCTGAATAGTCCTTTCAGACTGTCCGTCTGTCTGGGGGTGATACGCGGTACTGAACTTGATCTGGGTGCCCACGCTAGCCTACAAACTCCTCCAGAAATGGGAAGTAAAATGACTATTCCGATCTGAGACAATACTCACAGGAACTCCATATAATCTGACAATCTGCCATACGTACATCTCTGCTAACTTCTCTGTCGATGTACCCACCTTGAAAGGTAAGAAGTGGGCTGATTTGGTCAACCTATCCACACTGACCTAAATTGTGTCCTTTCCTCCTGGAGAACGTGGAAGTCCTGAAACGAAGTCCATAGTCACGTGCTTCCACTTCCATTCTGGAATAGATAAAGGTTAAAGCAATCCTCCTGGCCTCTGTCGATCTTCTTTTACCTGCTGGCATACTAAACATCTGGATACACAGCATGCTACCTCGCGCTTCATACCATACCACCATACGTGTTCCCTCAGATCTTGATACATCTTGTTGGCTCCGGGATGCATCGAGTACTGAGAGCGATGTGCCTCCTGCAAAACCTCTTCGCGTAGCTCTCCACTTGCCACACAGATCCTCGTGCCATGTCGTAAAGATCCATCATCCGCAATAGTGAAACCGTCTATCAATCATGTCCGAACTTGTGCCCTAATATTTCTTAGAGTCTCATCATCATGCTGTACAGCTCTAATTTTGTCCATCATCTCGGATTGTATCTGCAATCTCCACATCTGAATCTCAACACCTGGAACTAGTACTTCAATTCTCAAGCTCTCAAGATCAGCTAATAAATGTCTATCTGTTGTCAAGTACATAGCCATCGGATACCTGCTCAAGGCATCTGCGACTACGTTGGCCTTTCCTGGATGGTACTGTAATGAGATGTCAAAGTCTTTTATCAACTCTAACCACCTTCTCTGCCTCATGTTCAGCTCCTTCTGTGTAAACACGTACTTCAAGCTCTTGTGGTCTGTGAAGATCTCCACACGCTCTCCGTACAGATAGTGTTTCCACAGCTTTAGAGCGAAGATAACTGCTACTAACTACAAATTATGAGTGGGCTAGTTCTTTTCATGAGGGCATCATTATCTTGAAGCATAGGCAATTACTTTCCCGTGTTGTTGAAGAACGCAACCCAAACTTTTTCCTGAAGCATCACTGTAGATAGTGAATCTACCTGTCCCTGCTGGCAATGTCAAAATTGGTGCTGTCGTCAATCTCTTCTTCAGCTCATCAAATACGGCTTGACATTCTTCTGTCCAGAAAAAATCTACATCTTTCTTGGTCAGCCTAGTCATTGGCTCTGCAATCTTGGAGAAATCTTGTACAAATCTTCTGTAGTATCCTGCTAGTCCGAGAAAACTCCTGATCTCAGCTACCGAACTAGGGGTAGTCCATGAATCCACTGCTATCTTCTTTGGGTTAACTGAAATTACATCATTCGTCACCATATGTCCAAGAAATTTAACCTTATCAAGGAAGAACTCACACTTTGAAAGCTTTCCGTACAACTCTTCCTTCCTGAGAGTCTCCAAGACCATCCTCAGGTGCTTTTCGTGCTCTTTTGGGGTCTTCGAATATATTAGAATGTCGTCAATAAACACTACTACGAACTTGTCAAGGTACTGATGGAATACCTTGTTCATCAAGTTCATGAATACTGCTGGTGCATTGGTTAAACCAAACGGTATTACCGCGAATTCAAACTGGCCATATCTGGTCCGAAAATCTATCTTCGGTATGTCTTCTCTCTTCATCTTCACCTGGTGATAGCCTGACCTCAAGTCTATCTTTGAAAACACCTTCGCTTCGCTCAATTGATCGAAACGATCATCTATCCTTGGCAGCGGGTATTTGTTCTTGATTGTGAGGTTGTTCAGAGCTCTATAATCGATACACATGTGTACCGTGCCATCCTTCTTCGGTACGAATAATACCGGAACTCCCCATGGTGATGAACTGGATCTAATGAAACCTTTGTCTTGCAGCTCCTCAACTTGCTTCTTCAGTTCTACCAACTCATTTTTGTTGACTCTATAGACATGTTGCGAAATAGGCTCCGCTCCTGGTATCAAGTCTATAGAGAATTCAACATCTCTGTCTGGCGACAAACCTGGCAACTCCTCTGGAAATACATCCAGGAACTCCGCTATCAGTGGATGTGGTAACTCCTCTTCTTCCATCCTGGCTCCGCAAAAAGTGCCTCTGCTTTGCTCCGCTACTCCTCCGGCTACCTCGAACTCTGGTTCTCCTGGCGGTCGAAATACTACTCTGCCTCCGTGACAATCTATAGAAGCATGGTGTTTACTCAACTAGTCCATTTCGAGTACAATATCGTATCCCGGAAGTGGCATGACGAGTAAACTCACGCTCAATTCTCGGCCTTCCAATGACACTCTCCGATCCTTGCAATAATCACAGACTAGGATAATGCCTCCTCTAGTCGTGATCTTGCAAGTCCTATCTAATGGTTCTATTTCTAAATGATGCTTAAGGGCATAAGATATAGATACGAAACTTTGGAAAGCGTCAGAATCAAATAATGCAAGTGCTGGAATAGAATCGAGAGAAACTGAACCTAAAATTACGTCTCCAGCTGGCTCGGTCTCCTCGATCGTCATGGCATAAGCTCGTCCCTGTGGTGCTCCTCTCTGCTGCTGCTGGTGCTGAGCAAACCTCTGTTGCTGTGGTGGAAGTGGAGGTCCCCTCTGTTGGCCTTCTGGTACAGTAGGTACTACGGCTGGTCCTCTCTGAGCGGCTGCTCCACCCTGACGAGCTTGAATAGATGGGCAGTCCCTAAGCTGATGTGCTGATGATCCACAGGACAAGAACGTACCCAATCTCTTTCTGCAGATATCTCTAGTATGTCCCATCTTTCTGCAATACGCACACTGGGCAACGGACTAATTCTGTCTCTGTGGCTGCTGCTGCTGGATGTGTCCTCGGACTGGTGCCTGGTGCTACTGATGCTGCTGCTGGTACGACCTCTGTTGTTGTTGAAAGTGTGGGCGCTTGGCCGGTCCTGTGTTACCACATGTTGTTCCAGAAGTATCGCGTCCTCTCTTGGGCCTGAGGTCCAAGTCATCTTCAGCAATCTGGGCATCCATCAGAATACCCTCAAATATAGCAGTACGTCGTCCTGAAGTACGAGACTTGATCTCTCTATTCAATCCCTTCCTGAATTTTCGTGCTCTGTCTCCTAGGTCTCGAATCATCAATGGAGTGAATTGACTCAATCGGCAAAACTCTGTGGCATATTCATCGACTGACATGCTTCCTTGGACTAAGTCATGGAACTGACTTTCCAATGCTCCCAAAGCCACGTCAGGAAAGAACTTCTCCTTGAAGAGCTCTTTGAAGTACTCCCAAGTAAGTCCTTCAACAGCGAGTCTCGGCTCTGTACGATACACGTAAGCACGATATCAAACATCTGACTGCCAGCGGCCTCGATCTAAAGAATCTTCAGAATCTGTGCTAAGCGCAAGTTCCTCTCTATGTCCTCTAACCAATCGTCAGCATAGAGTATTCCTTCAGTGCCTTTGAACTCTCGAGGCATCATCCTCCTGAAGTCCACTATAGTACCTGGCCTCTGGTGCTACTGGACAGGATGCTGTTGGCGTTGTGCTACTCTCTCCACAGCCTGGAGAGCCACCTGATGAGCATTCTCCATGCTCTCTCTCATCAGCTCTGTCTGCGCCTGGTGTGCCTCTGCTTGCACCCTCTGGGCCTCATCTTGAATACACTGAGCTTCCGCTGTCACTCTCTGGGCCTCTAGCATGCGCTGGATCAATGCGAACATATGTGCCCCGCCAGTGGGCACTCCTCCGGGAATCAGTGTCGGTGGTGGTGGAAGGTTGTTCATCATAGCTGGGGCAATCCTCTGAACAGGTGGAGGAGGAATCCCGTTAGCTGCAGATACTCCCACATGAACAGGAGATGTAGGAGGAACTCCAGATGTCTGTTCGTCAGGTCGAGAGGTGGAAGGCCCCTCTGAAGTTGATGCTCCCGCTCTCAGAGATCTAGTCTGCGGCAGCATCCTGAAGACAGACCAAAAGAATCAATTAAGTTGATAGATACGATATCATCAAGGAAGGACAGTAAAATTCTAAAGGAAATAATCATCCAGTATAGCATTGTAAAGATCAGAATTTTCCTAGTTGTGATTGAGCATACTCTCATCCTAAATCCTATTTCCTATATCCTATTGCAGGCTCGCAGTAGTTCAACTAAGTGGTTGCATTACCACGATATCGCATAACTTGCGAAACTCGACCTACATGGGCTACCACTAAAAACGTGTCACGACCCACACCCGGTATAGGGGCACGAGTACGTGGGTACGTCCAGCCTATGCCGCAGTATCGGCGGTAGAATGCTGTCTAGGTCACAATAACATTAATATAACTCACAATCTGTCAATGATATCAATCTCCATAAGGAGGACAATATACATCTCACAATATCCCGTAATGTAAACTCAATCACAACAACTATAAGAGCATAAAGCACGATAGAAGATAAGAAGAATGACATAGTCAACACCATGTCTCAAAATAAGGATAAACCACAGTCTAGCTGTCCAACATAAAGTCTCCACAAGTTTCAACATAACTAAGAACACGTCTAAACGTAAACTCAATAAACCTCAAATAAGTCTCAGTGCATAAGATAAATACTGTCTAGACAGCTGCAGGTAATGTCTCCTCTAAAAGAATAGTCTTCTCTATAATCTCTGGTGTGTAGTCTGCATCTATACCCGGTCCATAGTGTGTAGTACAGAAATCCTCAAGATCCTCTGGAAAAAATATCCAGTCAAGATTGGAACGAAGTACAAGCACTAACAGCAGTTCCATATATATTGACAAAATCTATAACACGGTGTAAAAAAATACAAGACAGATATGAAATACTAGAAATAAGGAAATGCTGGACATAATAAAGTACTGGAATAAAGAATACTGGAACATATCATCATCAATGTACATCTAGCAATGAAATAGAAATACAAGTGCATGCTAGAACAATAATCTAGAATATAATGAGTACTAGAACAATAACTAGAACATGTAGAGATGCTAGATCAATATACTAGAGATACATCTCAAGAACATCTAACTAAGTGTGTGAAACATCAGCATATCATGTGATCGGCTTGGGATTGATCAGGCTTGCTATGTATGACTAGATATGATTCATGTAAGGTCAGGCTAACCATCCGGATAGCTATGATGCAAGCAATAGTCAGGCTAATCATACATAACAGGCCATGAGGCATGTAATGGTCAGGCTGCACCGACGTGAGGTGTAGGTGAGCTATGATGCAAGTAGAGTTGGGTATGATCACATAAGCTACTAATATTTCTCTGTTTTCCCTAGCTAGCACGAAGGATTCCAAATCATGACTCCTCGTGACAGGTCTCGATAATGCCAACTCGTGTAAACAATAGTGTCAGAGTCATGTACGCTATACAACTAAAATTATAGATATAATCAACATAATGGAAACTATTAGAGAATGTACTCGCCTGTGGTCCTTAGCTGGCAATACCAATGTCCTGGTTCCAAAGTATCGTCTGAATGATCCAACAGTCCTATAGACATATCATATAATATAATATTTTATCAGACATTATACTAACTCACACAGTCAAGCACATAATGATCTCAGAGACTACGCTAGGGGTGTCACGTCTGTAGTTGCTATGCATAACAGACAGTCAATGATACGGGTCTTGCTAGTACGTCGGTGTACATATGGCAGTCTGCTATCATGTTACATGGTCACAGGTTAATGTAACTACGAGTATCCGTGGTTACACTCGGGTCATCTAGTACATAGACATATAATACATATTATTATCTATCATATACATTAATACTCATTAGTTACAAATATAATAGATATGTGTATATATATATACTAAACATGTACTAGGGATACATGTACACATATACGTATGTATATATAATAATTAAGAATTATAATATATATATATATAGATGTATATATATACTAATATACATTTAAACATATACTAATATGTATGCCAATACGTACATACCAATTATATCCCTAAACCAACATATACTACCTACACAATATACGTATCATACAAACGAGGAATGTACGTATGCGTGTACGTGTACATGTACGTAAGAGGGGACTCGAACCTGGGTACGAGGGACGAGTCGTGCGTCGAGGTCGTCACGGAGTGCTCGGTTTAGTTCGAGCGGGTTGACAGCAGGTGGTCCTCCGACGTATCTCAGGTGCAGCGGGTTCCCGGTTGATCTGGTCGAGTGCAGGGGTCGTCGACGGCATTCAGGCGTTGTGCAGCGGGTTCTAGTAGAGATGACGAGTGACGGGTGGTTCTCTGGTCATGATCCGGTCAACGAGGGTGGCCGGATGGGTCGTGCAGCGTTCAGCAGCTTCTGGCGGGTTGTCGATCGAGTGCAGCGTCGGTTTTTTGATGGGTTAAGGAAAGAGGGAGGTCGTCGTCGAGAGGGTAGCGGGGTCGGGGATCCGCTCTGGCGAGGGTGGCGAGTTCAGGTTGGTTCAGCGGTCGACAAGTGCAGCGGTCCGGCGGGTTGATGTGAGCAGGTTGTAGGCGGGGTTGTCGCGTGGAAACGACGGAAAGTTGTCTGGGCGGAGGAGAACGGTGAAGCGGGGGTGCTGGGCAACAGATCGTCGACGGAGTCCGACGAGGGGGTTCGGGTGGAAACGGCGGGAGGAAGGAGATGAAGATGAATAGGGGAGATGTGAACAGGAATTCGGCTGTAGCTTGTTGGCTTTAGGAAAAAGAAAAAAGAAGTAAAAAGATATTTATATAGGTATAATGTTGGGTTGACCTAGAATTAGGCTTGGTCAAATCCCTCTTGGGATTGGGCTTGCCATGGATATTTCAAGGGCTAGGATTCAATAAATTCGAATGAAATTGCTAGAATTGCATTGGTTCAAGGTCTGGAAGGCCATGGTTCAAGGAGATTGATGTTGCATTGCACACTCCTAAAATTATAAAAAAATACACATGAAGGAGAAATGAGTTTATTCATGTGTCGTGTCCTACGGGATAGACACCTCAATGCACTTTTGCACAAAAGGGCCCTACAATAGAACATTGCACAAATTGAGATTTATGGTTTAATTTAATTAAAATAAAATAAATGGTGTTCTAAAATTAATTAGAAATACAAGGGACTGAAATTAAGTGGGACACCAGTGTCATGAATGAAGTAGACTCAGAATAGAATGTTACCCTAATTTGGGTTGCTCAAAATGGATCGAGATTGTGTCTCCAATTTTGATTGGAACTCACAAGGATACAAGGTTTAATTTATAACGAATTAATGCAATCGGTTTGCGACGAATATTGTGCGACTAAAATGCAGCACAACAATGCATGGTTATGAGTCACACAAGGATCATAATAAAAGTCTGGCACGTCTAGGACAAGGGTGTGAAATCTGTTGGAAGACAACGGCTAGTGTAGTGCTCTAATTATCGAAGTTACGGTAAAGTACAACAATCAAATAAAATCACAGCAATTTAAATATAATTAATTATTATGCAATCATTTACACATTAATTATGAAAAGACGAAAATACCCTAATCTGAAATGTGGGGGTGACACAGATAAACCGGCTAACAAGTATCATCGGCTAAACGCCAAAAAAGTAAAACAAAATGATACTCATAGTGGGAAAAAAGAAACCCACTCAAGTTCCTCGGCAGAAATTCTCCTGGTGTGCGCCATCGGACAGATAGATGACAGGATCCTCGGGCTCTGCTACTAAACCTGGCCAAACAAAACCAGCAGGATTAGGCCCCGATAGCAAGTACCACAAAGGAGCATAAGTGAATGAAGCAAAAACCAATAAAGTACAAAAATAGGAAAGTTCGTGCCACAATGACAAACGTATGACCTTTCATCGGAGCAGTAGGATACCCCTACAAACAAACAAGGACAAGAGGCGTCATACTACACCGAGACAGGGTACGACTAACCAATTATGAACACGATGAAGATATAACATATCAATATAATCCAGGACACTCCTGTCCTAATACAAGTTAAGATGTAGGTATAATATGCAGTTTCGATATATGACCTATTGTGACACATTGGCGCAACCCTACAACCAAATAAGGATAAGGGTTGAACCGTCGTACCATAATAGTTTATGTCCTTAGACTACCAGCACATACTCATTTAATCGGCTAATCAGTCCTACGGCTTATTATGTGGAGTTTGAGTTATCTCAGAAATAATGTATAATAAGTATCCTCAGATCATGCCATTGTCGAACATGAGCTAACCGAACCAAATAAATAAAACAAGCACTTGCAGGATGCACCAATCCCCCGTAGGGCTACCACGCTAAAAATATGGCAGTAGCGGTTCCAGTGTTCCTATAGTAAAACAGTGGCTCGCCAATATAATAGTTAGGTATTGCACTCTACTAAGGCAGATGATATACATTATCTGTGGTGGCCAACCCACATCACACTTAGAATGAATCTCTGTGGAAAGGTTCGTTGGCATGATCTCGGATACCATTCCCTCCCCATGTTACTACCACTTTTAGTTTCCTAATTAACCCTATATTGTTGTTGAAATATCAAGGCGTGGTCACATGAGAATTTTTCTTAATATGTCATACAAAGTACGGGAACGCTAGATACGAATCCATGGAAGTAAAATCTGGATTCATCCGAGCGTGTATGCAACATTCATACAATCAATATCCTAGCTATGCTTTGGTAGTTGACTCTCTTATTATGTCCGTGGTGGGAAAATAATGTATATATTTATAATATCACACACTCAAGAATTTGGAGACATTCTCGATGCATAACCCAAATATAATCACTTAACACGTGACAGGAGGTGTCGCACCTCAGAGCACATTAAATCATAAATAATTATCAGGTAATAGTGGTATCAGCACGGATACAGTATTCGAGTCCAATCACCAAACTTATAGTTGGTCATATGAGTCTTATCACATGAGGACACTTGGTCCAAATATAATCTCCTTAAATCAGGTACACCGATTACCAATCAATTAGAAATTGAATCTTGATGAAATCCTCGAATCAATAATTTTGTCGTCAAACGTGAGTAAGTGGAAAGTATGAACCACTCTGGAGCAGATTCATAATCCTTAGACCAAACAAGGATCGAGATTGCAGATCGTCTCCCGAGCAAAACTACGCCCCTCACTCTATTCGACGAATAAGGATAAGTTAAGCTACAGAATTGACAATTTCTGGTCAAAGTGGGGTCCACATGTGGCCCACTTCGCACATAAAAACGTGCTAGAGACAAAGTTCTCCAAATTCGTCAAACTTTGTGTCTACAAGTCCAGAACAATGATACGAACCCAACAGAATGTCCAGAACTGAATTTTGATGAGCCGATCACAAAATCGTCTGTCAAATAGAGCCGTGAGGCCCACTTTAGGGGATTTCGTCAACGTTCTCAGAATCAAACCAAACTTGGGTCACAGGATCAGCAAAATGCTATGAATCCGATGGCGTAAGTTTTATTGCGAAACGACGAGCACACACGAAGTTACAACGAGTTTTATAACAGGCCCGATACGGGGAGTTGTCGACGGATACGCGTTGATTTCGATATGCACGCACATCCAAATCAACTTTCTCGAAATCCTACACGTCCTTATTGACGATGCGCACCTTTCGGTAAAATTCGCATGCGACCAAGTAGCCTCGTTTAGCGGGGCGCACCCAGTTTCGGGAAAATTTGGGTTTTAAATAACCAAGCTTTTGGTTGATTTCACCCGCGAATAAAACACAATATACAACAAAATAAAATAAACTAATTACAGGCTCGGAATCTCGATTAGGTTGTCTAATTAATTGTTCAAATAGAATTTACAGATAACAAACAGGTTGGGAGTAAATTGACCATGAACTTGTGAGTTCGGGACGATTTCTGAATTTCAGAAATAGGGGTTATTTTTCATGTTTTTGCGTCACGGTTTGCGACCGACACAGAACGTGATACCCCGAACGAAATACACGGGGTTCGAGAGGGTCACGAGGTCTACGCATAGGATTCGACAGAATGAAATACGGGTCAATGCACATGGAGGTACGAGATTGGAAAGATAGGTACCTCGTGGTGGTTCGCTATCGCGATAAGAGGCAGCGCAGGGGGCACGGCGGCGGCGGTTGCTGTGGCTGCGGCAGATGCTGGGGTTGGTCGTGGAGGTCGGCTCGCGAAGGAGGGTCGTCGCCGGAGTAGGGGTAGCGGCGGAGGAGGCGTCGGGGTGAAGTGGCGGTGGAGGTGGAGCGATGATGGCTGCAGTGTAGGGGGCTCGGGGGGGGGGTTTAAATAGGAGAGGGAAGGGGGAGAGGCGGTGGAGCGGGGGCGTCGCCGAGTCGGGGGCGGGGTCGTGGCCGAAAACGAGGGGGTCGCCGGCCGGGAATCTCGGGGGCGGGGGATCGTGGGGGAACGAGTTAGGGATTTGGGTTATCGGGTATGGGTCGGGTCGGGTACGGGTAGGACCCGACCCATTAGGTTAGGGTTCGGTTCAATAGGGTTTATATGGGTTCGATTCGAGTTGGGTTCAGTTTCGTTCAAGTCTGGTTTAATTAAAACATTGGTTTTTAGCTATTTAAAAATAGTTTTTGAGCCAAATAAATTTTAGAAAAATTACACAACCAATAATTAATTATACACCAAAAAATATAATTTTTGTAATATTTTAATAATTAATTTAATACATAAAAATATTAATCCATAAAGGACATTTTTATTACTTAATTAAAAATTATAGAAAAATCCAAAAAATTCAATTTTAAATTTTTTTAAAAAATAGGTTGTTACAATCTACCCACCTTAAAAGAATTGCGTCCTCGCAATTAAAAAAATAAAACATAACCGGTCAGAAGAGATGACGCGGTTGCAAAATATGTTGGTTGAAGCACGACACAAGGAGTAAGGAATCATGAACAAGGAAAGATCGAGGGTGAGGGTTAAGCAGAACACATAGGAAAGGAAAAACTTTTTTTAGGCAATGAAAGATAAGTAATTCAAGAGAAGGAGTCTGATTAGAGCAAGGATCAACTACCGCTTAGGAAAACTAGGGTATAAATTACTAACAAGTTCAAAAGTCTAGGTTTAAGGCTAAGGAAAGGAATTAACAGGCACGTGCTATGGCATTACTAGGAATAGATAGCTATGCTAAAAATTAAATCTTACGCGTATTTGCTACTCCACGAGTCTGTGCGTCCTCCATTGTCATCGCAAAAGCTTGTCCGCATCCTTGTGGTGGTGTCCTCTGCTGTTACTGGGCCTGCTGGAAGAGTGCTGCTCGTGGTGCCAAGGGTGGCATCTGCTGATATCCTCCTGGTGCTGGTAAAGCTTGTCGGTTTACTATCGGTGCTCCTTCTCGACGCTCAGGGCAATCCCTTACCGAATGCTGTTGGGATCCGCATGCTAAACATAAACCCAATCTGCGTCGGCATTCCTTGGCGAGATGGCCTGCTTTGCCACAGTAGTGACAAGTAGGAAGGACTATTACTAGTGGTATAGATGATCTCTGTGGTGGATCCATCTGTTGTCGCTTTGCAGACTCCTCTTGTGATGTTCTGGTTGGTGCTGATATGAACGGCCATTTTAGGCTGGACTCTCTCCTGGTAACGCGCTCCATGCGTCGGGCTGCAGCAAGAACGTCAGAGTATGAAGTAGGTGCAACGGATCTGATCAATCTCTGTAGCTCAAAATTTAGTCTGTCGAAGAACTTCTCAGCCTTTTCTTCTTTTGTCGGGATCAAGGTAAGGGCGAAGAGACTCAGACGGATGAACTCTGCATTGTACTCTTCCACTGTCATATGGTCTTGAGTGAGACGATTAAACTTGTCCCGAAGTTCCGATCAAGCAATAGATGGAATGTACATCTCCTAAAAGAGTCTGGAGAACTCCTCCCAAGTGACTCGGTCTGGTCCGAGCCGTCTCTCCTCAGATAGCCACTAGTGATGTGCATTGCCCGTCAACTACATCCGGACAATAGTCATCCAACGCTCCCTTGGAAGCTCAGCTGCTTCTAATTGATGTTGAGTATTTGTGAGCCACTCATGAACTTCAGTGGGCTCCTCCTTGCCAGAAAAGGTACGGGGCTTCAGCTGGCAAAAATTGGTGATAGAGCCCGTCGATGGCCGTCGTGCTGGTAGATTCACCTGCTCCAGTGTGATTACTAGTATGTTCCTTAAGTTCTCTGCCTCGTGACGCAGAGCCTCTTGTTGAATCTACTATTGGTCTTGCATCATTGCGTAGATCATTTGAAATATCTGATGTCCGTCCAGAGGCTGCCCTTGTGGAAAAATAGACATCAGTGGAGTAAACTGCGGTGGTGGTGGGATATCGTCTCGCCAAAATCTTGAGGCATGCTGATTTGCTTGACTGCTTTGGTGAGTGGAGGGATCTCCACTTAATGGCGTCACTCCATCTTCTTCGTAGGTGGCTACAACACCTTGTGGTGTTCCTGCAGGAGTCTCGTCGTTTGCTCGTGGATCCATTATTCTGTATCCAAAATAAACTATAAGAGGCGTACAGAGCAATCAAGGCATGATACAAGTCAAGAATTAAATGCGAATCCGATATAGAGATCAAGAACGATTCAATCAAGTAGATGAGATCCTAAAACTTATCCTATCCTTGTCGCAGGCTTGCTCGATTTCTTAGTTGAAACCGAAACAATTTAGTCATTGACAATAGTCGTAGACCTTAGTCGAAGACCATAATCGAGGACCTGTATGGGTCACCACAAAAACTATGTCACGCCCCAGTCCCAAAATACCGAGGGACTAGCCACGTGGCAATGACCAGCAGCACACTCCAATGGGCAAACCCAATTTAATGGACCCATTATGGTGTACTTAAGCTGTAAAATAATAATAAAGGTCTACTAAACATGTCACAATCTAATATCATCCACAGCAGATAAATACAATCAATATCAGATTCATCAAGATAAAATAATAATCAACAAGTCTCAATAAATATCTCGGGGAATAACCCGATAATGAGTTTAATACAATAATCCAAGAGACAGAAAATATATGTAACTAGAAACATAAATAACTGAGTATATAAAGCAATTATTCAGAAGAAATCCTCTGGCACGACCTCGTCCTTTGGTGCTGGTGTTGCTCCAGTGTCAGCTCCTGTCCCGTATACCTCAGGGTAAATCTCCTCCGCTAAACCTGGGGACATAATCCGGATCCAGGTCCTCAGGGGACACAACAAGGTACACGAATAACTCAAGCCAAATAATTACAGTAAATAAAAATGTGTCAGTAGGGCAAACTATGTAACCAGCTAGGTGATATGAAAATGAGAGCATTAATCATACTCAGGCTATAACTACTATAGGCTCTGTGTCGGGGAAACCTATAGCAACACTTATCTCGAAGTGCTAGAACTTGTGCCAAAGCTCTGTTCAGAGTCTAAGGCACCTCCAGAAAACTATATATATATATATATATATATAAAATATAATATAATCAGCCTTTGATATGATAATACTCTCTCCACCTAATGTAATCTCACGTCTCATATCCATAACACGCAAGATCATGACCTCTAACTAATGCAGCGAGTCATAATGATAGCTATGCATATGTAATACTATGTCACGAATCCTGTAAGCCTATATAGAATCACCATGAATACTCAGGAAAGATTATGTCTCATGAACAGTGTCAAGTGTCCTATGGTATGACGTACTTGATAAAGCAAGCACGAAAATATATAGGATCGCGATATCAACTCTCTAGGTGACGTTACACAACTCCGCGTACGATGTTGACACCCGAATATTATTCGGACGTTAAGCAATGTCACACGGTCCTAGGTTGAACAGATACATCATATAAATAAATCAAGGAAATAATATAAAGTAAGTACTACAAGATTGGCAAGGTACACTTACCTAGGATTTGAACTCATTCAGTTGCTCCGGCGTACGTGGAATCTTCAGGAACGCCTCCGGATGCTGAAAAAATATTACCATCATCTCAGAAATATGAAATAGCTAGGATTGACTATGTATAAGTCCAAATTGGATACAGGGGCAGAATTGACAGTTTATGGTCAAAGCGGGGTCCATATGTGGCCCACTTCGCACCAAAAAATGTGCCAGAGACAAATTCTTCAAATTTGTCAAACTTAGTATCTACAAGTCCAGAACGATGATATGCAACCAATAGAATATCTAGAACTGGATTCCGATGAGCCGGTCACAAAATCGTCCCTCAAGTGGAGCCATGGGGCCCACGATACAGGGTTTCGTCAACGTTCTCAGAATCAAACCAAACTTGGGTCACATGATAAGCAAAATGCTACGAATCCGATGACACAAGTTTTGTTGCGAAACGACAAGCACACACAAAGTTACCACGAGTTTCAGAACAGGTCCGATACGGGGCGTTGTCGACGGATACGCGTTGATTCCGGTGTGCACACACATCCAAATCAACTTTTGCGAAATCCCACACGTCCGTATTGACAATGCGCACCTTTCGGTAAAATTCGCACGACTAAGTCGCCTCGTTTAGTGGGGCGCACCCAGTTTCAAAAAAATTAGGTTTTAAATAACCAAGTTTTTGGTTGTTTTCACCCGCGAATAAAATACAATATACAGCAAAATAAAATAAACTAATTATATGGTCGGAATCTCGGTTAGGTTGTCTAATTAATTGTTCAAGCATAATTTACAGATAAAAAACAGGTTGGGAGTAAATCGACCATGAACTTGTGAGTTCAGGACAATTTTTGAATTTCAAAAATAGGGGTTGTTTTTCCTGTTTTTGCGTCGCGGTTTGCGACCGACACAGGACGCGATACCCTGAACGAAATAGACGAGGTTCGAGAGGGTCACGAGGTCTACGCATAGGATTCGACAGAACAAAATATGGGTCGATGCACATGGAGATACGAGATTTGGAAGATAGGTACCTGGCGGTGGTTCGCTGTCGCGATAAGAGGCGGCGCCGGGGGCACGGCGGCGGGGCACGGAGGCGGCGGTTGCTGTGGCTGTGGCGACTGTTGGTTTGGTCGTGGAGGTCAGCTCGCGGAGGAGGGTCGTCGCCGGAGTCGGGGTAGCGGCGGAGGAGGCGTCGGGGTGAAGTGGAGGTAGAGCGGTGATGGCTGCGGTGTAGGGGGCTCGGAGGGTTTAAATAGGAGATGGAAGGGGGAGAGGCGGTGGAGTGGGGGTGGATTCGTGCGTCGCGGAGTCGGGGGCGGGGTCGTGGCCGAAAACGAGGGGGTCGTCGACCTGGAATCGCGGGGGCGGGGGATCGTGGAGGAACGGGTTAGGGATTTGGGTTATCGGGTACGGGTTAGGTCGGGTACGGGTAGGACCCAACCCATTAGGTTAGGGTTCGGTTCAATAGGGTTTATATGGGTTCGGTTCGGATTCGGGTTCGGTTTGGTTCAAGTTTGGTTTAATTAAAATATTAGTTTTTAGCTATTTAAAAATAGTTTTTGAGCCAAATAAATTTCAGAAAAATTACACAAAAACCAATAATTAATTATACACCAAAAATATTTTTTTAATATTTTAATAATTAATTTAATACCTAAAAATATTAATCCATGAAGGATATTTTTATTACTTAATTAAAAATTATCGAAAAATCCAGAAAATTTATTTTTAATTTTTTTTAAAAAATAGGTTGTTACAACTTCTTTTGGAAATATCTTTGAAATCAGAGTTAATGTTCGATATATAGGCAAGCAGTTCATGCACGATATACAAGATTAATTACTATATCTGGTGCGCAGCGTATCTCGTGAGTCATATCTATTATCTAAAGACTCTAGCATGCATCTAGTGGACTATCTTCTTAGCATCTCTCTCTTTCTCTTATCATAAGTTAACATCTTATCGTGGGCACGAGATAGAAGCATATACGAAAAATAAGACTTCTCTATGAAAGCATTTAATACAAGAGAGCTTGTTCGATAGCATGAATATCACTTATTCAGTGATTCTTACCCTTTCGTCGAACGGTTATCCCTGCAACAGACATGCAAGTTAGCAACATTTGCATATATATATATATATATATATATATATATATATATATATATATATATATATATATATATATATATAAGGTTCTCTTTCCCTGTCCGTCTCTGCATCAAACAGTTAGGTATGCAAGAAGGCTAACCTAGCATGCGACCTAACTACATGATGGTCCATGGGAAACCCATGCTCTATAGATATGAACACCCCCTCTGATCGCGAGGACTTCATTGCCTCAGGGTGTTCCTCTGATCCCCCCTAGGGCGAACGATCCCCAGTGCCCCGGGATCCGTTCGTGGGATTACCTTTGTGCATAAGTTGTCTAAAGACCGATGCATGGAATGCAGCTCTATCATATAAACTCTTACTATGCAGCAGTTCAATAAACAAGCATCTTGTCAATCTCTTCTCTCTTTTATCTCTGTCTTTGTCTCTGTGCGGACAAGGCGCCATCTCTATCTCTTATGCAGACTGACCACCATCTCTCTGATATCGTTCAAGTATTTCAATAACTTCTATTGAAACATGTAACAGTCTCTATTTAAGCAAGCTTGGAAGCAGTTCAAACCATTCTATCTTTCAAGTATCAATGACAAGTAAAAATGTGACACGATTCATCTATCTCTTTTAGCTAAGCATGCAGTTCTATTCTTTCTTTAGCATACGATGGAAACATATGAACATTCTTTTACTCTTGTTTATTAGCATGGCAACGGTTCGTTCGATAGCTGTGTCCGTGTAACTATGCATGCAACATTCTTTTCCTTAACTTAGCATGAAAATGGTTCTCTCTCTTTAGACAAGCATAGAAGTTTTCTAGTTAAGCATGCAGTTCGTTTCACTGACAAGCAATACGAGTTCTCTTATTAAGCATACAGAGTCAGGTTCTATCATTCTTCTTATGAAACTATATTCTTAGAATAAGCAGTAGAAAATCCAGATTCATTATTAAGGCGTGCAAGAATCAGAGAATAAAGTTATGCCCACTCACTTAGATCAATCGTCTTGTGTTTCGATCGGGAACTCTCCGAGAAGACTTCCACTCAAGTCAGCAAACCGATATCTCTTGTACATAGTGTCAACGCGGAGCGGGGCACTACATAGCCCTGGGTTGGAGAGGGCCACCTAAAAACTGAGGCAGTAGCAACAGTTGGAGATGACTGTGGAGTCCGCATGTGGGGGGGGGGGGGGGGGGGGGGGGCAAGGAGTGAAAGTTGGAGATAATC
This sequence comes from Iris macrosiphon, assembly GCA_036927795.1. Lineage (NCBI taxonomy): Eukaryota > Viridiplantae > Streptophyta > Magnoliopsida > Asparagales > Iridaceae > Iris > Iris macrosiphon. The sequence continues at coordinate 292,371,418 of JAYESA010000004.1, forward strand.
TAAACGCAAAATTTAAGCTCATGCAACCAAATAATACTCTCCAAAGAGTCCAAGAACTTCCAACTTTTCATAAACTATAAAATAAAGGTCGAGTGCGAAGTGGTTAGGTTAATACCATTGTTAGAGCATTAATAGTAAGGTTCGTCACAATTTCTAGATTGTAGATTCAGAATGTAGGGACTCGTTTTGTAGAATAGTAGGACTCAATTTGAGTTACATGATGGTCCAATCCCAGCCACAAGAGAAAATACATTCAGAATGTCGGAACCCATTTTGTTGAATAGTAAGACTCAATTTGGAATACCAATTTCTATATTCTATATTTTATATATTTTTTTGAAAAAGAAAGAAGGTTACACATGAGTCTATATTTACTCATCTCATTTGTGTCTCAAGATTTCTTTCTTTTTTTTACTATTCTCATAAAAACCAAACACGTTATACATTTATGTTTTTTTTTATTACAAATTTGGGCCTTAAAATGTAATTTTGAGCTCCCTCTACTATTTATGCTCTTACATGTGAGTCCCAGATTTTCATAAACTAGGATAGGAAATACAGGCCTAGTGCAAAGTAGTTAGGTTGATAATTGTTACATGTAATGCAAGTAATTGAAGATCAATGAGGAACCAACTGTGTAATATTGGATTTAAGATTTTACTTAAATAAAGTTACAGTACATGTAATACCCGGGTTCAGTTTGAGCATACATGGGATCGTTTATTGTTGGTCAAGTCTGACATGCTACTTGACATGGACAAATTCTAAGTCTACCATTTCACCACTGCTTTCTTTTCTGCAAGCAAGAAAGGTTGACGTTATTTGACAACACATTTTCATCTAAGGAGATCACAAATATCATTTTTTAATTTTTTTACTTCCCAATTATCATTAGTTTTTTTTTCCTGGGAACAAGAAAAGTTATTCGTTAAAAAAACTATTTAGTTTACCTTCATCCTGTTATCTTGTATCTTCCCAAACCTCAAAACTCCAAAATTTTGAAGTCTTCAACCTTAAACCTAACAGTCCGACCATTGTCGGCAAATCTCCGACGAGTCTTAGATAAACGTGAAGATAGACATTCAGAATTGTCAAAATTTTGACAGTTCTCTATCGTCCCAAATGCCATATATTTGTTCCGAAGCTTCAAATATTCAGTAAAGGAGTCGAAATTTTGAGAATATAGTAAGAAGAGGAGGAGGAAGAAGAGAGAACAAGGTTAGTTCGAAGATTTAGAGATTTGATGAATTTGATTATGTTGGATTTAAGAATAATTTGAGTTTAGAGCTTAATTTGGAAGATGAGTGTGCTGCGTCCAAGAAAAAAAGTATTTATCGTCTCCAAAGAATACAATGGGGTAAGTGGTGCTGCCAGCCACATGAATAAAGTGGGATGAAGTGGGGGTGCCAATACACTGGCTACAAAAAAAAGTTATTTCTAAAGGAAAGTCATCTCTTACTCAGGACGTTGCTCAGGACGATCAATTTATGACTGTCAAAAAAATTGCCAGTCATATCTTTGGAAGGACTGTCAATCTTTTTGACAGTCCCAAAAAAGTATGACTGTCAAAAATTTCGACAGTCCTACCTATTGGAAGAACTGTTAAATAACTTATTGGAAGGACTGTCAAATTTTTTTGACACTACTAAAAATTGGACTGTCCTGAGTAACTTTGAAATGTACATTTAGAATTTACAGGGGCTTTTATGCATAAAAGCTTCCATTAGAAAAAGAAGAAGAAGAAGAAGATGAGGCAAATTCTGACCCAGCTTCCTCCCTCTTCATTTTCTCCATGAGTTATTCTTCCTTCTTCTAGATCTACTCATCTTACTCGTGTAGCCAATTTTTCCCGCCTAGTTCCCTCAATTCTTCATTATTAGCGATGAGGACAACCGGATGGCTCTCTCTGCTTTTGCTCTTAGGGTTCCTCGCGGCCTCGCTCGACGCCAGCGCCGGTGACTCCGATCCGCTCTACCGGTACCGTTTCTTGATCCGATCCCCCGTCTGTTTCTTCTTCGTGCTGTTGTTCTTCTAGTAATCTAGGTCAAAAAAAAATCAGGGTTTTCTTTTCCGATCCGATCTAATTTGTAAGAATGTAGTAAGGGAGCTGAGAATTATCAGTTGATTTGAGTCTCTAAATAGGACCAGAGGAACCTAGGAAGCACGGGCACTTGGGGGGAAAAGGTTCCGTGTCCATGTCGTGTCGTGTCGTGTCGGACACGTGCTGGACGCTCCAGAACTCGTGTCCGTGCAACATGTCGGGAGCTTTGGATTTTTTTTTTTTTTTTAATATAAAATGTTCAGATTGTAGTCCCTGTTTGAAGTCAAAGTCGCAGTAGATGGTTAGATTCGTGCACAGGTTATTGGGAAATGCTTTGATGATGGTAAATATTTTAGTTTATTGTAATTTTAACATGTTTATGGCCGACATGAAATGAAATGCCAAAGCATTAGATGTTATGGTTGGGGCCGCAGAAGGAGATAGAGGTGAAGTAATTCTTCTTCATGTGTTTGAATGATAATAATATGAGGCTTGTGCAAATAATTAAAGATATGGAGGTTGCTTTTTTATTTCAAGCAATCTTTAGTGGAACCATATAGTTTTAACCTAGGTTGTTCCAGGTAGTTTACGTAATGATTCCCCCCCACCCCCCTTTCTTAAAGTTAGCTAAATGTTTACAATGTTATATCAGCAGTTTACATTACGTGCTCAATTCATGGCTGATTATTTATTAATCGGATTATTACGTCAATTAATTACAATAATATGGAAACTTGGAATTTTCGATTAAATAGGTTTATCGCCTGATTTCGCAGCCGATTAATCGCCAACTAAGCATTTTTTTAGAGCAGTGGTTATTTCATCATCATCATTCAAATCCTTCTCCCATCATAATGCGATCGGTTATGGAGCATGGAGCATACGGAAGCTTCATACAAGATTTGGCAAAGTTTTATGTTTCCAATGAACGAATACAACACGCTACAATATGGACATGATGACAGTACATTTGTTTTGACATGTCCTGTTGTATTTTAGTCTGTCAATGTTGTTTCTGTTGTGTCTAACATAACTCAACATGAACATGGCATTAATTTTTAGTGTTTGTGCTTCAAAGATTGGAAGCCAGCAAAGAACGTCAAGTAAATGCTTGCCGAAAGGTTTCTTTACCAAGAGAAGTGTAATTGTAACAAAGAAGTTGAAAAGTGTTTTGAGGGGGTATATGGGTAACAGATTTGATAATTATCCAAGAGATTTTGAGCTTCAGTGTTACTCATGGAGATCAACACAACCAATCCTAATCCTAGCAATTATTTATATAATTTTCGTTTACAATCCATTTATTGTGAACCTAAAAACCAATTAACAAAACCCACATTTGCACCATGTAGGACTGCCATATTAACATTCCAAATTTCCAAGTTCAATTGCAGATTGCTGATCCAACAGAGTGAACCCAGCAAAATTAACTCAATTTCTGATTCTTTTGTGTTGGTAGCTCTGCCGATATGTATGTTGCTTTAGTCTTTCTAGATAACATGGTGGCCGTGATTGCTTCTGCCTCCAATTCCTTTTGCTTGGAGGAACATGGACACCTATTTTTATAGCAATGTATTTAGTACTTTGGGGGCAATTTTGGGCAAATTTGTAGAATTGTACATCAAGTTCAGCACCTTCAAAACTCAAAAAAGAAGGGAATTCAGCTTTAATAATAGCTGACCAACTACATTTGAGTATGCATGTGATTTCCCAACTAAAAAGTATTAACTCTATATTAAAACAAATAATTTAGCATTTATAAACTTTGAAGAAGGCAACAAGTATTGCTGATTTGAGATAAGACTTGAAAGAAGAAATTTTAGGGTAAATGAAATCTGAAAGGAAACTATCTATATGAAGCAGGGTTCATGATTTGCAAGGAAAGTTCCAATAGAAGTTTACACGCTTCATAGAACACCTGCAATCAAGTGTTGAGAGGACTTGTCTCAGAGTTCCACTTCAAACACAATGAACTAAAATAGGTGTAAAAGTGAATAGGGTTAGAAGTATGGTGAATAGAAGACACAATGGTAGAATGATTTAAGAAATAAAGTTGGAAGCAGTATAGCAGATAGAGTCAGCCGGTCATAAGGTGCATGTATACCTTTTATAAAGTAATGGCAAACTTGGATGAAGCTGGGTCGAGTCAGCTTAAGCTATGTCCTAGTTGGCTACTTTCCGTTCTCTTCCATGTAGGAACCTGTAGTTCTTTTTCCTCTAGGAACTTCTCTATGGTGTCAGATGCCCATGAGGTGTATATTTTTGGTGAATGGAGTGGAAGATGAAAGTGCTGGCTTAGCATTTTTTTTTCTTGGGGATGGGAAGGCAGTTATCACATAGTGGCCATGTTGGATCAAGAGTCAAAGTTCTTGATAAACCTAAAAGGTTAAACCATGTTAGTCAAAGACGCGTCTCGCAGAAAGGCACAACATTTGCGCATTATACCTCACTAGGCGAGACGCCTTTCTCTGGGAGCACCCATGCACGCCTTATGGTTTTTATTTTTTATATAAAAAAAAACTTTAAGGCATGAGAATAATCCTTACCTCATACAAGTCGGAGAGATGTATCCCTTTCCATGGTTGTTAAAGTTGGTTATAGTTGAACTGAAAAAACTAAATTTTACTAAAATCGCAGTAGGAAGAATACAAACCTCTGTTAGTTCTGTTGACTGCTAGTGCTATTACTGCTCTACTAGTTCATTTGGTTATGTTTTAACATGTTTATTTTGGTTTTAATATGTTATTTGGTTTTATTTCTTATATTAGTAATTTATTTATTTATATATATTTTTATAAATTTTTTTTGTGCCTCATTTCGTTTGGACGCACGCCTTTAGTATGCCTTGCACGTCGGACGATATGGATCCTTTGCGCCTTGAGTGTCCCTTGCGCCTTTGACAACCATGGGTTCAACTCTAAATGTTAAAGTAACTATCAATTAAGTATTTAGAGGGACAAATAAGCAATTTAATCAACTATGAAGTTATTAATTTGGTTGCTTAAAGGGCCGTTAAACGACCGGATCAGACGGGAATAGTAAACTTGACTGCCTTACCCATCATTGAAATAAAGGTTCGTAGTATCGTATCAGAATCAGTATCTGACCCTTCCTATCAATATCATGATCGGCGATATCGACAGTTTTGGATCGGATTATCGATTTTTTTTTGTTATCAGAAAGCAATTAATTATTAATAAATTATTAAAATCTTAGAAAAAGATATTTTATATATTTAGGCATAATTTTAAGTAGTTCATGAGTTTTTTTTTAGTAGTTTTGAAATTGAATAAATAGTACTCACCCTTCCGATTGGGTTACCTGCAGTGTTCTAAATGGTGTCCGTCTCGGCCGCTTAGGCGGTGCCTAAGCGGTCACTCTCCGCACCGCTTTTATCGTTGGCGCATTAGCGATGGAGTAGATGGCCAAGGGAGGTTTGGCGGCATAGGCGGAGGTGAGTACGTGGCACACGGTGTACTCTAATTCAAATTCTGTAATAGAAAGAGTTAGGCGGCGGTATAGGCGAACGCCTAGACGGAGCAATACCTGACTAGATGTTTTGGCAAAATAGTTTTGCAAGCATTATGGACATATGAGTCACTTTTACACGACTTAAATTTCATAAATCTTTGTTCGACAACTTAGCTATGCATAAAAAATCCTTAAAATATGCATATTATGCAAAAATAGTGGTAAAATAGTAAAAAAATACCCAAAATGTATCAAACGTCTAGGCGGCCCCTAGGTGTTCTAGGCTGTAGGCGGACCCTTTCCTTCTCGCATCCACCTACCGCCGTTTAGAACATTGGTTACCTGAGATATATACGTTTTCTTCTTTTACATATTTTACAACTTTACTAGGCTTTTACACCATTGTTGATTGGTCTTTTTCTTTCAATTTTTTATGCCAAATTGACTGAAAAAGAGACCCCCAATGTCGACATCGATCAGTATCGGATCGGGACATGCTAAATCGTATCGATATCTAAAGTATGATTGAAACACAAGCTGGAGACGTATCGACCTTTATTCTCCCCTATTCGTCTTTCCATTACAGATGGATTAAGATTTTTGGAAACATAGATTTTTATCGCATAATTCGACCAGCTATTCACGTCGACTTATCTGTCTGTCGAGTAGGATTTGCCGCTCAGTTCAGAGCTATGAATCAAGTTTGTCATAGTTTAAAGTTTTTATTGACACAATATCATGAAGTGACCACCTTCACTCAATTTGGGTCAGATCTTGATGTTGTGTGACCCAGGCATTACTTAATAGAGATACAAGGTTGACAAATGTGCCCAAACAACCACAATATTTACTACTTCCAATTGAACAACAAATTGTACTGATTTGTGCAGTTGTCAATTGATTATGTGATCGAATGCCACTAAACAAAATGGCTCAATATGAAAGGGCCATTCTAAACTAAATAGTATCATACCTGAATTACTACAATCCCTTTTAAAAATGTGGCTTTACTAATGAAATAAAGATGGAACGGACCGATCTAGCCTTTCACAATAACGTGATTGACGAAAGTGCGATGTAACAACTTATTAGCATATTAATAGATCATTTCAGAATGACATATACATCACTATGGTTTCCATCAAACCATTGCTATATCTATTTTATTAGGAATTGATGATATTTTAAAACTACCTTCTAAGAGATGGTTAGTTGAAGACACTGAACAACAAATTTTTATTTTGGAGAAACACCATCTATGGGAATGTACACGCGGTAGAAAAATTACGCTGCGTATTGGTACTTATCGAGTAGAGAAATATTCTGTTATTTTCAAGAGAATGGAAGAAATAGTAACGCTTTCTTATACAGAATCTACTGAAAATGTTAGGTACATAGTATATGTTTCAATGTGATAAAGTTAGTATCTCTTTTGCTTTGCTAAAGGAGTATTTCCATGGGGTTTCCTTGATATCGTATTCATATTGTTAATGATCCCGGTCTATTGCCTTCTGTCCATATAATGCATATAGCTCTAGTTTCTAGTTGGACATGTTCGATGGTTCGGGGTCGAATTATATTGATTTGTGGCTTGTGGCTCGAAATCTTCAACTCGTCACAATCTCATTCGTATATGAGCGTGATTAAAATTTGCTGTTCTGACACCTTTAGTTGAATGTTCAATAGTAATTTTGACTTATGACACCCGCATGGAAGTCGCGCAAAAGGGCCTGTGGTGGATGGTTATCTATCACGCGCGTGAAGTTAATAACTAGAAAGTATGCAATTAAGCAAAGAAATCATTTATTTACTAACGATTCACTTTTCTTCATAATAAGCCAGTGAGTAAATAATGGATAGATGTTCATTATTGTGAGGCCTCTACGGACCTAGGTAGACTCCTTGTATTGAAAACACTTTGGCCTGCCTAATAGGGGTGAACGCTAGGTTTATTCGGTTTCAACTGCGAAATAGTCAAAACCGAAAAAAACGAACTTCTAAAAATCCAAAACCAAACCGAAATTTGCCATATAAACGAAACCGAAAATAACTGATAATCGATTCAGTTTTTGTAGTTGGGTTATTTTGATTGTTTAATGGGTCAGACCCAAAGTTGGGGTTGTGGTTATTTTATACTAAAAATCTATGTTGCACTGGACGCCAGGCGAGGCGAGGCGACAGCCTACTCGCCTAGGCGATCCTAGGCGCCCGCCCAAGTCACAGTCAAGAAAAAAAAACAGTAGAGCAGCAACAGCAGTACCAGCAAAAGCAGCAGCAGGACTAGCAGCTTAAGCAGCAGCAACAACTTTTTTCTTTTCTTTTTTGTAGCAGTAGTAGCAATAGGCTACGCGTTCGCCCAGGTCTTCCCCTGGTCGACCCTAAGCACTCGCCTAGGCGCCCATTTTCAGACACGGAAAATATTTTTTCAGGTCGAGGCACCCTCCCCTCAACCTAGACGCCTAGGCATCGCCTGTAACAACATAGCTAAAAATGTAATTTTTATACATATGTTTGTTGTATTTCAAAGTTGGGCCCAAAAGTTGGACTAGTTGTTAAATTACCAAAGTTTGGCTTAAAACACATACATATAATTGTTGTTTTTAAAATATACACATTTTTAATTCATAAAATATGCATAAAATTGAGGATATTTAGTATTTACATAATTGTGCAAGTCCTTTTCGGTTTCGGTTTCGGTTTTGGTCCGAAATCGGAACCCAAAACCGAATAAGGAATTTTTGTATTTTCAAAACCGAACCGAAATTTTTTCAAACCGAAAACGATCTCTTATTCGGTTCTTGGTGCCTAGGACCCATAGTCCAGGCCCTATGTGTTATGGACTTGTGTCCAGTCCTAGGTGGTCTAAGGGCACCAGGCTGTCTTTCTTTTAAGACTATTTTGGTCCAGTAATAGAGAAGATAGATGCAGTCATGGTTTTTTTCAGTGATGACCGGGGGATCTTTAATATTTAGTCACTGATGTGCTTTGTATGGTAGAAGATTGCCGCCTTAAGGAAGAAATATGTGCCTTGTATGGTAGAAGATTGCCGCCTTAAGGAAGAAATTAGATCAATATCCCTCTTATTTTATTTTTTGACATTTAAGAAACTAAAACGAAATTCTAATATAACTTCTTTTATTCATGGGAAGTTAGAGGTGGCGCCACTTGTTACATAGGGCATGACCCTTAACGGAGCCGAATTGAAGAAGAGGATTCCAACGGGCGACGCCAAAAATTTGGGATAAAGGCTTTTGTTGTTGTAGTTGTAAATTTTGAATATAAAATTTTAATTACTATAACCCAGGGCATATCATATCCTTTGTTTCTCTGAGATTTATCAAGCAGGTGTGCCTGAATTGTAGATTTCTATCCTTTTACCAAATCTCCATTTCTGTATGCTGTAGTTCTATCTGTGCCTCTTATTGTTATGCCCTACATGAGCACTTCAATTCCTTTGACATGCACATACAACACGACATGGTATGGCACGGACACAGCGACATGTAGATGGCTCCCACTTTGATGTTTATGTGTATATGTCTGTGTCGTCTGACATCTGTCCAACAAGGATTTGACCCCAATTTTGCTGTGTCTGTGCCTCCTAAGCAAATCCTATTGAAAATGTACTCATGAGCAATTCATTTTATGTTTGATCGAATTCTAGAGGAGATGCTAGAGAGTAAAAGGATAGTTACTGTTACTATATCGAATCGTGGCAATGCCATTGATAGAGCTGAATGAAGAAAAAAGACTTACGTCCTCAAAGATCTGGATTAAAGCTTTACTTATGTAAGACAATTGGCACAAATTTCTTAATGGGCATGACCTAGTTGTGCAGTTACAACTCGCTTCCAGGGCTAGAGGGAACCTTTTTGATGCTCTACTGCTGCATCAACTAATATTTTTATTTTTTGATCAGCACACTCACACCCATTAAACACCCAGTACCTATTTCAATTAATATTCTGTTTCTTTTATGTTGTTTTATCTTGATCTGACATCGTTTGAAATTATATTAGAACTTGTGTTGGCCAATGTGAGGAGACAGGATCCATTGGAGATACCTCCATGCAGCATTGTCAGTTTTCAGACAGTGATGTACGTATAAACAGTTCGTGGTACATGCAAGAGCCTATTTACCTGCAGTGGAAACAATTAAACTGCAGGAGTGACTGCCGTTACCACTGTATGATGCAAAGAGAAAATGAAAGGGAAAAACTCGGTCTCAATCCTGTCAAGTATCATGGGAAATGGCCCTTCAAGCGTGTTTCTGTCTTTCAGGTTTGCCTCTCTTGTAATTTGCTTATGGAAATCAACTGAAGCAGTCCACTTAACTATAATTTTTTGTCTATGCTTAGTTACCCATACATTATGTTAATCTTAATCAGGAACCCGCCTCTGCCACCTTCTCTGCAGTCAATTTATTGGCACATTTCATTGGCTGGTTATCTTTCTTCTTATTAGTATCTTACAAGCTACCTCTCAGGCCTCAGAGTAAGAGGACATACTATGAATTTACTGGTTTGTGGCATATCTATGGGTTATTATCAATGAACGCCTGGTTTTGGAGTGCTATATTCCATACCCGGTAAGTCTTATCGCTTCTTTGTACAAATTTATATGGATAAAGGTTACTGAAGAATTCTACCCTCATATACTGATGGTTATTTATTGCTCTGTAAAGAGATTTTGACTTGACAGAGAAGTTGGATTATTCCTCTGCTGTAGCTTTACTTGGCTACTCCTTTATTCTGTCATTACTTCGGACATTTAATGTGAAAGATGAGGCTTCCAGGGTTATGTTTTCAGCTCCCATTTTAGCCTTTGTGACGACACACATATTGTATCTAAACTTCTATGAGTTGGACTATGGTGAGTTCACTGCATCCACTATCAAAATTCAGTTAAGATTTTAATCATGGTTATAGTGTGTTAATACCTAGAAAAAAAATGAAGGAAAACAGATTTATGTGTTTACTTCAGGGGATAATGTAGAAATTATTTGAAGCTGGTCCATATTGCTTGCAATTATAACATAATTTCTTTGTTTTTACTGGCATGATAATGTGTTGAGTTAGAATTCTCTGACATACATTTGAGTTAGATTTTTTACCCTCAAGTTCCCACTCATTTTTCACCCCATGTCCCCACTCTTTTTTTTCCAAGCCGCCTCTTGTAACTTACTGACTCGAATCCGCCTCTGATTATGGTATTGAAGTTTTTAATCAGATCATAATATTGTATTTTATCAAAAATTCTGGCAGGATGGAACATGATGGTCTGTGTCACCATGGGCGTCGGCCAACTCCTTGTATGGACAATTTGGGCTGGAGTAACTCATCATCCTTCACGCTTCAAGCTATGGACAGTTGTATTCGGAATGGCCCTCAGTATGCTTTTGGAAATCTACGATTTCCCTCCTCACTATGGATACTTTGATGCCCATTCGGTGTGGCATCTCGCCACTATTCCCCTTACATGCCTCTGGTGGAGCTTCATCAAGTCAGATGCTGAGTACCGGACAGAAGTTCTGATGAGAAAGGTGAAGTGAGAATAGAATCAGAGATGCATCCGCGGCTTCACAACACTAACGGACATTAGAAGGTCAATTGCATCATTTTCCCTGCCTCTAGACCGTTGCATTTCTGTTAGCTGTCAGTAGTGATAATTAATGGCAAATTGATTGATTCCAGCCAATTCCATTTTTTGTCTGTACGTCAAATTGGGCTCGCGTGAACTATATATATATATTTTATTTAATATTGAGATGTTTTGGATAGTAGTCCCCTTTTAGTCATGGACAATGTATTGTTCCAATCATGGATATTTGTATAATTCTCTGGTGGTCCTTGTAGTGACTGATTTAGTAAACCTTGTTTATTTCTGTTATTGTAACGGATTTAGTAAACCTCGTTTATTTCTGTTTCCTTTTACATTGTACACAGTTTCTTGTTTTCTGAAGTTCAGGATTCGGGCTACTTAAAAAAAGGTAAATAAATGTATTCGCTCAATCTCTTGTACACTATTATTATTTGTTGTGATTTTGTTTTCTTCGACCAATTTCTCGAAATTGAGAAGATGGAGAAGTGACTCAATTTGACGGAAGTTGAAAAGGAAGTGGAAGTGGAAGCAGCAAATTCATGATTAGACCTTTTGATATTAATGTGTTTCTTAACATTATCCGATCAATTTGTTGGCCAACGAAACCTTCGCAAACTAGGCTTTTGGAGCCAAATTTTATATCTTTTCCAAAAAGTTTAACATCATAGACAGGCGAAGGGTATTAGAAGTGATAAACATCTTGACCGTTGACCTTGCTCAACCGTTTGAGATTAGGATTACGGATTTGATTGCATAATTTGCCCTTGATTAACATGAACAAAGTTGATGGTGTAAGGACTGGAGGGGAGCTGAGTGGCGGAGGAGGTTGATATGGATAATAATGGTAGTGGGTGGAGTGAGGGTTAATGGAAAGAACAACAAAATATTCAAGATGTGTATTGGACCGGATTGGTTTGGCCCGTTGTTCGATTTGACCGGTTTTGACCTGGTTCGGGTTGGTCTGGATCTTACCAGGTGGAGAGAGCGGGTCAGTCCAGTCGGCTTGGCACCCGATCCAGCTCGAACCCGTGATCCGGTCCGGTCTGGGTTCGGATGGGCCAGTTTTTTTTTCTTTTACGTTTATTTATATATAATTTATATGATATATATGATATAAATTATATGTTAATAAATTCAAGTTAAAATGTATAGGTTTTTTGTTACTTAAGTTAATTTTTGTATAATTTGAAATTTTATAAGTTATTTGTTGTAAAATTTTTTTTTATCATTTATGTAAAAGTTTATATAAACATTAAGTAAGAAAATTTTAATTGATTTCTTTATATCAATATTTATATAACTTTAAGTATAAGTTAAAATCTAAATATTTAGAAGTTGAATATTTTTTTCGAATTTTTTTGAATAAATTATAAAAAAAATATATATTTTTCTTTTGAATTTAAATATAAATTTATAACTTGAAATTTAAAAGTTATTTATATAGAAATAAATAAGTTAAATGTAAACAACTTAGAACATTAAATAAGAAAAAGCTGAATTTTTTTTATTGATGACAATAAAATTATAAATATATTATAACATTAAGTAAAAAAAAAAAAAAATTGTAAATAATATTTTATTTGCATAAAGCTTGTAAAAAAATGTACAAGTCTTTTCAATCCGTCGTCCGTCTTTAGTTGAAGTTTATTGTTCAACTCCTCATTCAGTAGCGTCATCCATAGTAAGAGATTGAAAGTCCAGCTCTGAGATATCAGCACTTTCATCTCTTGAGTCTTGAGTTTTTTTTCCAGCACGGATCCAATCATGAACGCAGACACAAGCTTCCAAAATATCTGGCAGCAATCGACTCCTTTTCTTGCTTAGCATTCTTGAACCTGCACTAAAACAAGATTCTGATGCTACCATGGACACCGGGACCATTAGAATATCACGTGCTATAGAAAAAAGTACAGGATAAGTTTTTTCGTGTCTCTTCCACCATTCTAAAATTGAATAATAAGTTGAAGAGCCGTCTTCTTCATAAGAATTTAGATATAAGGACAATTCTTGAGTGGGATGGAAATATTTTTTTTTGTTTATTCTTTTGCAGTACACTTTTAGCATATGATAATTTAGACAAAAAACCAGAGCTACTACCTTGAACGGTTGTACCGGGTTTGGTGGATACAACTCTTTCTTCATATAAAACAATTAAACTATCTAAAACATCATTAATTTCTACTTTCAAGCTACCTACGTCAATTCTCATATTTTCTTCAAATTCGTCTAATAAAATATATACACCATCTAATTTAATCTTGGGATCAAAAATCGAAGCCAAACAATATAGAAAAGATATATTACCCCAATATTTTTAAAATTTGGCTTCCATTTTGGAAACCACATAATCAAAACCATGGACATTTCTATATCTAGAAAATAAATGAGACATGTTAAGAATTTCTATTAAAGCTAAATGATAAGTTGGATAATAAACTCTAGATAGAATGGTTGTAGCATTGTAAAACAATTCAAAAAATTCAAAAATAGAAGTAGCAATTAACCAATCATTCTCAGTTACTTGATAATCAAAATTATGATTAGTATTACAATAATGTTTAATAACATCTTTAAACTTCATGGAAGATTTCAACATTAAATAAGTAGAATTCCATCTATGTGGTGCATCATTAATAAATCGTCTAAAAGTAACATCATATTGTGTACATAAATTTGTGTTGTGTTTATTTTTCATGAATTATAGACTATTTATAGGAATTTTTTTGGGACATATGACCCCAAATACCTTAAAAAGAGTTGTTATAATGAATATTTTGGTCATTTTAGTAAAATGATCAAAAGACCCCTAAAACGTTCAAAAAATAGCCACTAAAATGGATAAAAATACCTCCCACCCCCCAACGGATATATCCCAAAAAAAAAAAAAAAAATCAATCGAACTGGATTTGATCGGACATGAATCTGGTCGGTCACCGACCGACCGAATTAGATCTGGTCCGAACAAAGTTGAGACCGGACTGGGCTTGCGGGTCGTATTCTCCGACCCAGTCCGGACCAGTAGGAGGGAGTGGGCCAGAGTGGAACAATCCGTTGATCGGATCCGGACCGGCTCAGATCGAATTTTGAGGAGGCTTCCTCTCCTTTTCTAGTTTGGTCATCTGGACTGCGACAGATGGGTCGGCAAAGGCCCTCCAAGGGATGGAGGAGGTGATAGAAATTCATGATTCCAATTGTATTAATCAGGAGAACGTGGTCAGCACGTGGCAAGAGGAATCACATGTTCGTAATAATCTCAAAACCAATATGATCCTCGATAATTCCTATTATCAGTGTAGACTCGGTGCCTCCCAGTCAGGACCAATCCAGAGGATTAGATTATTCTATTTAGAACTAATTTTAGTTGTTTTTTGATCCTTGTTATGAACAGTCGGTCTTAGTAGGTCATCTGTGACTCCGATCTTTTGTAAAATTATGCTGAGCCTAGAAGGTTGACTTAGTGGAGGGAAAGGAAGGAGGAGTTGTCCAAGTACAAAGTTAAGTTTTGTCCGATTTATCCCAGACTGGTCCTGCTACCAATCCAGGGGAGGAACTACTGCCCGTCCAGCCCAGCCCAGCCCAGCCAATTTTTTTTTTTTAAGATATATGATCCATATAATATGTTTCCTGCCCTGCGTACACTGTTAGCTCATGTACAACTAGGGACATGCGCTGCTTATTCCATCTCTGTGACTGTCCCATCTACCATAAAGACAGCAGGGACATGCTGCATACCTATCTCAGTCCCATCTACCATAAAGCCATGGAGATGGAGATGGAGATGGCGGTGGCGACGAAGAACAAGGGAGGAAGAGAGAGGAGTGGGAGATCGTTCCTTCGAGGAACCTTCACTTGGTACCATGGAGGCAAACTTAATACAACAGGGGGTGATTTGATGAAATTAATTTTGTTCTCCCACGTTCCTGGTCTTTAGTTTTTTGTAGATAAATTTATTTGTATGAGCCATTAGCTCCACTTACTTTTTTTTACACGTTGTTTCTTTTAGCCTATATATATATGCACTGATTAATAAACAACAGAACAAGCTTAGCATATATTCTTCTCTGTCTTCAGCTCAGGTTCTTCCGTTCCCTTGCGTGTTTTCCTGTTCGTCATCAACACCTTCGGCACCGTCCACCGAGGAATCTACGACGGCCATGATGTTGCAGGTCTTTCAATCTCCTCTTTTCTTATGGCCCATTTCATTATTTACTTGTAGATGGCTCTGTAATATCATTTTTTTTGTTTATGGTTATATATATGTATATATATATATCCTGGTTTTGCATAGGAAAAATGTTAACTTTATCAAGAAGTTAAACTGATTGAGCTTATTTTAGAATAACTGTTGAGCTTCTTTTTTTAAAGAAGAAGAAGGAGATGTTTCTTCTCATTATAGATTGTAATCTTATGCATTCTATAATGTGTAGGTCTTAAGCAATGTTTGACCGATGTATAGATGTTCATCGATGTTTGTGACAGGGGGATCAATGCAAAAAGATTTAAAATTTTGTTGGAGTATTAATACAAAATTAAATATTTTAGAAGCTTCCCCATGCAAAAATAAATAAATAAAAACTTTAGGATGTGGCCCAACCCTGGATTCGAGTCAGGTCTAAAAGAAATATTGTGTAAAAGGATAGGTGCACTTTAGGATTTGTTTCTACAGTTACAGGTTATTCTCGCACCATTGCTAGAAGTTTTAGAGTATGTTTTGGAAAGAGACGATAAAAAAAAATGGAAAGAGACTAGTGACACAACATCATTTTGTTATTTTTTTTTAGAACATTTTAAGTTCAATTCGGAGTAAACTAAAATTTTGATTCCGCCCTTGTAATAAGTGGAGTGGAGCTTAAATTTTGAATTTTCTTCCAAGATGTTTAATCACTGGTAACATTATGGTTGCTCATGAGGTTCTCCATTCATTGTGCAAAGAAAAGGGAAGATTGGATCTTTTGCACTCAAGTTCGACATGAGAAAGGCTATGATGAATAAAATGTGTTTCACGGATAAGTGGATAGGTTTTATTCTGCAATGTGTAAAATCAGTAAAATATTCTATAGTGATAAATGGGAATGTATATGGATCCATCACTCCATTCCAAGAAATCTGTCAAGGTGGAGAAATTATTGTATGGGTCGGACGCAGTGCATCCGATTCCTTTCAAATCGTTAGATTGCATAGGGATATGTGCATGCACACATTTATATAATAATCTAACGGCTGACATATGAATGGTGCATTGTGTCCGGCACATCCAATAATTTTTCGTCAAGGTGATCAAATTTTACTTTATTTGTTCCTTATTGTTGTCGAAGGTCTGTCTTGTCTAATGAACCATTCACAGAGCTTGGGTCTGACTAGGGGTTGTGTGTAAGCCGTGTTCATCCTTGTATATCTCATTTGTTCTTTGTAGATGACTTGCTAATTTTCGGTGAAGCGTCTCTTAACAATTCTAATGCTATTAAGAGGATCCTAGTCATTTCATTTAGTCAAAACTCTTCCAGTGGAGCTCGACAAGTTGTTGCAGCCCCCTTATCGATTTTGGAAGTCGACCACCATGACAAACCCTCATGAACCGAATCCTCTATCTTCTCAAATATTCTTGAAGATCCTTCTTAACAAGCCTCCGTCGATCAACAACCCCCTTCGAACACCTTTCGAGCCATCATCCGATGCATGCGACCCGTCCATACACCTCAATGACTTGAGCATGTACATGTTGCAATACATAACCCCTCGAGCAAGCAGTTTTCAACCTTTCATAAGCTTCCAGTCTGTCTCCAAACATAATGCGACAACCATCAACATCCAGTTTTCCAACTAATACCATGTTGAGGCGTAAACTTGATACATATTAAACCCCCTTTAAGACAAACTTCTCTCCAAGATTTGTCATCAAGTGCACGACCTCCATGTCCACAACGACTTTATCCCTTCGTCACCCATTTTCACTCGCCCAAACTTACCGCTCCGGTTTGTCATAATGACCCTTTTCCGTGGAGTGGTTTTGTAATGATCTCGTGTCAAAGATCCAGTCATGATCATGACACGTTCTACAATAGAGTACAACATCAGATGCTATGATGATGATGTCCACCATATCCTCTTGATCACCCTCTTGCTTTTTACCTTCTCTTATTGCAGTTCTGTTTGTAATGTTATCTTTACGCAATAATGTAAATTCTCCTTTCAACCACCCTTGCAAGTTCATAGGAGTTCCCTCTTGTTATCGCTTGTGACTTAGTGTTAGGTCTCTTTCCCATGGAGCCATGGTTGGGAGGAGACCTAAATGTCCCAGCCATTGAAGAGGTGGAACTACAATCTGTTTATTGACTGAAGAAGAAGAACAGTTACAATTCAAGAAGAGAGAAAACAAGAAAAGCTAAGTATTCATTTCTCACACACATCATCCTCTCTTCTCCCTACTATTTATACAGTAGACTGATGCTTCCCTTTCCTTGTGGCAGTTATGGCAGTTGGTGACAGTTGGCTGACTTGGACAAGGAAGGTGGTGACTGGGATGACTGGCAGTTACTGCCTTTCTCTGCACCCTGTGGCATGTAACTATATCAGACCTGTATCAATACCTCTCCCCTCAAATTGACCTTGTCTCAAGGTCAAAGGAGGGAAATTTTCTGATGAACTCCTCGTATGGAATCCACTGAGCATGCTCAGCAGAAATGTCCTTCCACTGAATGAGTAATTCAGTGGTAGCCCTATTCCCCTTTTTCACAATTCTCCTGTCCAAGACCAATTGTGGTTCTAAGATTGCTTCTTCATGTAGTGTAGGGGTACCCTCTTGTACTGAGATCCTTTACTGAGTTTAGCCTTCAATTGAGAAACATGAAAAACAGGGTGTATTAAGGAGTCATCTGGGAGGAGTAACTTATAAGCAACAGGCCCTACTTTAGCACACACTTGGTATGGTCCAAAGAACTTTGGAGAAAGTTTCTGGGGTCTTCTATTACCCACAAATATCTGTCTATAGGGTTGAAGTCTGAGGTAGACCCAATCACCTACTTCAAAAGACCTGTCAATTCTGTGCAGATCAGCCATCTTCTTCATCCTGTCTTGAGCCATCAGTAAATTGTCCTTCAGCAGCTGCAAGGCATTATCTCTTGAAGCCAATGTTTCTGCCACATCCTTGTCTGAGGTTAGCTCAGGAATGTAAGTTAGTAAGTTGGGAGGGGGTCTCCCATAAAGTGCCTCAAAGGGAGTAATCTTGGTTGCTGAGTGCCAGTTGGTGTTAAACCAATACTCAGCCCATAACAAATGTCTGGACCATTCCTTGGGTTTATGGCTACAAAAATATCTTAAGTAGCCCTCAATACATCTGTTAGTTACCTTTGATTGTCCATCTGATTGTGGGTGGTAGGAAGTGCTGTACTTAAGATGTGTCCCCTGTATTTTGAAGAGCTCTTTCCAAAACAAACTAGTGAAGATGGCATCCCTATCAGAGACAATAGATTTGGGCATCCCATGTAACTTGAAAACCCCATTCATAAACACCTGGGCAACACTCTGAGCTGTGTAAGGGTGACTCAAGGCAAAGAGATGTATATATTTTGTGAGTCTATCTACTACTACAAATATAGTAGATTTTTGATAGCTAGAAGGCAGTCCTTCTATGAAATCCATAGAGATATCTTCCCAAACTGCATTGGGGATAGGTAAGGGTTGTAATAGCCCTGCAGGAGATGTAGTCTCAGCTTTGTTCCTCTGGCAAGTCTCACAAGTCTTGATGTATGTCTGAACACTCTTTTTCATCTCTTTCCAGTAGCAAGCCTTCTTTAACCTTTGTAGTGTTTTGGTAAAGCCAGAATGGCCTGCTGTCAATGTGTCATGGTGTTCTTTGAGCATAGTAAGAACAAAATCTGACTGGGGATCAATGAAAAGTTTGTTTTTATAGTATAGCAATCCATTCTTTAAGGAATACTTATTAGGATCCAGCTGATGATGGAACCATTTGGTCAAGTGGTCTTGGTAATATGTGGATTGTTGCATTTGATCCTTGAATTGCTGCAGCCATTCTGTGCTTACTACTGATATGGTAGCCAAGGTATGAGTTTCAGTAAGATTTGGAGTTTCAGACTTAGTGCTACAGTCCATCCTTGACAAGCTATCAGCTGCTCTATTTTCCTTCCCTTTTTTTATACTCCACTATGAAATTATAACCATGTAATTTGAGGAGCCACTTGTATTGGGCATAAGTGTATACCCTTTACTCTAACATGTATTTCAAGGCTTGGTGGTCTGTTTTGATAAGGAACTTCCTTTCCCATAAGTAGTGGTTCCATTTCTTGACTGCTAATAGGATAGCAAGCATCTCCTTCTCATAAGTAGATAGAACAGTGCATCTACCTTTGATGGTTTGGCTTAGGTAAGCTATGGGTCTTCCTTTTTGCATTAAGACTGCCCCAATTCCTGTGCCAGATGCATCACATTCCAGTGTGAACTCCTCTGAAAAATCTGGCATGGCCAGGACAGGTGGTTGAGTCAGGGCCATTTTCAGTTGTTCAAAAGAGTGTTGAGCTTCTGGGCTCCATTTGTAAGCATTTTTTTTGAGGAGGTTTGTGAGAGGTTCAGCAGTAGATCCATATCCTCTAATAAATTTCCTATAATAGCCTGTGAGTCCAAGGAAGCCTCTTAGTTCCTTCAGGTTCTTAGGGGTAGGCCACCCCATTACTGCTTGGATCTTCCCTTGATCCACCTGTAATCCTTGTTCAGAGATGATGTGACCCAAGTAGGCTACCTGTTTTTGTGCAAAGTAGCATTTACTTTCCTTGATCTTGAGCTGGTGCTTGTGTAATAATTTGAAAACTTCCTCTAAGTGCATATAATGGCTTTCCAGGCTAGGGCTGTAAATGAGAATATCATCAAAAAATACCAATACAAATTTCCTGAGAAGTGCCTTAAAAACTTCATTCATCATAGCTTGGAATGTGGAAGGGGCATTGGTGAGACCAAAAGGCATAACTAGGAACTCATAGTGACCCTCATGTGTTCTAAAGGCTCTCTTGTGTGTGTCCTCTTCTGCCATCCTAACCTGATGGTATCCAACTCTTAAATCTAGCTTAGAAATGTTTTTTGCACCATGTAATTCATCAAAAAGCTCTTCTATGAAGGGAATAGGGAACTTGTCTTTAATGGTGTTCTGGTTTAGTGTCCTGTAGTCAATGCACATTCTTCATGTACCATCATTCTTCTTTACTAGTATCACTGGTGAGGAGTAGGGGCTTGTACTGGGCTTGATAATTCCAGAACTCAACATCTCATGTACTTGTTTTTCAATCTCGTTTTTGTGAACATATGGGTGTCTATAGGGTCTTGTACATACAGGCAGTGATCCTGGCATTAAAGGGACTTTATGATTATATGCCCTTTTTGGAGGTAACCCCTTTGGCTCAGCAAACAAGTGTTCATAGTTTCTCAGTAGTGCAGATATTCTTGCTTCACTTCCTTCTGATCTCTTGTTACTTCTGGCTTCATAATCTTCCTCCTTATTATCCAAACTGTAGAGTTGGATAACAAAGAGTTGTGGTTTCTGTCTCAGTTCTTTACTTATAGGTTCACTGAGTGTGTGGGAGTCACTCTTTATCCCTGTGAATTGCATGATTTTCCCTTGGTCTTCATACCTCATAGTCAATTCTTGAAAATTCCATACTATGTCACCTAAAGTACTGAGCCAGTTGGCTCCCAGTACTATGTGACATCCACTGATAGGTAGTGGCAGTAAGTCAGTGGTAATTTTCTTCCCTTGGCATTCAATGGTCACTCCTGGGCAGAACCCTTTACTAGACAGCTTCTCTCCATTAGCAACTAATACTTCAAATGGTTTACTGTTAGCTATTGCCAACCCCAACCTTTCACTGAGTTGGTTATCAACAAAGCTATGGGTTGATCCTGAATCTATTAAGATGATTACAGGTTTGTTTTTGACAGTACCCTTGATTTTCATAGTGGATTGATGTGAACTACCAGACAGGGCCTGTAAGGATATCTCAAATAGACTTTGTGCCTGGGGATCTTCCCCTTCCTCTGTATCTGGAATTGTCTGTTCATCTGTATCCCTCTCCTCATCTGCTAATATCATGAATAATTTCTTTTCCTTGCATTTATGGCCTCTGGACCATTTCTCATCACAGTGAAAACATAGTCCCAATCCTTTCCTTCTGATGATTTCAGAAGGAGAGATTGTGCCAGTTTGCTGTCCTGTTCCCCATGACTGACTGCTATTCCTTTTTGGCTCACTTGATGTGGATTGATTACTGCTTGCCCAACTCTGAGCTCTGGGAATATAGGGAGCAGGTTTGGACAATTTCTTTGCTGCTATCAACTTGGCCTCATATAACTTGGCCAACTGCATGGCAAGAGGTAAGCTAAGGGGATTAGCTACATGTACTTCATATCTTACTTCCTCCTTGAGGCCTCCAATGTACTGACTAATCATGCATTTTTCAGGTAGGCCTACCACCTTCTTGGACAACTTTTGGAAACTTTGTGTGTACTCTTGCACAGAGTTTTCTTGCTTGAGTAATTTCAAATCTATGCCATGATCAGTAAAATGGGAAGGTCCAAATTCTAACTTGATGGCTTGACAAAATTCCTCCCACCCTATCATGCCTCCTTTGATGGTTGACAACCAATCAAACCAATATGATGCTGTCCCTTGTAACTGCACTGAGCAGAGACTCACCCTGTCTCCCTCTGAGACCCTATAGTAGTTAAAGTATCTGTTGACTCTTAAGAGCCAGTCTTCCACATCTATCTCCCCATCAAATTGAGGAAGTTTGAGCCTTATTTGAGATTGATTCCATGTTGGTCCTCCCTGTGGTACCCCAGTTTGTGGGGTTCCTTGCCATGGAGATTGATTCCATATCCCCTGTGCCTGTGGCAATCCAGCTGGTGGTGTCCCTTGCAATGGAACTGGGGCAGGAATCCATGTTCCTTGTGGCACCCCAACTTGTGGTGCAGGAACCCATGTTCCCTGTGGTACCCTAAATTGTGGTGCTCCTTGCAATGGTGTGGATCCTAAAGGGGGGTTTGCATTCTGAGCAACTGGGTTGGCAACATGCCCATTTTGTGTTCTAACATTGTGATTCCCAGGGTTTCTTGGATCCCATTGTGGAGAGGGGGCAAGATTTGTTCTGTGCTCAGGTGGGG
Source organism: Iris macrosiphon (assembly GCA_036927795.1). Classification (NCBI taxonomy): domain Eukaryota; kingdom Viridiplantae; phylum Streptophyta; class Magnoliopsida; order Asparagales; family Iridaceae; genus Iris; species Iris macrosiphon. Next base: position 292,393,694 of record JAYESA010000004.1, read on the forward strand.
GTATTGGCATCTGGTCAAATTGTGGAGGTGGACCAAGAATTGGTCTCCCATAGTTGGCTTCAAAGGAGCTGGTGGGTTGCAAGAATCCCATGGAGCCAAACATTGGTACATGATGAGGGCTTAGAGAAGAGGATGGTCCTGTGGTGGAGCCTGGGTAAGGGTTCAGTCCAGATGACTGAAAACCCATGAGAGGAGCTTGGGGCACACATGGATTTGGCAATGGTGCAAGGGTTGGTGCTGTTGCTGTGGTTGTATTCCCAGATGTAGCAACTTCACTGCTCCCCTTCCCTTTCACTAAGTCCTCAAGAATTCGAGTGACATTGTCAAATTTGGAGTTGAGGGTTGAAATAGTACCTTCCAAAGCTGTCAGTCGTTCCTCTTCGGCGGAGCTCCGATGGTCCTCCGATGATCCTCGTCGAGAGCTTCGGCTACTCGACCCTTCCTCTCGACTGGTCTCAAGAACCGTGTCGAGTGGCTCTGATACCAAGTTGTTAGGTCTCTTTCCCATGGAGCCATGGTTGGGAGGAGACCTAAATGTCCCAGCCATTGAAGAGGTGGAACTACAATCTGTTTATTGACTGAAGAAGAAGAACAGTTACAATTCAAGAAGAGAGAAAACAAGAAAAGCTAAGTATTCATTTCTCACACACATTATCCTCTCTTCTCCCTACTATTTATACAGTAGACTGATGCTTCCCTTTCCTTGTGGCAGTTATGGCAGTTGGTGACAGTTGGCTGACTTGGACAAGGAAGGTGGTGACTGGGATGACTGGCAGTTACTGCCTTTCTCTGCACCCTGTGGCATGTAACTACATCAGACCTGTATCACTTAGGCCTCCTCTTTCTTTTGGAAGCAACTAGGACGAACTCCTACCAGGAAGGTCCATGTTGTTTACGACGGATCTCCTCATTTAACATGTTGCTTTCGACAAACTCCATCGTGAGCTCCCTCAGGGGAGGAGTTATTCACCGATACCACAAATTCCTCCCAACTGTCCTGTAGAGAACTTAAGAGCGATAGGCCTGAAGCTCATCATCAATTACGATCTTCATCTTAGACATCTGACTGATGATCCTCTTATCCTTGTTTATATGTGTCATCGAGCCCCCCTTATGCTTACTTCGAGTTGACGAGATGGCAAATAAGAAACGTTTTGTTTTCAGCTGTCTTCCACTGTTGAAATTAGTTGTTGTTTTTATTGATTGTCTCATTGGCATTATATAGCCTTACAGTCATTAATACAATGATCTCAATCATTATGACAATAATCTCATAATGGAATATCCTGTGACATATTCTGGCATCCCAAATATGTCCTCAGAATATTCTCATGTGCTTATACTATACTTAAATATGACACCCAACATACCATATCAACACTCCCCCTCAAGATGGGTGAAAGATATTCACTAAGCCCATCTTGTCACATCCTCTAATCATGCTCACTGAGACGAGTCCCTTGGTTAGTCCATCTGCTACTTGATCCCTGGTTGGAACATGGCCAAGCTCCAGTAATCCACTATCCAACTTCTCTTTGATGAAGAATCTATCAATCTCGATGTGTTTGGTCCTGTCATGCTGTACTGGATTGTTGGCGATACTAATAGCTGACTGATTGTCACACCACAACTTCATCTTGGCTCCTTGATCCAGCTTTAGCTCCACCAGCATATTCTTCAACCATAGCAGCTCTGCAACTCCCAAGGCCATAGCTCTGTACTCTGCTTCAGCTGTCGATCTGGCCACCACAGACTGCTTCTTACTCCTCCAGGAGACCAAGTTACCTCCTACAAATATGCAATATCCCGAGGTAGACCTCCTGTCATCAGCACAACTAGCCCAGTCAGAATCACAGTAGCCCTCGATGCTCACGTGATTGTTCTTCCTGAATATTAGTCCCTTCCCGGGAGCACCTTTCAAGTACCTCAGAATCTGGTACACTGCATCCATATGACCCTTCCGTGGGTCATGCATGTAGCGGCTCACCACACTTACTGCAAAGCAGATATCAGGACGTGTGTGGCTCAAATAGATTAACTTGCCAACCAGTCTCTGGTATCTGTCCCGATCAACTGGTTCTCCAGCCTCAGCATCAATCTTGAACCTCTGATCTATTGGTGTAGCTGCAGGTTTGCACCCCAACATCCCAGTTTCTGTGAGAAGGTCCAGTGCATACTTCCTTTGAGAGAGAACAATCCCCTCTGCTTCTCAAGCAATCTCAATCCCAAGGAAGTACCGAAGAAGGCCGAGATCCTTCACCTCGAATTCCTTGCCAAGCTTTCCTTTGAGTTGGGCGATCTCCTGCTCATCATCTCCTGTGATAATCATATCGTCCACATACACCGCAAGCATGGTGATGTGGCCTCCACTCCGACGGAAGAACACAGTATGATCAGCATTGATCTGCTGATATCCCATCCCTATCATCGCCTTTCTGAATCTGTCAAACCACGCTCGAGGAGACTGCTTCAGTCCATAGAGGGACTTCTTCAACCTGCAGACCTTGCCTACTGTCTGATTGGTGCCAAATCCTGGTGGTATCTCCATGTACACCTCCTCCACTAGATCTCCGTGAAGAAACGCATTCTTCACATCCAGTTGGTGTAGCTTCCATCCACCATTCGCTGCCAGAGAAATTAGAGTCCTGACAGTGCTCATCTTTGCAACTGGTGCAAAGGTCTCGTCATAGTCGATGCCGTACGTCTGACTGTATCCTTTGGCTACTAGTCGAGCTTTGTAGCGTTCAACCTGTCCATCTGGGTTCTGCTTCACGGTAAAGACCCACTTGCATCCAACTGCTCTCTTCCCCTCTGGCAGTCTCACAAGCTCCCAAGTGTGGTTCTTCTCCAGAGCTCCCAACTCCTCGTGCATTGCCGCTTTCCACTTTGGATCGTTCTTGGCAACCTGCCAATTGTTAGGTACAGTAATACTATCCAAAGATGCTATAAATGCTCCATAAGAAGAAGGGATATGGTCATAAGAAACAAACTGAGCAATATCCCAACCATATCTGTTTGGAGGATTTCCTGCATTGCTGCGAGTGGTCCTCCGTACAGATAGTGGTGTGGGAGGAGTAGAAGTAGGAGGAATGATATCTTGTGAAGGAGGGGGTATCACCTGAAGGGGGGTTGGTGTCGGTGCCTCAGAAGTTGGGACGAACGCAGGCAAGGGACTTGGCACTGGCACTGTTGGTACTGGTCCTGCAGTTTGCTTCTCTCTCCTGCTGTAGGTAAGTAACTCTCCTTGAGCCGTAGGCCTAACACCTTCACCTTCTTGTCCCTTCTCCGTGCCTCCATGCCAAACTTCTAAATCGGTTACCACAAAGTTCTCCATCTCCCCCTCTCGCCTAATACTGGCAGTATTAGGCGTGTTGTGTGAAGTTCCGTCCTGGTGGTAGTATGGCTCATGCTCCCGAAAGTGGACATCCATACTGACAAACTTCTTCTTCTCTACTGGACTCCAGCACACATACCCCTTCTGGGTCGCCGAGTAGCCTACGAAGATGCATTTGACTGCTCTAGGGTCAAGTTTCCCAACTGATGGCCTGTTGTCCTTCACAAAACACACACACCCAAACACCTTCAGTGGGAGTATCCCACTATTATTGCCTTGCAATACCTCACATGGGGACTTCCATCCGAGGACCTTCGAGGGCATCCTGTTGATGAGTTGAGCTGCTGTCAACACTGCATACCCCCACAGACTCTGTGGGACATTCATGTCGATCATCATACTTCTTGCGACCTCCAGAAGGTGTCTGTTTTTCCTTTCTGCAACTCCATTTTGTGCTGGTGTGTATGCACAGGTGGTCTGATGCTGTATTCCGTGTGATGACAAGTATTCTGCAAGCGTCCTGTTGGTATACTCCGTTCCATTGTCAGACCTCAGTACCTTCACAACTGCTTTGTACTGAGTCTGGACATGCTTATGGAAATCCCGAAAACAAGCAGGTACATCATTCTTATTTTTCATCAAATATAACCAGGTAACACGAGAGGCACACTCAATGAAAGAAATAAAGTACTTATAACCATTCATAGTGTTAGTAGCACATGGACCCCAGACATCAGAATGTACTACCTCAAAAGCAAAAGTGCTCCTATGACCCTTGCCAACATATGAGCTCCTAGTAAGTTTTCCTAACTCGCACGCATCACATACTAATTTATCTTTATTTGTTTTTGCATAAATCTCTGGATACAACTTACTTAGAGTATCAAAGGAAGAATGTCCCATCCTCCGATGATGGAGTATCAAGGTATCCTCAGTCCTCTGCTGCAGTCCTTCCATGCCAGCCTTCTCTGCCATAGATACCAATGCTGAGTCCAGTCCTTCTCGATCTAGGTACCACAGTCCCTCATGCCAAGTGCCAGTCCCAAGTCTTCGTCCTGTCCCTTTCTCCTGGAAGGTCACCTTAGGAATATCAAAAGAAACAATGCATTTAAGTTGGAGGATTATAGAACTAATGGACAAGAGACTGACTGGAAAGGATGGAGCATGTAAAACATTGGATAATCTTACTGAACCTGTACAATTAACAGTACCCTTACCGACCACTGGCTGGAAAGTGCCATCAGCTGTCTGAATGCTGTCTGCTGATGCTAGGTGAGTGTAGGAAGAAAACTCACTAGCATTCTCCGTCACATGTCGAGATGCTCCCGAGTCGATAATCCAGTCTGATGATTTAAGGGAAGAGATAGACGCAAGGGCAAGTGATTCGTCGGTACCTTCTGATGGATGGGCATACATGGCAGCGTTGCCCCTAACAAAGAATGAGGTGGACGCCTCCTCTGTTATACTCCTCATGTCTCCCAGTGCCTGGTCCTCCACAGTAAAGGTGCCATCAGCTTCTCCGTTCCCTTCTGATATCAGGAGGTTCGCCCGATAACCTCCTCTGCCGCCTCGTCTACCCCCTCGACCACGACCACGTCCTCCATTATATCCTCGTCCGCCGAACGGTCCTCGTCCACCACCTGAATCTTCCTCCCTAGGTGGTTTGGTACAAGCATACCGATGATGACCCATCTCCCCACAGTTGTAGCACTGTCGGTTATGCTGCCAGGGCTCTCCCTTAGATCCTGTGTTACCTGAGCTGGTGACTGGTCCTTCTAATTTCAGATCGATGGAGGGAAGCTTCAACTCCGGCGATGTTCGTGTCGTGTTCTCACCAGCGGACATCGTCAACAACTTCATCAACGTCGCCACCTCTGTAGAATCTAGCTTCTTGATGATCTCCTCCATCGATGCGTCGTCTATCCAATCACGTCACGTCTGCTCCACGACTCACGCTCGTCCTCGTCGTCCGCTCCTAGATCCGAACATGTCCCCCCTTTTTTCAGATCTAGGCATCCCTATTAGGCGCTGTCTCATGCTGGTGCGGAGGAGGCGGCAGCACGCATGTCACAGCCGCCGTCGCAGCAGCAGCAGTAGTAGCCGCAGCAGTAGCGGGACGGGGCAGCAACAGCGAAGGGCGGCCTGCGAAGGGCGGAGAAGAGAAGAGAAGGGAAGAAGGGGGGGGGGGGGCGTGGAAGAGTTCGGTGGAGGAGATCTAGGAAATCCTCCTGTGGGTTTGTGGAAGCTTGGTGACGGCTAGGGTTTGTGGAAACTTGGCTCTGATACCATGTTGAAATTAGTTGTTGTTTTTATTGATTGTCTCATTGGCATTATATAGCCTTACAGTCATTAATACAATGATCTCAATCATTATGACAATAATCTCATAATGGAATATCCTGTGACATATTCTGGCATCCCAAATATGTCCTCAGAATATTCTCATGTGCTTATACTATACTTAAATATGACACCCAACATACCATATCAACACACTCGTACAAAGAGTGCATGCAGCTTCTTCTATAGTGCCTTCAACGAACTCTCCATAGAAATATGGTGAGACGTTGAATCATCAATCATTGGAGGATGAACCCAATGGTCTTCCGATTGGCCCTCTTAAAGTCATCAACAGACTTGTCATATGGCTTGGCATCGTCGCCCTCGACCATGCAAGTCCATGGATAGAGTAGATCATCCAATTTTGTCTTATGAGGGTAATCATACGCGAGTTGATCTTCTTCATAGTCATGGTCGTACTTTTGTTCTCTTGAACCGAGAACTTTGATTCCACTTTGTTGGGGTTCAAAGACGTTCAAAATGGATATGACCATCAAAATCCACACAAAGAAAGCGACGAACCACAAACTTGCGTGAGTACCAATTAAGATCAACAAACAATATGTGGCGGCTATGGTGCCACCCGAACAAATCTTAACCTTTATTTATCTAAAGATTGAAAATACAATTTACATAATCTCTTTTACCCGAAGAGATGATCCCTTACTCAAGAAGGAGAACAAAAAATATAATGAGATTAAAATACCAACCCCCTACAAATCTCTCAACGTGTAATATTTGCCTACCAACTAACGACGACGATATCCCTGACAAAGTAGACTACACTCCGATCATACTCTTGTTCTCTTCTGAAGAGCAAGAACCTGTGAGAGTACGGATCTCGTAGAGGTGGTGAATGTCTTGTTGAAACCTTGAAGAGTATCAATGAACAGTCCCCTCAACCTCCAATATATATTAAGGGTAAGAAAACATAGCTTAACTCCTAAGCTAGCACCAACAAAATCTGAATTGTTGATTATAATAAAAAAATCGCCAAAATAATCTCAAGAAGAAATTTTTTTTGGGGATAATTCTTGCATATTATTCAAATTTTTTTAATTTTGTAAATAATATACTAGAATTATTCTAATTAGATTTTTTTATTTTTAAAATTATATGCAACCATCACAATCAGAATTTGTTTATTTTTTTTTTAATAATATGCAAGAATTATCCAATCAGGATTTTTTTTGAAATTTAAATCTCGTTTGAAATTATCCCAATTAAATTTTTTTTTTTTGAAATTTTCATTTAGAAAAATCGTAAGTGCCAACTCTTGGCACCTAATTTCCTCTCCTCTAATGCGCCATGGAAATTGGCGTTCTATCCCCCCTGCGCAAAATTTCAAAACTTCTCCTCCATGCCATTCTTCAATTTTTCCTCTCTGCATATGAAAATTTTTGATAGGTGGATGATAAATTCCGGGAGTTTCTTCATTGCAGTTGTAATACACTTTACAATGTTTATAATTGATTCATTCGTCGTCCACTCCTTTTTGCTAGTTTCTGCTTGGTAAGTTAGTTTCAGATTTAGAACTCAAGGATCAATTTTGCTTGGCCTTTTATACAAGAAAGGTTTTTAAACAAAAAGGGTATACATGTGTAACTGGTTCATCCACCTTTGAATGGTAATGCGAAATTGTCGATAATTTTGAAAAGGCATGATAGTTCCACCTGAACGATACCAGTATACAAAGCCCTATGCCTGACATATTTTGTTTTCCATGTGTAAATGCAACATTTATTTCAGCACATGCAATAATATTTCATGCAAATTTCAAACTATATTAAATGTTAAATAAGCAATGGTTTATTCGTGAAAGTCGGATATCTTTTATTTTTGAAATTATTCACCCAGATAATGTGATTTCGGTTCTCCATCGATTGAAACTCAATTTCCTTCATTAAGATTTCAAATATATTTTGAAGGATGTTATAGAGAAAATGGCCCTTAATTGAGATGTGGAAGAATCATATTCTTGTACCCAGTCCCAAATGCATAGGTAGTCTTTGTTCTTGATCTATTCCCTAATGAAAGGCGAGGCAAATTTATAGTTACACAAATCCTCAGGAAGAAGCTTCATAACAAAACGGTTGAGTTTGTCACCAAGAATCTATTTCAAGGCACGCTTCCATTATAAGAGCACAATGGAAACATAAAAAGAAACACATACTTCATTCGTAAACCCTTCTATTCACAGAGGAAGGACCCATGTCGAACCAGCAACAACAACAACAACAACAACAACAACAACAACAACAACAACGAAGGAGCTGACAACGAAAGTAACATCTGTAGAAACAAAATATGTGTACAAGAGAAACTATTCAGCATGTCAGAGGACCTATTTTTACAATGTCCTACTATTACTCACACTTGAGAACGGCACTTCGCCGGATTAGTATTTATTTTTTCTTTTGCGCTGTAAATATTACAAAAGAAGGATTAGTACTAATTAATTTAATAATGGAGGAAAACAGGGCATTTCTTTTTTCTTTTGAGGGGTGGAATACAAATAACACTTAAAAATGGATGAAATGGAGGGATAATACTAAGTAATTTAATAATGGAGGAAAACAGAATTAAGGATTAGTATTTTTTTTTATTTTGCGCTGTAAATATTACAAAAAAAGCTGCATCAGGGCAAATGGATGCTCCCTTAAAAAAACAGGATGACAACAAATGGATATGTTCCTTATGGGATTAGGCTAACTGGCCAATGATGAATCAAGTGTTGGAATATGAAGAATGAAACCAGTATAGGGAATGGATTACTCACACCACCATTTCTTCCCAATGAGAGTGCCGCTTGGAATATTGTCTCACTTGCATCAGGCCCGCCTGTGATTTCAGTGTGAAACATGAGCAAATTTGGTTATGATACACAATGTCAACTAATAATAGTTCAATTTACAGGCATAATGGTAACTCGCAACTGTTCAGGAAGTAGGCGAAGAAAAATAAAGTGGTATTTAATAATTACAGGCATTACCACCAATATCCTTTGCAAGTCCCTCAGCATGCTCAAGTTCATGAGAAATTATTGTATGGTCCCGGCTCATCCGGTGGCGATGGTGAGTGGCGAGTCCGGCCAATAATTTTTTGACACTCATAAAAATTTAAAAAATTATCAAAAATAAATATAAAAAAATATAGAAATCTACTATGCATAAAATCAAAAAATATTATAAAATTTTTCTTCAAAATTATTATAAAAAATTTATATATGAATTAGAAGAAGTGTAGCAATATGATGAAAGAAGAGAAATATCAAAAATTTATTGGCCGGATTCGCCACTCACCATTGGTACGTGGTGGGCCGGAACCATACAATAATTGAAGGGACTCCCTTTCCATTTCCATCTGTGAGCAAAGGCCATCTGGCAGTGGCAAGTCTGTGTTGCTATAGCATTCTCTCGTGTCAGGAATATTCTTGGTGCGTGCTTTCCCCGGCCCGGACCTGTTGAGATGGATTCCCTTCAATAGCTTATGCAGCCTGAGCATGGCATAGTTGTAATGCTCGTGTCCAAATAGCAAGAATTACTAGCTGAATGTAGAATGCTTCCAATAGCTTCCCATTTACCATCTTTTTGCACAGGGAATTAAATTTTGGCAACATTGAGAAACCATGTTAAACTTGTTTCTCCCGAAGAAAGAAAAACAATGGTGTTACAAATTCTCAAATAAAAAATAATAATAATCACAATGATGCAACTTGACGGGAAATGCTAAGTTATTCAATAGGTGCATGCTTATGCAGGAAAATTGGCTTCGAGCGAGCGAGAAGGGACAATGGTAGATTCATAGCATATATTCAGATAGCAACAAAACGAATGAGACTTCCCAGTTAATACCCTGGCATTCTCCAATTCTCTATTAAGTTAAGAGCATGATGGCACCACCACTGCTATATTTTAAATAAATTTTCAGAAGAAAACTTGCCCAACAAACTAGTGAAAAATGATTTGCGAGATAGGGTACACTTTAGCTCCTGAGGAACATTACCTCTTCTTTCACCAACTTAGTTATAACAGATGCACACTGTTGCAATGATCTAATCCTTGTTATGCAGTGAGCTGATGGCTGTTATGACTGGCACACTCTGAGCTCAAGAGACGAATACGTGACGGATCCGAGGACACCGTTCGCCTCGTGCGAGAGCGGTAAGCGCGAGCGGCCGAGGCGACCGGTCCCGTAGGAAGCTCTCGCCACGTGCAAGCGACTGATGGCTACCGATTGTGTTTGATGAATGAAAACAGGGTTTATACGAAACCCTTTCTTTGTTTACAAACACGAAAAAAAAAGAGTACAATTAATCCTATACGAGGATATTAAGTACAATAAAAATGATTCTGAGAAAAAATTGCTATAGCAGTCTGATATGCGGTCGATCACTTTGTCCCTTGGACCACACGATGACGAAGAAGTGCTGTAGAAGAAGAAGAAGCCTCTGAAATTGCAGGAGGGATTGAATTCTCGCTGTCAAAGTCTGATCTTGGTTCTCTCCTCGATCTTTTTGACCCTCTTTTTTCGATCCTTTTCTCCTGTGACCAGATGTCTTCTATTTATAGAGATCCGTCACAGTGACTGTCTAGTCGGCGTAGAAGCCAGACTGTGAAGAGAATAACACACTTTACGCGACGGTTATAATAACTGCTACCCACATCTGAATGATCTCCTGAATCCGCGTGTGACGCGTGTCCCATTATAAGGTAACGCGTATAACTGCTTCTCGAAGATCACAGCATACAAGCCACGTAGGTAACTGCCCCTTGCGTAGAGATGGTTGGCGTAAAAGCCAAATAGCTGTTTTGTTGGCGTAAAAGCCAAATAGCTGTCTCGTTGGCGTAAAAGCCAAATAGCTTTCTTGTTGGTGTAAAAGCCAAATAGCTGTCTAATAGGTAACCAGCGTAAAGATAGCCAATTATCCTTCCCGACTGAGGTCTTGAGCGTATTCAGGGCCAAATAGCCTTATTACGTACCTTTGCAAATATAGCCCGAGTTGGCGTATTTCAAGGAGATAGCATACGGCGTGCTCCTATAGTTGAAAATAGCCTGGTTGGCGTATTTCGAGGAGATAGCATACGGCGTGCTCCTATAGTTGAAAAATAGCCTGGTTGGCGTAAAATGTCAGGATGGTGACGTTAGCATATTAGTCCTAGTTTTAGCTTTCTCATTAAAAATGGAACAAAATCTCGTGCATTAAATGCAAAGATCTGCCCCCATATCGTGCATTAACTGCAGAGATATGCCTCGAATTCTGTACGAAGAACAACTTTTGATGTGGCGTCTGATTTCGTCTTATCTTGAGCGTAAAAATTTATCTCTGCCTGTGTAGAATAGGCAACGTATTCCTTGAATGCGTAAAAACGACTTGTATCAAGGATATGTCACTAAACGACAGTCTGGATCTCTGTGCAAAATCATCATCACAGTCATCCTCTCGATCGTCGTGCAGTACTTTTGTCAGGAGTCAGGTTCACTGTTCTGTCTGACAAATTCATCCGAGGAATACGAAGAGTTCATCGTACAATTTTACGTTGCATTAAAGACAAACGTATTTTAAGCTTTACGCTGGAAGGTAAAACAACCTTTTACGCTGAAACAGTCTTGAAGCACTGCTTTACGCAGACAGCTCTGACGCTCTACTTTACGCCAAACAGCTCTGAAGTCCGGTTTTACGCGGACTGCTCTGAAGCTCTACTTTACGCCAAACGGCTCTGAGGCCCTGTTTTACGCGGACTTCATGTATGTTGGGGGTTTTTACTGTATAGTACGCAGACAATTCCCCAGCATATTTCATGCTTCTACAAGACCCCCTTCAAAGTTTTCAGACTTGGCTAAGTTTGAAATACTTTGAATAAGAAGCATGAAATCATCACGCATTTACTGTCTGTTTCCTTCTGCTAAGTTCGTTAGGTTGACGTATGTAGAAGTTGTTGTATGGAGGTCTAAGTAAAAACAACTCAACAGAACTTGACACATGTGGGTGTCATCCACGCAAATTTTGTTGATTCTCAGTCCGAACTATCTCGCTTGAGCAATGACGAAGCAAGGCTGGAACGGGCCCGTACCAACATTTTAAACTCCAGGAATGAGAGGATGACTGCTTTGGCGCAACAGATCCGCAATTTAACTGCTCCTCCCCAATGATGTACTTCTTACTTTTTGCTCTTTATTTTCTCAGAGATAATAAAGATACACTTTCTGACTTTGTAGACCAATCACTTTAAAATTTAAATGATAGGCTTAGATGAAAGTGATATCAGAGGTAATATGAACATGATATACTTTCGGTAAGGCTTGGCTGAATGTAAATCTATTCAGAGGTAATATGAACCTAATAGAATATAATCCAACTAAATTTGTATACAAAATACTATCAGAGGTAATATGAAAATGATAGGTTTACAAATTAGTTAAGCACATCTATTCAGAGGTCATATGAATCTGATAGAATATGATACAGCTAACCTTTGTAAGTAGTATCGTCAGAATGAAATCTTCATCATACTCCGTTAAGCAAAGGAGATCAAGCATAATACATTTTCGGAAATTTGTCGTTGATAGGAGTTTTTATCAAATCTCCATTAGGCTTGGCTAGTCTGTAAGCGCCATTTGAGAATGTTGTTTCCATCACATCAGGGCCCTCCATTTCTTTACGATTGTTTGTGTGAACTTCGGATATCGTACCAGAGGTAATATAGACGTAGTACAATATCGTGTTTGTTGAGGACGTCCCGCTGGGGGATCTTTAGTGGACCTATTATTTGTTGCGCATGTTGAGTACAAATAATAAGTTCGAAACAAGTCTTATCAGAGGAAATATGGACGTGATAGGTTTTGTGGGTAGTAAAGACATCCTGCTGGGAAATTTTTTGTGGAGCCATTACTTTTTTGCGCACGTTAGTGCAAGTAATAAGTTTAAGACAAGTCCTGATGCTTGTAAAATATGACTCTGTGGGGTTAGTGGAGAGACATATTTCTGTTGAGAGGTAATGTGGACTCGTTTTCATTGCGGGTATCCCACGGTTTTTTTTTGTGGACCTATTACTTCTTGTACAGGAGAGTGCAAGTAATAAGTTTAAGACAAGCCCTGCCAGAGGTAATATGGACGTGACAGTTTTTGTGGAACTAACACCACTGGCGTACTTAGAGTTAAGTACGGTGCTAAGTTGAGATGACAACTGATATTAGAGGTAATATGGACATGATAATCGATAGCCGAAACTAGGAAGGTTTGCTCAGAGGTAATATGGACATGACAAACTCATCCTGAGAGATATATTATGACAGCAGTTCAGAGGTAATATGGACGTGAACCCATATCCGAAAAATTCACTGGAGAGTGATTTGTTTAGTGTGGTCCATCTGAATATGAAGATAGACCAAAGGATCGCTCCGCTGGGGAGATTGATGGGACGATAGCTCAGAGGCAATATGAGCATGGCTAGCGTCTATCGGGATTGGTTTGAATAGTCACTGCGGGAGTGTGCAAGTAGACCTTGCTCCGCTGGGGAGATTTTGAGGATCCATCGTCCATTGCATATCCGAGACTCTAGGATACAGATGATGGTTTTCAAGAATTTGTAACGAAGGAGAAAATGTTGCACATAGGCACTTGCTGGGGATGATTAACCAAGAGTTGATTTGTACATCTGGGTTGTGGACTTATTACCTATGGCGTAACTCAAGTACATATAATAAGTTGACATGACTAGCACCACCAGGGGTTATGCGATAGTAGAAAGTCGAAGAGCAGAACTTTACTCATAGGTGATATGGACATAAAAAAAAAGTTCTAAAAATATCTTACTTAGAGGTAATGTGGACGTGGTAAGATATGACTCTATGGGAGTAAAGAAAAAATAGGACATAGGTGGTGATAGATTTACTCTGCCGGAGAAAGTGGAGAGACATAGTTCAGAGGTTATATGGACATGAACTAATCGATAGCAACCACCTGAGAGGTTTGCTCAGAGGTCACTTGGACATGGCAAAATCAGCTGGGAAAAACAAATGTTTGGACAACAGTTCAGAGGTAATATGAACGTAAACCCATGTCCGAAAAATTTACTGGGGAGTGCTTTGCCGAGTGGGGATAGACCTGAAGATTCCTCAGTTGGGGATGATTTTAGGGATTCATCACCCGGTACTTCTTGAGGGAACAAATTGCCACGTTGCAGTGAGATCAATTTGCCGTGACCGTCTCCTTGCTATAAATGCAAAATGATGACTTTGGCGTCGATCAGATCATGGATTTTCCTTTTTAGTACATAGCATGCCTTTGTGGGGTGATGAATGTACCGATGAAAGAGAAAATATTCTGGGTCATCGACCTTGTCAGTCCTTTCAAGGTATCTGATGTTGGGTAGCCGAAGCTTGTTTTTCTTCATCAATATATTGAAGATTTCAATGATGTCTTCATTATTGAAGGAGAAAGTCCCCTTTGGCTTTCGGGCTTCTGACACCTGAGTCGTACGGTCTTCAGGGAAGATGGTCGTAGTTGCATCTTCTTCGGACTCAGAGGGAATTCTACCCCCAGCTTTGGATGCTGCTCTGTTTTGTCGAGGGAGACTATCCCCAGACATGTCGTCGTCTGGTTCTTCTTCTTCTTTTTGTTTGCCGTTGTCCACAGAAGTTGATTTAGAAGGACCTGCCTCTGGTATTACAGGATCAAACTCTGGAGGTTTGGATTTTGCAAGAGATGCGGTATACCCTAACCCAAAACGAGTTCGTTGACAGTAAGGATCACCATGCAACGGTATTCTTTTGTCTTTTCCATAATTGAGGCCTTGCTTCAACTTTAAATCATAACCCATGTTTTGAATAATCTTTAAAGCCTGTGAGTTATATCTGTGGATTTGTATTTTCTCCACATCGGACTCGGAAGAATCCTCTTGTACAATCGGTCTATTCCGCATTCGACCGAAGACTATTAGATGCTGATCGTTGCGAGTAGGTGGAACAATAAAGATAGAATCTTCACGTGGCCCATACGTCGTGACGATATTAGATGTTGAATTTACTTCCCACACGATCTCTCCACGCTTGGTAGTTAGGGGCACTAAACCTTGATGTTGACCCCAGTCTTTGCGTTTCTGGATCAAGAAATCACGCAAATCAGGAGGATTGACAGAAGAAGAAGGAGAAGGCTTATTCTGCCTTTTTACATCAGTTGGGGTATGGAGATTGGGAACCATAATTCTCTCACTGCCATAAGAATACAACAGTTCAGCCATGTGAGTAGCATAAGATCCATCATCCGTCTGAAGAGCGTATTTTTTTGTGAAACGGGTCTTTATGCGGACGGGCTTATCCTGGCATAATCTGGAGCTTTGCACAGGTTCGCGTAAAACAGGGGAAGCCCTCAAACGGCCTCTAGCATCATGCGTAATCTGAAGAGCGGGCAACTTCTTCTCTTGGTGGCGTACAAGCCTAGAGATCGGGCGATTCGCCACTTGTTTTCCCTTGATGTGATCAAAGGGACCATCTGTCTCATCGTAGATGGAAGATATATTTTTACGCGCCGGGCGCGTTTGAAATTTCTGAATTGACACTGAGGCCTTGTTAGAAATTTTGTCTGCCACGTCACAAACGGGAGACGAAGTTTTACGCGCAGTGTCACCCCCACTTTTTGGATTAGGGGTATTTTCGTCTTTTCGTAATTAATGTGTAAATAAATTGCATGATAGTAACATATATCTAAATAATTATGATATTGTCTAATTGTTGTAATTTATCGTAGCTTCGATAATTAGGACGCTACGCTAGCCCTTGACTTCCAACAGATTCACACCCTGACCTAAACATGCCAGACCGTCGATTTATGCTTTTGTTCCACTGAAATTCAGTCCCTCGTACTTCTATTTAATTGTAGAACACCTTTTTGCATTAATTAAACAATAAATTCAATTTTGTGCAATTTGTAAATTGTTGGGCACTTTTATGCAAAAGTGTATTAGGTGTCCATCCCACTGGATACGACATGTGAATAAATCCAGTTTTCCTTCATGTGTATTTTTTCATAATTTTGGGACTGTGACATTGCAACATCAGTCTCCTCGAAACCATGGCCTCGAAAACCTTGAAATTAATGCATCCTAGCCTTCCATTTTATTCTATTAAATCATGGCCTTGAAATATCTCCATGAGAGGCCAATTCCAAGAGGGTTGACCAGTCAACCCAATTCTAGGTCAACCCATTACATAATACTATATATATAAATATCCTTTCCTCTTTTTCCTTTCTTCCAACCACAGCCGATTCAATTGTTACCATCCCTGTTCTCAAACCCGACTGTCCCGACCTTTTCCGCTGATCCCTCGAGCACTCCGTCGGATACCTGTTCCCCGCCCTCGTCGACTGGAGCCGACCGGCAAGAGCGCTGCCATCACCAACCGGCTGAACGACTCGAGCACTCCGCCGAGTCCTTATCCGTTCGACCGGAGGCCGCTGCCCACCGGATTGACCGAAGCCACCGAGAGCACCGGAGATCCTGTCGACAGAGCCCCGACTGCCCCGCTTGAGCACTCGACGACGCTGTCGACCGAGAGCCCCCGCCTGTACGCTGTCGACCGACTGCTCGACGACGCTGCCGACCGAGAGCCCCCGCCTGTACGCTGCCGACCGACTGCTCGACGACGTTGCCGACCGGAGAAGCCCGGAGTTCGACGACAGACCGTGCACTCGATCGGCCTCCCCCTATTCGTAACCATCGCCTCATCGTCATCATCGTCATCGTCTTGTTCCCGCACGCAGGTTCGACATAAACCTATACTCGAATGCGTACACATCCGTATATCATGCGTTAGTATGTGTAGGTATCGGTATATGCCGCATATACATATTTGCACACATATAGGTATGTAGATATTATGCTCAACTAAGATATATACGTACACATATATATGTATTATAGGTATCCCTAGTATGTATATACATTATTATGTATACACATGGTATAAGATTTTGTTGGTATATCTATATAATATATATATACATATATTATAATGGTAACTAATGAACACTTATGTATATACATACGAACCGTATAATTCTCAATCAGCATAATACATACGTATATAGAAATATGCATCGTATGGATTGAATTAAGTATGAACATATGAATATCTATTAATTGTGTAATTAATTAGTACTATGAGATACGTTAGCCATAGTATGTACTATGTAATATATGCACTAGATGTCTTGAATATGACCACGGATACCCCGTAGGCACATCGACCTGTGACCCCCTAGCGTAGCCTGTTGAGATCATTATGTTGATTGTGTGCTAGAGTAATGTCTGATGGAGTATTGTATTATATGATGTCTATAGGATTGTGGGATCACTCAGACGATACCTTGGAACCCGGACAGTGGTATTGCCAGCTAAGGATCCCAAGCGAGTACATTCTCTGACAGTTTTCATTATGTTGATTATCTCTATAACTCTTGTTGTATAGCGTACATGACTCTAACACTGTTATTTACACGAGTTGGCATCATTGAGACCTGTCACGAGGAGTCGTGATTGGGATCCGTCGTGCTAGCTGGAAAAAATGGAAAAATATTAGTAGTTATGTGATCATACCCAACTTTACATGCATTATTAGCTCACCCATACCTCACGTCGGTGCAGCCTTAGCCTTACATGCCTCATCGCTGTTACATCTGGTTAGTCTGACCTGTTGGGGATGATCGCTAACCAATGTAATGAGTCATATAGTCCCAAGCCGATCACATGATGTACTGATGTTTCACACACTTAGTTAGATGATTCTTGACATGTATCTTGGTATATTGATCTTGCATCTCCACATGTTGAGTTATTGATCTTGTACACACTTACATACCAGTTTCTTGAGTGTACTTGTAGATCTATTCATTGCTAGATGTATATTGATGATGATGTTCCAGTATTTTTTTATTCCAGCATTTCCTTTATTCCAGTATCTTTGATTGTCAGTTATTCATATCTGTCTTGTATTTCTTTACACTGTGTTATAGTTTTTATCAATATATGTGGAACTGCTGTTAGAGGTGTATTTTGTTCCAATCCTGACTGGATATTTTTTCCAGAGAATCTTGAGAATTTCTGTACCACGCACTACGGACCAGGTATAGATGCAGACTACGTACTAGAGATCCTAGAGGAGACTATGTCTCTAGATGAGATATTACCTGCAGCTATCTAGATAGTATTTATGATGCTTTGAGACTTATGGAGGTTATTTCAGTTTATGTTTAGACTCATGTTAAGTTTAATTGGAGACTTGTGTTGGACAGCTAGACTGAGAGTTATCTTTCTGTTTGAGACATGGTGTTTAACTATGTCATTTCTTTTTTATCTTTTATCGTGCCTTATAGTTGTTGTGATTGAGTTACATGGTAAGATTTGTATGGAGATGGATATCATTGACAGGTGTTTAGTTATATAGTATTACTGTGACCTAGACAGCGTTCTACCGTCGATGCTGCGGCGTAGGCTGGACGTACCCACGCTCTCGTGCCCCTATGCCGGGTGCGGGTCGTGACACATTTTTAGTGGTGGCCCATGCAGGTCGAGTTTCGTAATTTGTGCGATATCGTGGTAGTACGATAACTTAGTTGTACTGCTACGAGCCTGTGCCAGGATATAGGATGAGAGTATGCTCAATCACACTAGGGAATTCTGAACTTCATATTGTTATTCCAATTGATTGCTTCCTTTAGCACTTTACTGTCCTTCCTTGATAATATCATATCTATCACCTTAATTGATTCTTTTGATCTGTATTCAGGATGCCGCCGAATACTAGATCCATGGGAATGGGAGCAGCCAATTCAGAGAGGACTGCCACCTGTCAACCTGACGAACAGATATCGGAAGATCCTCCTACATCTCCTGTTTGTGTGGGAGTATCTGCAGCTAACGGGATTCCTCCTCCACATATTCAAAGGATTGCCCCAGCTATGACAGACAACCTTCCACCACCACCGAGATTTTCGAAGGAGTACCCGCTGACGGGGCACAGATGTTCGCACTGATGCAGGGCATGCTAGAGGCCCAGAGAGTAATAGCAGAGGCTCAGCGTGTTCAAGCTGAGGCTCAGAGAGTGCAAGCAGAAGCACACCAGGCGCAGACCGAATTGATGAGAGAGAGCATGGAGAATGCTCATCAGGTGGCTCTCCAGGCTGTGGAGAGAGTAGCACGACAACCGCAACAGCAAGGTCAGCAACAACAAAGGCCCGGTACCATAGTGGACTTTAAGAGGATGATGCCTCGAGAGTTCAAAGGCACAAAAGGAATAATATATGCTGACGAATGGTTAGAGGACATAGAGAGGAATCTGCGCTTATCACAGATTCCAAAGATTCTTCAGATAGAGGCCGTTGGCAGTCAGATGTTTGATATCACACTGACGTGGTATCGTACAGAGCCGAGACTCGCCGCTGAAGGACTTACTTGGGAGGACTTTAAGGAACTCTTCAAAGAGAAATTCTTTCCTGACGTAGCCTTGGGAGCATTAGAAAGTCAGTTCCATGACTTAGTCCAAGGAGGCATGTCAGTCGACGAATATGCTGCAGAGTTTTGTCGATTGAGTCGATTTGTGCCATCGATGGTTCGATACCCAGGAGACAGAGCTCGAAAATTCAGAAAGGGATTAAATAGGGAGATCAAGTCTCGTACTTCAGGACGACGTACTGCTACATTTGAGGGTATTCTGATGGATGCCCAGATTGCCGAAGACGACTTGGACCTCAGTCCCAAGAGAGGACGCGACACATCTGGAGCAACAAGAGGTAGCACAGGACCAGCCAAGCGCCCACACTTCCAACAACAACAACATAGGCCGTACCAGCAGCCACACCAGCAGCAACACCAGCAACAGGCACCAGTTCGAGGACATGCTCAACAACAGCAACCACAGAGGCATAATCAACTCGCTACCCCATGTTCTTATTGCGGGAAGATGGTGTCACGCCCCGATCTCCCGCAGGCTATTTCGGCCGTTCCCGCTAGGCGGGAATCACCCTCGCCAGCGCTCCTGCGGAACGATCGCTTTGACCCATCCGGACGTGATGCCGCACGAGCGTGATCCACGCCCGTGCAAGGCCATGGTTCATTGACTGGCGGCAAGAGTTCTAAGCCACAAAGTCGCACAGATTGTCCGAGTGCAGTGGAGTCATGAACGCATAGCGATTTGGTAACAGGTTCACTGAGTCGACAATATAGCGGAAGCATTGAAACACAGTTGAAGTAAAGCAAGCTCTTTTATTCATATGAACATGTGTTACAGGCGGCGTATAGCCGAGATTACAAGTCGCTCAAGCCTCTCTCTCTGAAACAGTAAAAGCGTGCCAAGTGGCTACAATTGTGGATAATTGTACAGGCGATGTCCAGGCGATGTTCACAACATTATGTCTTCTATATGTGCTTCAGTTTTGGACGCACCGTTGCAAGGCTTCAGAGAAAACTCCTGGCCTTAGCACGTACGAAGGAGGCATCCGCACCGAACGAGGTTCTCCCGCACCCTGCATACAAACTGGTGGATTATCAGTACATTGAATGCACTGGTGGGGAAGCTACTCGCCCGCTCGACAAATCCAAACACGTAATACAGGTTCCGTGCACAACTATTAAGTTGTCTTTCTAATTGTCTTAGGATCAGTTTCATGCAAATATTGAATAGCCTAAGCCGGATTCCTGTAGGGACAAGTCTGGATATCCTTTGCATTCTCTTTGAGGCAAAGCGGGTTGGGACAGCTGCACTATTGCCGTTTGAAACGGCAGTCCTCTTGAGCGGAACGGGGTGTTACATCCTACCCAACTTAGAAAAAGTCTCGTCCTCGAGACTTACTAAGGACAAGCAGTATTATAGGGTTGAGGCAATCCTAGACAAGTCGTTATACGTGTTCATTTGGATATTCACTTGCACAAGCATCGAAATCAGCATATCGCTTAGACTGGATCGTGCGCACTTTCGAAGTGCACTTCTAGCGTGAACACGTCAACCAGCTCAGTGATAGCGAAGTCTTAGCACTCGAGTTTCACTTTTTCTTAAGTCTTGGATGGTGCACTAGTTCAAGGCGTCCCTCGAATAGATGCATTCAACCAAACTTAGGGTTAGTGAAAATCGGACAAGCTACTGCGATACTCTCAAGGGTTCGCACAGGTTGGCGCAAAGGCCACTCGCAGCACAGCAACAGACAAGCAAGCATATCATAACATTCAAAACGTATTTTGAAAGTATTTAGACTTATTGTTGGAATATCCCATCGAGGCATTGAGAGAGAGCGTGCACATAACCCACGAACAAGCTTTCGAAACAGAGATATCGAATTGAAGTCCAAAGGCGTAGAAACCAGGCTCTGATACCAACATGTCACGCCCCGATCTCCCGCAGGCTATTTCGGCCGTTCCCGCTAGGCGGGAATCACCCTCGCCAGCGCTCCCGCGGAACGATCGCTTTGACCCATCCGGGTGTGATGCCGCACGAGCGTGATCCACGCCCGTGCAAGGCCATGGTTCATTGGCTGGCGGCAAGATTTTTAAGCCACAGAGTCGCACAGATTGTCCGAGTGCAGCGAAGTCATGAACGCATAGCGATTTGGTAACAGGTTCACTGAGTCGACAATATAGCCGAAGCATTGAAACAGAGTTGAAGTAAAGCAAGCTCTTTTATTGATATGAACATGTGTTACAGGCGGTGTATAGCCGAGATTACAAGTTGCTCAAGCCTCTCTCTCTGAAACAGTAAAAGTGTGCCAAGTGGCTACAATTGTGGATAATTGTACAGGCGATGTTCAGACGATGTTCATAACATTATGTCTTCTATATGTGCTTTAGTTCCGGACGCACCGTTGCAAGGCTTCAGAGGGAACTCCTGGCCTTAGCACGTACGAAGGAGGCATCCACACCGAACGAGGTTCTCCCGTACCATGCATACAAACTGGTGGATTATCAGTACATTGAATGCACTGGTGGTGTAATCACCCTAAAATTTTTAGATTTTTTAAAATCAATTTTTGGGAATTTTCTGCATTTTTTCAGGAATTTACATAGGTGTTGTGGTGATTTTATAATTTTTAATTGCTAATAACTAATATTAAAATGTAATGAAAATATGATTTTATGGTGTAAAATAGAAAACCGGACTTAGGGTAATTTTTCGAGATTTTATTGAGCCTCAGACCTATTTTTAAATGCCTAAAAACTATTTAAGGTAATTAATTAATTAATTAATTGTGTTATTATTATTATTATTATTATTTAGTTTTGTTTTGGGCCGGCCCGGCCCAGTGGGCCGAGCCCAGCCCACCCAGCCACCCTAGCGGGTCGGGCGGGTCCGCCCAACCCGGAACCGCGCCCGACCCGGTCCCATTCTCTTCCCCACGTCGCCAGTGTGCGACCGGATCCCTCGACCACTGCCCGGGCTCTCCGTCGCCTCCGTCGGAAAGGCCACGTCCCCCTCGGCCGCCCGCCTAACCCGGCCACATCCGCCCCGGCACCCCCCTATAAAATCCCCCCTCACCTTCTCCTCCGCCTCACTTAGCCGAACCCTAACCCATCTACCCCGACTCCGGCGACCCCGATCTCCGGCGACCCTCCGTCCTCCTCCCTCAGCCGCCAGCGCCCAGGAGCCGCCGTCGAGCTCCTCCCTCCCTGACCCTCTTCTCCCCGCCTCCTTCCTCCTCACAGCCTCACCGGCGAGACCCGAGCACCGACGACGTCGAGACGGGGCAGCTCCGGCCAGACGCCTGAGCCGACCGAGGACGTCCCGCCTCCGCGAAGCAGTCCGGCCGTCCCGCAGCCCCTGGCCGCCTCCGTCGTGTCCGCCAGCAGAAGCCCTAGGCCGGACACGCTGCTGGACACGCGGACACAGTAGACACAGTGTCCAGAACGCTTGTCGGACACCAAAAACCCCGTTTCGAAGAGACCAGTTCAGGTACTCGTATCTTGCACACTGTATCTCCGATTTCGATTCTGTAAATTGCGTTGAGAAGCCTGTATGACCCTCTCGGTACCCGAATAAACCGCTCGAGGCATCGCGTCCTGTAGTGATCGCACACCGTGATCCAAAAACAGGAAAAACCAGACCCTGTTTCACCCCGGAACTGAGTACGTCCCGCCAAACGGGACGACTTGGTCGCGTGCGGTCTTCACAGATACGTGCGCGCCGTTGATACGGATGTGTGAGATTTTGCGGAAGCTGATTCGGGTGTGCGTGCACACCGGAATCAACGCGTATCCGCGGACATCGCCCGTATTTGACTTTTCTGCAATTTACCCTAACTTCGTGTACACACGTCGGATCGAGACGAAACTTGCGCCATCGGACTCGTAGCGATACGCTGGTCCTGTGGGTCAAGTTTGGTTCGATTCTGAGAAAGTTGACGAAATCGCGTGTCGTGGGCCCTACAGGCCCCGCTCGACGGGCGATTTTGTGATCGGCTCATCGAAATTCAAATCTGAAAGTTCCGTTGGTTTCGTATCAGTGTTCCTGACCTGTTGACACTAAGTTTGGTGAATTTGGAGACCTTTGACCCTGATACGTTTTTCGGTGCAAAGTGGGCCCACCAGTGGACCCCGTTTTGGTCCGAAATTACCGTTTTTGCCCTTGTCTCCAAATTGGACCCAAGGACAGGCGTTTCTAGCTATTTGACACCTTCTGAGCATGATGGTACTGTTTATGTCAGCTTTCGGAGACATCTCTGGAAATTTTCGAGAACAGGACCTAAGTGGAATTCAAACATCAGGCAAGTGCACCTTGGCAAACTTGCAGTCTTTATCTTCATATTTTCTGTAATAATACTTTGCTGGTTGTCTTGTGTAAATTCATATAAACTTGTTTAAACTGCTTAACCTAGGAAACGTGTGACGTACCTAGTGTCCGATCCTAGTCGGGTGCCAACACCGTACGCGATGTTGGGTTCGTCATTTAGAGATGGATTTACGATACCCCTTTACTTTTGTACTTGACATATCAAGTACCCTACAACCCAGGACACTTGACACTATACATGGACAGAATCTTCCTGAGATATTCATGGTGATTCTGTATAGGATACAGGACTTGACAGAGATATTTTAGTTATAGACAGTTTGACTTGTTGCATTAGTTATAATCCCGCTGACATGGACATGAGACGTTATGGTCATGGTTTGCGTGATTACATTGGGTGGGGAGAGACACACAGGCTACAGGCTTTTCTATCTATATATCTACTATTATTGTGAGGTTGTAGACTCTCCAGCAGAGCTAGACCCTTTACGTATTATTGCTGCTACCGGCTCCCCGACACAGAGCTTGTAGCGATCTCAGCCTGAGTACTAGTGTTGCTCTCATTTGTATATCACATAGATGGTTACATAGTTTACCCTGCTGTTCCATTTAATTTAATTGCACTGCATTTATTTGGCTTGTTTTATTTTGTGCCTTGCTATGTCCACTGAGGACCTGGAATGGATTATGTCCCCAGGTTTAGCTGATGAGCAATACCCCAAGATATACGGGACAGAAGCTGAGGCTATTGCTGGACTTGATACTGGAGCAGAACTGAACCCTGCAGACGAGGTGACTGCCGAAGACTTCTCCTGAGTACCTGATCCCGTACTCAGTATTTACTTTATGTTTATCTCTTTTGTTCCTGGCCTATTGAGCCAGTGTATTCAGACATAAGTCGGATTGTTTCCCCGACTGACTTGTTGTTGCTACTTATTTCCATTTCATTATGCAGTTTATTTCTTTATCTTTATGGATGAGATTAGTGTGATTCTTTGTAGTAGACCTTCGTTACAGCTTAAGTACGCCCTGATGGCTCCATTAAATTGGGTTATCCATTAGTGCGTGCTGCTGGCCATTGCCACGTGTCCAGTCCCTCGATATTTTGGGACTGGGGCGTGACAGGTGGGGAAGCTACTCGCCCGCTCGACAAATCCAAACACGTAATACAGGTTCCGTGCACAACTATTAAGTTGTCTTTCTAATTGCCTTAGGACCAGTTTCATGCAAATATTGAATAGCCTAAGCCGGATTCCTGTAGAGACAAGTCTGGATATCCTTTGCATTCTCTTTGAGGCAAAGCGGGTTGGGACAGCTGTACTATTACCGTTTGAAACGGCAGTCCGCTTGAGCGGAACGGGGTGTTACAGATGGGACACACAAGAGACATCTGCAGAAAAAGGTTGGGCACTTGCTTATCGTGTGGATCAGCAGCACATCAACTAAGGGACTGTCCAGCTATTCAGACTCGCCAGGGAGGAGCAGCAGCTCAGAGAGGACCAGCCAGAGCACCTATTGTATCAGGAGGCCAGCAGAGAGGACCTTCACTTCTACCACAGCATGAGAGGTTCGCTCAGCACCAGCAGCAGCAGGAGAGGTTCGCTCAGCACCAACAGCAGCCGAGAGGAGCACCACAGGGACGAGCTTACACCATGACTATTGAGGAGGCCTAGCCAGCTGGAGACGTGATTTCAGATTCAGTTTTACTCGATTCTATTCCAGCACTTGCATTATTTGATTCTGGCGCTTTCCATAGTTTCGTATCTGTATCTTATGCCCTTAAGCATCATTTAGAAACGGAACTGTTAGACATGACTTGTAAGATCACGACAGGAGGAGGTATTATCCTAGTCCGTGATTATTGCAAGGATCGGATAGTGTCATTGGAAGGCAGAGAGTTGAGCGTTAGTTTACTCGTTATGCCACTTCCGGGTTACGATATTGTACTCGGAATGGACTGGCTGAGTAAACACCATGCTTCTATAGATTGTCACGGAGGTAGAATAGTATTTCGACCACCAGGAGAGCCAGAGTTTGAGATTGCCAGAGGAGCAGAGGAGCGGAGCAGAGGCACTTTTTGCGGAGCCAGGATGGAAGTAGAGGAGATACCACATCCACTTATAGCGGAGTTCCTGGATGTATTTCCAGAGGAGTTGCCAGGTTTGCCGCCAGACAGAGATGTTGAGTTCTCTATAGACTTGATACCAGGAGCGAAGCCTATTTCACAACATATCTATAGCGTCAACAACAACGAGTTGGTAGAACTGAAGAAGCAAGTTGAGGAGCTACAAGACAAAGGTTTCATTAGGTCCAGTTCATTGCCATGGGGAGCACCGATATTATTCGTACCAAAGAAGGATGGCACAGTACGCATGTGTATCGATTATAGAGCCCCGAATAAACTCACTATCAAACAAATACCTGCTGCCTAGGATAGATGATCTTTTCGATCAATTGAGCGGAGCAAAGGTGTTTTCAAAAATAGACTTGAGGTCAGGCTATCACCAGGTGAAGGTGAAGAAAGAAGACATACCGAAGACCGCCTTTCGGACCAGATATGGCCAGTTTGAATTTACAGTAATGCCGTTTGGTTTAACCAATGCACCAGCAGTATTTATGAACTTGATGAACAAGGTGTTCCACCAGTACCTTGACAAGTTCGTAGTGGTGTTTATTGACGACATTCTAGTATATTCAAAAACCCCAGAAGAGCATGAAGAGCACCTGAGGATAGTCTTAGAAACTCTCAGGAGAGAGAAGTTGTATGGGAAGCTTTCAAAGTGTGAGTTCTTCCTTGACAAGGTTGAATTTCTTGGATATATGGTAACGGGTGACGGAATTTCAGTTAACCCAAAGAAGATAGAGGCAGTGGAGTCATGGGCTACCCCCAGTACGGTAGCTGAAATCAGGAGCTTTCTCGGACTAGCAGGATACTACAGAAGATTTGTACAAGACTTCTCCAATGTTGCAGAGCCAATGACTAGGCTGACCAAGAAAGATATAGAATTTGTCTGGACAGAAGAATGTCAAGCCGCATTCGATGAGCAGAAGAGGAGATTGACGACAACACCAGTTTTGACATTGCCGTCAGGGACAGGTGGATTCACTATCTACAGTGATGCTTCAGGAAAAGGCTTGGGATGCGTTCGTCAACAACACAAGAAAGTAATTGCCTATGCTTCAAGACAATTATGCCCTCATGAAAAGAACTACCCCACTCACGATCTGGAGTTAGCGGCAGTTATCTTTGCCCTAAAGTTGTGGAAACACTATCTGTACGAAGAGCATGTGGAAATCTTCACAGACCACAAGAGCTTGAAGTACGTATTTACACAGAAGGAACTGAACATGAGACAGAGAAGGTGGTTAGAATTGATGAAAGACTTCGATATATCATTGTAGTATCATCCAGGGAAGGCCAACGTAGTCGCCGATGCCTTGAACAGGTACCCAATGGCTATGTGTTTGACTTTGGATAGACACTTATTAGCTGATCTTGAGAGCTTGGGAATTGAAGTATTAGTTCCCGGAGCTGAGATTCAGATGTGGGGACTGCAGATACAATCAGAGCTGATGGACAGAATTAGAGCCGCACAGTGTGATGATGAGACTCTAACGAATATTAGAGCACAAGTTCAGACAGGATTGATAGACGATTTCACTATTGCGGATGATGGGTCCTTACGACATGGCACGCGGATGTGTGTGCCAAGTGGAGAGCTGCGCTAAGAAGTTTTGCAGGAGGCACACCGCTCTCAGTACTCGATGCATCCCAGAGCCAACAAAATATATCGAGATTTGAGGGAGCATGTATGGTGGTATAGTATGAAGCGAGAAGTAGCATGCTTCGTATCCCGATGTTTAGTGTGCCAATAGGTGAAAGCACATCGACAGAGGCCAGGAGTATTGCTTCAACCTTTATCCATTCCAGAATGGAAGTGGGAGCACGTGACTATGGACTTCGTTTCGGGACTTCCTCGTTCTCTAGGAGAAAAGGACGCGATTTGGGTCATCGTGGATAGGTTGACCAAATTAGCCCACTTCTTACCATTCAAAGTGGGTACATCGACGGAGAAGCTAGCATAAATGTATGTACAGCAGATTGTCAGATTACATGGAGTTTCTGTGAGCATTATCTCAGATCGGGATAGTCGTTTTACTTCCCATTTCTGGAGGAGTCTGCAGTCTAGCTTGGGCACTCAGCTCAAGTTCAGTATCGCGTATCACCCTCAGACAGACGGGCAGTCTGAAAGGACTATTCAGACTCTTGAAGACATGCTACGCACTTGCGTTTTGGATCTCGAAGGTTCTTGGGAGGATCATCTACATTTGTTAGAGTTTGCGTACAACAACAGCTACCAGGCCAGCATTGAGATGTCACCATTCGAGGCCTTATATGGACGGAGGTGTCGTACCCCTTTATCTTGGGATGATGTTGGGAAAAGAGCCTTGTTAGGACCAGAAATGGTCGTGGATGCAGCAGAAAAGGTGAAACTTATCAGAGACAGACTGCGAGTGGCGCAGGACAGACATCGGCATTGGGCCGATAGCCACCGTAGACCCCTAGAGTTTCAGGTATTGTTTTGATTTATTTTGTTTGGTTTGTGATTATTTTGTTTAGATTGCGTGTTAAGATCGTTGTTCTAGGTTGGCAATTTGGTGTTCTTATGGATTTTTCCGACACGGGACACGATTCGTTTCCACGATACATCGGACCCTTTATTGTTCTTGCAAGGGTCGGTGCAGTGGCCTATAGACTAGACTTGTCGCCTGCTCTAGATGGAGTGCATAACGTGTTCCATCTGTCGCAGCTGAGACGGTATGTGGCAGATCCTAGTCACGTATTAGATCACTCGGAGATCAAAGTTGGACCGACACTCAGTTATCCTGAACAACCCGTTGAGATCTTGGATCGTAGAGAGAAGGTATTGCGGAACCAGACTATTTTCTTTGTTCGTGTTGCATGGAGAAATTACTCTCCAGGAGAATCAACTTGGGAGAGAGAGGAGGAAATGCGCGAGCGGTATCCATATCTCTTCGAGACTTGAGGTATAATTCATTAATTGATTGCTCGTTCTTGTGCTAGTTATTTTAAATTTCGAGCACGAAATTCTTTAAGGAGGGTAGACTTGTCACCCCCACTTTTTGGATTAGGGGTATTTTCGTCTTTTCGTAATTAATGTGTAAATAAATTGCATGGTAGTAACTTATATCTAAAAAATTATGATATTGTCTGATTGTTGTAATTTATCGTAGCTTCGATAATTAGGACGCTACGCTAGCCCTTGACTTCCAACAGATTCACACCCTGACATAAACATGCCAGACCATCGATTTATGCTTGTGTTCCACCGAAATTCAGTCCCTCATACTTCTACTTAATTGTAGAACACCTTTTTGCATTAATTAAACAATAAATTCAATTTTGTGCAATTTTTTAATTGTTGGACACTTTTATGCAAAAGTGTACTAAGGTGTCCATCCCACTGGACACGACACGTAAATAAATCCAGTTTCCCTTCATGTGTATTTTTCCATAATTTTGGGACTGTGATATTGCAATATCAGTCTCCTCGAAACCATGGCCTCGAAAACCTTGAAACTAATGCATCTTAGCCTTCCATTTTATTCTATTAAATCATGGCCTTGAAATATCTTCATGAGAGGCCAATTCCAAGAGGGTTGACCAGTCAACCCAATTCTAGGTCAACCCATTACATAATACTATATATATAAATATCCTTTCCTCTTTTAACTTTCTTCCAACCACAACCGATTCAATTGTTACCATCCCTGTTCTCAAACCCGACTGCCCCGACCTTTCTCGCTGATCCCTCGAACACTCCGCCGGACACCTGTTCCCCGCCCTCGTCGACTGGAGCCGACCGGCAAGAGCGCTGCCATCACCAACCGGCTGACGACTCGAGCACTCCGCCGAGTCCTCATCCGTTCGACCGGAGGCCGCTGCCCACCGGATTGACCGAAGCCACCGAGAGCGCCGGAGATCCTGTCGACAGAGCCCCGTCTGCCCCGCTTGAGCACTCGACGACGTTGCCGACCGAGAGCCCCCGCCTGTACGCTGTCGACCGACTGCTCGACGACGCTGCCGACCGAGAGCCCCCGCCTGTACGCTGTCGACCGACTGCTCGACGACATTGCCGACCGGAGAAGCCCAGAGTTCGACGACAGACCGTGCACTCGACCGGCCTCCCCCTATTCGTAACCATCGCCTCATCGTCATCATCGTCATCGTCTTGTTCCCGCACGCAGGTTCGACATAAACCTATACTTGAATGCGTACACATCCGTATATCATGCGTTAGTATGTGTAGGTATCGGTATATGCCGCATATACATATTTGCACACATATATGTATGTAGATATTATGCTCAACAAAGATATATACGTACACATATATATGTATTATAGGTATCCCTAGTATGTATATACGTTATTATGTATACACATGGTATAAGTTTTTGTTGGTATATCTATATAATATATATATATATATATATATATATATATATATATATATATATATATATATATATATATATATATATTATAATGGTAACTAATGAACACTTATATATATACATACGAACCGTATAATTCTCAATCAGCATAATACATACGTATATAGAAATGTGCATCGTATGGATTGAATTAAGTATGAACATATGAATATCTATTAATTGTGTAATTAATTAGTACTATGAGATACGTTAGCCATAGTATGTACTATGTAATATATGCACTAGATGTCTTGAATATGACCACGGATACCCCGTAGGCACATCGACCTGTGACCCCCTAGCGTAGCCTGTTGAGATCATTATGTTGATTGTGTGCTAGAGTAATGTCTGATGGAGTATTGTATTATATGATGTCTATAGGATTGTGGGATCACTCAGACGATACCTTGGAACCCGGACAGTGGTATTGCCAGCTAAGGACCCCAGACGAGTACATTCTCTGACAGTTTCTATTATGTTGATTATCTCTATAACTCTTGTTGTATAGCGTACATGACTCTGACACTGTTATTTACACGAGTTGGTATCATTGAGACCTGTTACGAGGAGTCGTGATTGGGATCCGTCGTGCTAGCTGGAGAAAATAGAGAAATATTAGTAGTTATGTGATCATACCCAACTTTACATGCATCATTAGCTCACCCACACCTCACGTCGGTGCAGCCTTACCCTTACATGCTTCATCGCTGTTACATCTGGTTAGTCTGACCTGTTGGGGATGATCGCTAACCAATGTAATGAGTCATATAGTCCCAAGCCGATCACATGATGTACTGACGTTTCACACACTTAGTTAGATGATTCTTGACATGTATCTTGGTATATTGATCTTGCATCTCCACATGTTGAGTTATTGATCTTGTACACACTTACATACCAGTTCATTATTCTTGCATGTACTTGTAGATCTATTCATTGCTAGATGTATATTGATGATGATGTTCCAGTATTTCTTTATTCCAGCATTTCCTTTATTCCAGTATCTTTGATTGTCAGTTATTCATATCTGTCTTGTATTTCTTTACACTGTATTGTAGTTTTTATCAATATATGTGGAACTGCTGTTAGAGGTGTATTTCGTTCCAATTCTGACTGGATATTTTTTCCAGAGAATCTTGAGGATTTCTGTACCACGCACTATGGACCCGGTATAGATGCAGACTACGTACCAGAGATCCTAGAGGAGACTATGCCTCTAGATGAGACATTACCTGCAACTATCTAGATAGTATTTATGATGCTTTGAGACTTATGGAGGTTATTTCAGTTTATGTTTAGACTCATGTTAAGTTTAATTGGAGACTTGTGTTGGACAGCTAGACTAAGTTATCTTTGTGTTTGAGACATGGTGTTTAACTATGTCATTTCCTTTTTATCTTTTATCGTGCCTTATAGTTGTTGTGATTGAGTTACATGGTGAGATTTTTATGGAGATGGATATCATTGACAGGTGTTTAGTTATATAGTATTACTGTGACCTAGACAGCGTTCTAGCGCCGATGCTGCGACGTAGGTTGGACGTACCCACGCTCTCGTGCCCCTATACCGGGTGCGAGTCGTGACACGCAGGGCGCGTTGGAAATTTCTGAATTGGCACTGAGGCCTTATCAGAAATTTTGTCTGCCACGTCAAAGACGGGAGACGAAGTTTTACGCGCAGGGCGTATAGGTTGCGATGTCACAACCTTGTTGATCGTAGAGAGAGAGCCTGCAGGAAGGGCAGAGGATGTCTGGGGCATCCATACTTTACGCAGCTTCCTATTGTCCTGGACAGAGAGGGAATAAGAGCTACCCCCTGCGCGAAGCATGTCTTCATAAGCAGATTGGTCGAATTGGATGACCAAAGTCTTCTTCGTTGATCCGACGGATACAACATCGTGTTGAGCAATGGCTTTCTCGTCAGATGAGAAAGTAGTCCCCAGCAGAGTCGCCATCTTGTGTTTGATGATAAACAATAGAATGAAAACAGGGTTTATACGAAACCCTTTCTTTATTTACAAACATAAAAATAAAAGAGTACAATTAATCCTATACGAGGATATTAAGTACAATAAAAATGATTCTGGGGAAAAATTGCTATAGGAGTCTGATCTGCGGTCGATCACTTTGTCCCTTGTACCACACGATGACGGAGAAGTGCTATAGAAGAAGAAGAAGAAGCCTCTGAAATTGTAGGAGGGATTGAATTCTCGCTGCCAAAGTCTGATCTTGGTTCTCTCCTCGATCTTTTTGACCCTCTTTTTTCGATCCTTTTCTCCTGTGACCAGAGGTCTTCTATTTATAGAGATCCGTCACAGTGACTGTCTAGTCGCTGTAGAAGCCAGACTGTGAAAAGAATAACACTCTTTACGCGGCGGTTATAATAACTGCTACCCACGTCTGAATGATCTCCTGAATCTGCGTGTGACGCGTGTCCCATTATAAGATAACGCGTATAACTGCTTCTCGAAGATCACGGCATGCAAGCCACGTAGGTAACTGCCCCTTGCATAGAGATGGTTGGCGTAAAAGCCAAATAACTGTCTTGCTGGCGTAAAAGCCAAATAGCTGTCTTGTTGGCGTAAAAGTCAAATAGCTGTCTAATAGGTAACCAGCGTAAAGATAGCCAATTATCCTTTCCGACTGAGGTCTTGAGCGTATTTAGGGCCAAATAGCCTTATTACGTACCTTTGCAAATATAGCCTGAGTTGGCGTATTTCGAGGAGATAGCATACGACGTGCTCCTATAGTTGAAAATAGCCTGGTTGGCGTATTTCGAGGAGATAACATACGGCGTGCTCCTATAGTTAAAAAATAGCCTGGTTGGCATAAAATGCCAGGATGGTGACGTGAGCGTATTAGTCCTAGTTTTAGCTTTCTCATTAAAAATAGAACAAAATATCGTGCATTAAATGCAAAGATCTGCCCCCATCTCGTGCATTAACTGCAGAGATATTCCTCGAATTCTGTACGAAGAACAGCTTTTGACGTGTCGTCTGATTTCGTCTCATCTTGAGCGTAAAAACTCATCTCTGCCTGTGTAGAATAGGCAACGTATTCCTTGAATACGTAAAAATGACTTGTATCAAGGATATGTCACTAAACGACAGTCTGGGTCTCTGTGCAAAATCATCATCACACCCATCCTCTCGATCGTCTTGTAGTACTTTTGTCAGGAGTCATGTTCACTGTTCTGTCTAACAAATTCATCCGAGGAATACGAAGAGTTCCTCGTACAACTTTATGCTACATTAAAGACAAACGTATTTTAAGCTTTACGCTGAAAGGTAAAGCAATCTTTTACGCTGAAATAGTCTTGAAGCACTGCTTTACGCAGACAACTCTGACGCTCTACTTTACGCCAAACAGCTCTGAAGCCCGGTTTTATGCGGACTGCTCTGAAGCTCTACTTTATGCCAAACGGCTCTGAGGCCCTGTTTTACGTGGACTTCATGTATGTGGGGGATTTTTACTGTATAGTACGCAGATAATTCCCTAACATATTTCATGCTTCTACACCGGTG
This sequence comes from Iris macrosiphon, assembly GCA_036927795.1. Lineage (NCBI taxonomy): Eukaryota > Viridiplantae > Streptophyta > Magnoliopsida > Asparagales > Iridaceae > Iris > Iris macrosiphon. The sequence goes on from JAYESA010000004.1 coordinate 292,427,182, forward strand.
TCATACATGACCTGCTTGTGGACGAAAGAACCTGCTTGCGGACGTCCGTGGCAATGATGAAGTTGCCAGTGCGAACCCGACTTGCATCCCTACATCGAGTACGGGTCATGACAGGAACCTTGGGCCCAACACCTGGGTCCATAATGAGAGATGAGATCTGAGCAGCGAGAACCTCCTACTGAGGACGAAGTTGTTCAAGTCAATCTAGGCGACGAGACCTCACCAAAGCCTATCTTTATCAGAAAAAGTCTGCCCGACGAAGACCAGGAATCCCTATCATAACTCGTCAGGGAATACATCAATATCTTTGGCTGGAGTTACGAAGACATGCCAGGACTGGACCCCTAAATCGTGGTCCATAAACTCAACATTCGGCCAGACGTCAAACCAGTCAAGCAACAGCAACGACGGTTCCGGCCAGACGTGATGGATTCCATCGAAGCTGAAGTCAACAAGCGGATAACTAGTGGCTTCATCCACGAGGAACAATACCACAACTGGGTAGCCAACATCGTGCCTGTCGTTAAGAAGAATAGGAAGATCTGAGTCTGCAGTACGCGACATATCCCAAAGACAAATTCCCTCTTTCAATTAAGTAACTCTAATCTTATTCCTAGGCAAATGCTCAAAAATCTTACCCCGATACTCAATACCTTGGGTATCTCAAGGTATTGAGATATCCAACTAGCCCTCTCTAATACTACTCATCTAGCTAACTATCTAGCATATATATATATTATATATATATATATATATATATATATATATTCCTAGCTATATATCTAGGCTAATATATATATATAAACACACATGTATAAATATACCCCCCCCCCCACACACACACATATATATATATATATATATATATATATATATATATATATATATATATATATATATATATATATATATATATATATATATATATCCACACATATACATAGATATATCCATACCCAACTCATAAATATATATATCAAACTATATGTATATATACCTATGCATATATATATATATATATAATCTCTCTACCTCTCTCTCATTGCCTACTACTAGTGCTACCCTACTGCTATTGCCTACGGCTACCTGCATACGCTGATGCTAGAAGCTGCAAATGTCGCTGCTGCTGCGCCAATGCAATGCTGGCTGCTGCTGCTACTGCATCATGTTGCTGCTAACACTTCTGCTGCCTGCTGCTGCAGCTGCTGCTGCGCTTTCCACCTCACTGCTGCAGCTACTCTGCTCACTGCCTCCCTCTCGGTGCTGCTTCCCTGCTCTCTTCTGCAGCTGCTCTTTGCTGCTGCTGCGCTGCTGGCTTAAGCCACTGCCTCGCTGCTCTCATTGCACAGCTGTTGCTGCTCTATGTCTGCTGCTGCTGCCACTCCCATCTGCACAGCAGCTTCTCCCACACCACTGCCCTCTCATCTCCCCCTCGACACACACACACACACACACACACACACACACACACACACACATATATATATATATATATATATATACACACACACACACACACACACATACACACACACACACACACACACACACACACACACATATATATATACACAAACACTCATATATATATAAACACCTACACAAATATATATATATATACACACTCATATATACATATACAAACACATATATATAAATATACACACACACATACATATATATATATATATATATATATATATATATATATATATATATATATATATATAGACTCATATACATATATATATATACACACTCTTAAACACAACACAACACAACACACACAACCACACACAACACCCCACCAACACACGTATAACCACCCAAACACCTATAAATAACTATAAATATATAAAATATAACTCGAAAACTCTAGCACACACTCTCCGAAGCTAAACCAATGCGCGCACAAGCCCAAAACCTAGAAACCAAGTCGAAATGGCCATTCGGTTATTTCGACGAACACGTGGAGTGCGGTTCGCGAAACATCGTAAAACGCACACCAAACCTACTCGGAATTGGCCCAAAATTTACCCACGAGTTCTAATCGATGTCTAGAACTTAGAAAAATGCTAATTCACCGATTCTAGGTTCGAGACAAAAATGCGCACGCAAGTAGAACCTACGACGACGAAAAATCCCAAAATTGTCCGAAACGCCCAAATCTCCGTGACACGATCTTACGTGTCCGAACGGGAATATGTACTTACCCTCAAGACACCCAAATACGTCTACCTAGGTCCGTCTAACCTAGGGCATCACCCAAAATTGGGCCAATCTCGGATTTCACCCAAAATTGACACAAAACATAATGTCAAAGTCTCCAAACACAACCAAACAAGCTCTAACTTCCTTCCACGGGTAGCCTTAAGGTCTAGAAAGGTTCTTAACTACTAATTATACTATATAATAGCAACCACTAAGGGAAAAGTTAGGGTTTACCTCTTGGGAGTTGGAATTCCAAGGCCAAAGTCTCCAAAACCCTTGAAATCACCACCCTTAAGCCTCCAATCCTCCAAGTCAAGCCTCTACACTAAGTCTAGGCTCTACACACCTAGGTTAGGAAAAAGTATAGGGTTAGGGTTAACATAAATAGAATAATAGAAGAAGGAAGAGAAGAAAGATGGTGTACTTACTTGAAACTTGGAAGAAGGAAGAAGAAAAGAGTAGAGAGTGGAGAAGAAGAAGAAGAAGAAGAAGAAGAAGAAGAAGAAGAATGAAATGGAGAAAGAGGGATTCAGCCAAGTGTGGATTAGGGTTAGGAAAGGGCCGGCCATGTGTAATAATATAGGGTTTCCTTAGCACAATGACTAAAATACCCTCCTAATTAGTCATCCAACAAAGGGTTTAGGTTAAGGGTTCACTAAACACGCTCTAATTAATCAAAATAACCCAACTAACTAAATAAGATATATAATAACTATTCTAAACTCATAAATGAGTCTGACAAGGGTATTGGTTGGGTCTGACATGGGTCCACTAGGGTTTGATATGGGTCCAGACTAGCCAAAACCCTAAAATAACCAATAATAAAATAATACAACCACTAATTAAATATAAATACAATTAATTATGAACAATACACAATTTACCAAATAAAAAATAAAAAATAAAAAATAAAAATCCTATTTTCTAGAATTGGGTAGTGACAAGCATACCCTCCTTAAAATAATTTTGTCCTCGAAATTAAAAGATGAAACTAGGACAGGAATGCAAGAAAAAGAAAAGAACCATACCTCATGGCTCGAAAAGATAAGGGTATCGCTCGCGTATTTCATCCTCCCTCTCCCAGGTCGACTCACCTGGAGAGTGATGCCTCCACGCGACGCGAACCAAGAAAATAGTCTGGTTCCTCAACACCTCCCGTCGATCCAGAATCTCCACCGGCTGCTCAGGATATCTAAGAGTAGGGCCCACCATGATCTCTAAGTGATCCAATACGTGACTGGAATCCGCCATGTACCGTCTCAACTGCGACACGTGGAACACATCATGAACTCCCTCTAGCGTAGGCGGCAAATCTAGCCTATAAGCCACAGCGCCGACCCTCTCAAGGATACTCAAGGGTCCGACAAAATATGGGCTAAGCTTCCCGCCTCCACCGAAGCGAATAGTTCCCCGCGTCAGAGAAATCCTCAGGAACACCAGATCACCAACCTAGCACAAACAAGGTCTCAGCACTTAATCTAAAATAAGCAATCATAAGCTAACACAAGAAAAAATCTAGATTCTAAGCTATACCTCGAACTCCAAAGGTCTCCGCTGGCTATCGGCCCAATGTCGCTGCCTGTCCTGCGCCACCCGAAGTCTATCTCTAATGAGCTTGACCTTCTCCGTTGCATCAACCATCATCTCCGGGCCAAGCAAAGCTCTCTCGCCTACATCATCCCATAATAACGGAGTGCGACACCTCCGTCCATACAACGCCTAGAATGGTAACATCTCGATACTGGCTTGGTAGCTGTTGTTGTAAGCAAACTCTACCAAGTGCAAGTAATCCTCCCAAGAGCCTCTGAAATCTAAAACACAAGTGCGAAGCATGTTCTCAAGTTCCTGAATGGTCCTCTCTAACTGACCGTCTGTCTGTGGGTGATATGCACTACTAAACTTGAGCTGGGTGTCCAAGCTAGCCTGCAGACTCCTCCAAAAATACGAAGTAACGACTGTCCCGGTCTGATACTATTCTCACAGGAACTCCATGCAGTCTGACTATCTGGCGCACATACATCTCTGCTAGTCTCTCCATAGACTACCCACTTTGAATGGTAGAAAGTGGGCCAATTTGGTCAACCTGTCTACGATGACCCAAATCGTATTCTTTCCTCCTGGAGAACGGAAAAGTCCAGAAATAAAATCCATGGTCACATGCTCCCATTTCTACTTCGAAATGGGTAACGACTGGAGCAACCCTTCTGGCCTCTGCCTCTCCGTCTTCATATGCTGGCACACTAAACAACGGGATACAAAGCGCGCTACCTCCCACTTTATCCCGTACCACCATACATGCTCTCTCAGATCTTTATACATCTTGTTAGCACCTGGATACATAGAGTACTGGGATCGATGCGCCTTCTAAATAATCTCCTCGTGCAACGACCCACTCGACACACACAACCTGGTACCGTGCCACAATGAACCATCATCAGCAATGGTGAAGTCATCTGATAATCCAATCTGAACCTGCACCCTGATGCTCCTCAGAGACTCATCCTCAAACTGTGTAGCCCTGATCTGGTCTAGCAACTCTGACTGAATCTACAGTCCCCATATCTGTATCTCAACTCCAGGCACTATCACCTCAATGCCCAAGCTCTCTAGACCTGCCAGAAGATAACGATATGTAGTGAGGCACATAGCTACCGGATACCTGCTCAGCGCGTTTGCAACTACATTCGCCTTCCCTGGATGGTACTGCAATAATATGTCGAAATCTTTCATAAACTCCAACCATCTTCTCTGCCTTATGTTCAGCTCTTTTTGGGTAAACACATACTTCAAGCTATTGTGGTCTGTGAAGATCTCCACACGCTCTCCGTATAAATAGTGTTTCCACAACTTTAGAGTAAAGATGACCGTTGCTAACTCCAAATCATGTGTAGGGTAGTTCTTCTCATGAGGACGTAATTGCCTGAAAGCATAGGCAATCACCCTCCCATTCTGCTGCAACACACAACCAAGTCCCTTTCCTGATGCATCACTATAGATAGTGAAATCTCCAGACCCTGATGGCAATGTCAACACTGGAGCTGTCGTCAACCTCCTCTTCAGCTCATCAAAGGCGATTTGGCACTCCTCTGACAAAACAAACTCTATGTCTTTCCTGGACAGCCTAGACAACGGCTCTGCAATCCAGAAAAAATCATGAACAAATCTCCTATAGTAACCTGCCAGCATCAGGAAACTCCAGACCTCTACTACTGAACTCGGAGCACTCCATGCCTCAACTGCCATGATCTTCCTCGGATCCACCGAGATCCCCTCTCCTATCACCACATGACCAAGGAATTCAATCTTGTCAAGAAAGAACTCTTACTTCGAAAGCTTTCCATAAAGCTTCTCCTTTCTGAGAGTCTCCAACACTATCCTCAAATGCTCCTCTGGAGTCTTCGAATACACCAAGATGTCATCTATAAACACCAATACAAACCTGTCCAGATGTTGATGGAATACCTTGTTCATCAGATTCATGAATACTGACCGGGCATTAGTCAACCCAAACGACATCACCATGAACTCATACTGTCAATACCTGGTCCAAAAAGCTGTCTTCGGAATATCCTCCCACCTGACCTTCACCTGGTGGTATCCTGTCCTCAGATCAATCCTGGAAAACACCCTCGCTCCGCTCAACTGGTCAAAGAGATCATCAATATGCAGCAGCGGATACTTATTCTTGATTGTGAGGTTGTTCAGAGCCCTGTAGTCGATACACATCCGTATCGACCGATCCTTCTTCGGCACAAAAAGTATCGGAGCACCCCACGGAGAAGAACTAGATCTGATAAATCTCTTGTCCTGAAGCTCATCCACCTGCTTTTTCAAATCTACCAGCTCATTCTTGCTGACTCTATAGACGTGCTGGGATATCGGCTTCGCGCCTGGCACCAAGTCTATAGAGAACTCCATATCTCTGTCCGGAGGTAACCCTAGCAACTCCTCCAAAAATAAATCTATGAACTCCGCTATCAATGGATGTGGCAACCTCTGCTCTACCACCAGGGCTCCGCAGAAGACTCCCTCTTTCTGCTCCGCTGCTCCTCTGGCAAACTGAAACTCGGGCTCACCCGATGGACAAAACAACACTCCACCTCCACGATAATCTATACTAGCATAGTGCATACTCAACCAATCTATCCCGAGTACAATGTCATAGCTTGAAAGTGGCATTATGAGTAGGTACACACTCAACTCCCGGTCTCCCAAGGTGACTCTCCGGTCTCTGCAGACATCACTGACTAGGATAATGCCATCCCCTGTCGTAATCTTGCAGAGTCTAGCTAAAGGTTCAGCAACAAGATGGTGTCTTACAGCAAAAGATATAGATACAAAGCTATGGGAAGCACCGGAATCAAATAAAGCAAGTGCTGGAATGGAATCAAGAAGAACAGAACCTGAGATCGCATCACCAATGGTGCAAGATACGATATCATCAAGGAAGGAAAATAATATTGTAAAAGAAATAATTTCAAAAAAATTAAAGATAACAAAAATCAGGAAGGGTCCTAGTTATGATTGAGTACACTCTCTCTCAGCCTATATCCTATATCCTATCGTAGGTAGACCTAGCGACTAGACCTGAGTGGGCCACCACCAAAAATGTGTCACGATCTGTACCCAAAAAATTGGGCATGAGTCATGGGTACGTCCAGCCTACGCCGCAGAATCGACGATAGAATGATGTCTAGGTTTGTTCTAGGTCACAACTATATATATCTCATAATAACCTGTCAATATAACCTCTCCAAAAGGAGGGAAACCACGCAATATATATAAATACTCAATAACAATAACTAGGGGAAGAATAAAAGCAAGATAATATATCAACAACGAAACAAGAACCAAAGAGAGCAGTACAATATCCAATATACAGTCCAAGTCTAAAGTCTACAACATCTCACAGAAACAAAATAATAAATAGCAATACAGTCATCCAAAACACCAACTGGGAACAACCCAGGGAAACCTACCTAGCTATACTAGGGCGCTAATGGCGTCTCCTCAGCTGGGACAGACTCCTCCTCAAAAATTGGGTCGCAACACTCCTCGACACCTTGCCCGTAGAAGGTCGGGCAAAAATTCTCAGGATCCTCTAAAAAAAATATGCCCAGTCAGGACTGGAGTGAAGTACATAACTCTGAAAGCAACTCCAAATACATGGTAAGGTGTATATGACTAGCAATAGAAAAGTATACAAGATGCACAGGAAAGTAAATACATGGTGGAACAGATAAAGTAACTGTAATGTAAAACTGGGGAACAATACAAGTAGTAGAGAAGTAACTGCATGTGAAAAAACAAGAATACTAGCTAAGTGCCTTTAGCACAAGTTCGTTATGTGATCGGCTTAGGTTACACATGAATAATCTACGATAACTCTATTATGCGTGAGTTGCATAACCAACATACACATGAATACTGTTTGGCTTTGATCATATAACCAACTCCTACTCCCCTCTCCCACTAATACTCTTGGATCCAACCATGACACGCTACGTACATGATAAATAACTCACGCACATGAAGGTGAGAGCACATAAAACACATGATAGCACATGAGAATTAATACCCGAAGCACATGATGAAATACATGTGATAGAGTACCTGCTGAACACGGTAAGGGGGATAACATCTCATGACGAGATCCAACTAGTATCAGCTCATGAAATAATATGTCAGAATCAAGTATTACAGTTCTAGAACAGGTGATATATACGCTATCATGAAATAAAAACGATCAGAGGTAGGTACTCGCCTGACGTCCTGAACAACTGGTGAGGATCGAGATCCGGACTGGCTTCACAAGAACCTATTACGAAAAACAAGATAAACTGGGTTCTAAAGAGTTAAAATGATATAAAATAACTAAAAACAAGCTTCTAGGGTTATTCTAGGTCGAACGGGTCAAACCGATAAAATTTGGATCAAAAAGTCAACTTGAGATCCAAAAAGTCAACTATTAGTCAAAACTCGGTCAAACGTTGACTTTTGCGGTCAACATGGGCAATTATGGTCAACACTAGGTCAAACTAGGGTGCCCCTAAAATTCTAGGTCAAAACTAGCTCATTAAGCTAGTAAACCCTCAAACTCGCCTCTTTGAGATATCGGGATACCCTCGGTATCCGATACCTCGACCTAAGCTACACACCCCGCCTAAATCCACTAACACCTATGCTAACACGCGTAAATATATACACCAATACATATCTTATTCCTAGGCAAATGCTCAAAAATCTTATCCCGATACTCAATACCTTGGGTATCTCAAGGTATTGAGTGTCACGCCCCAGTCCCAAAATACGTAGGAGTAGGACACGTAAGCATGTCAGCTGCATGTATATAGCAACTCCAATATATGAAAACCATAAACACACGCATACGCTGTATAATGAACAATAATTCACAAGTGGTATAACTATCACAAGTCACATGGTATAATCTAAATCTCATCCACAGAAAATCAAATATAAATAATTAATCAATATCTATGAAACTAGATCTCAATACAAAGTATCTAAAGATGATAGTTGGATAAAAATAAATCCACTACCAACTCGAATATATAAGTGTAACATAACAAACACAATATAAGAAAATCAACTGACAATCACGGGGCTCGAAGAGAAGACCTCCTCTAAAATATAAGTAACCAGTCTGGATCTGCGCTCCTGCGAATACTCATGAATATCTACACCTGAAAAGGGACCAGGTCCTCAAAGGGACATAACAAGATATATAGAAGCATGCCAATAAATTACTGAAATAAATATCCAATGTGGTCGCCTAACCATCTATGTGAATGCAGTTTGAGAATAACTTTCTAACAAGTGGGCTATCTGGCCATAAAATGGGATTGGCATGATTCTCTCGGAGAATTAGGGGCCTACAAAGCATGTCGTCTTTTGAACGGCAGAGGCCGCCAAGTAGTATAGGGGTCATCACGACTGCGTATCTCCGGTGGAGCGTACGAGTTACATAAAAAAAAAGTGCAAAGGAACCCAAATGTGGTACTTGTTGTTCTCTCCACCCCATGCTCTAAGTATGTCACATCCATGACACAATTTGGTTCATAGCCTATCTTTAGTACAATCGCCCAAACCTGCAACCAAACAAGGACAAGGATTGGACTACCGTACTATAATAGGCTATGTCCATAGACTACTAATAACTGCTAAGTCCTCTAGCATGCAAAGTTTCTAACAGCAGTTATCCCTAACGCACGACTCATACGTATAGGAGGCCAGACCTGTCACGCCATCCGTGATCTATATGAGACTCACACTCGTGTAATAACTGTGTCACAGCCAATGAAACCTAATGATTCTTCATGATAATGGGACAGTCTCATAAAACAAGGTCAATGCATATACATAAATAAAAACAGAATACGACGACACCGTCGTTGCACCCAAGTTTTCTTGGACACGCAGTTTATATAGCAGTTAAAATAAATAAACTAAAATAAGCAGAAATAAAATATGCATGCATCATATGGAATGTAAATAATAGTATAATGGCAAGGTATACTTGTCTGGCAAGAAAGCTGCAAAATGTACGTCTAGATGTCAAACACCAAGAGTCAGAAACTACGACCTCCAAATGAACTTCTTCGGATGCTGAAATAAACATCACCAACATTCCCAGAATAAGCAAAATAGCTAAAAATCACTACCCTTTCGTCCAATTTGGACATAGGGACAAAACGATAATTTTGGGTCAAAGTAGAGTCCATGTGTGGCCCACTTTACACCGAAAAGCGTGCCAAGGGTAACAGTCTCTAAATGGGATAAATTATAGGTCAAACAAACTCTAAAAGTCAGTACGAACTCAACGGTATGTCCAAATATGGAATCCGATGAGTCGAACACAATTTTGCCCAAAAAGTCAACCAACGGGCCCGCCAATTGGCGACTAGGTCAACTGTCTCAGAATTGCGTGGAATTTGGGTTACAGGACCAGTGCGATACCAGGAGTTCAGTGGCACAAGTTTTATCACATTCTGATGAGCGTGCACTAAATACGCAGAGCTTTTCAAAAGTTATGACATAAGAAAACTTCACGAATACGGGCTAATTCTGATGCGCACATGCGTCCAAATCAGTTTTTGCGAAATCTCACACGTCCGGGTATACTGTGCACACCTTTTGGTATGCTTGGTACACGACGGGACGGTCCCGTTTGGCGGGGCGCGCTCCGTATCAAAATTTTGGAAATCTAAAAAATTAGTTTTCGGAGTTTTCTAATTATTTTAATTCTACACACAGCAGTTAATAAATTAATATAAATAACAAAAATTAAACTAGGTTAGGTGATCTTCGCAAACCAAAAAGAAAATTTGAATTCGGATCTCTGTGATGGGAGATAGGAATCCGTGAACATAGGTAGTTACCGTAATTTTCTTTGATACCCAAAAGTTTACAGTTTATTCTGTACCTTTCTCCATCCTAACCTCCATGATTTTACCAATTGTCGTGGGGATGTTTGGAGGGCTATAATTTGCATTGTTTAAAATACAAGGCTAGGTTTAAATGAGGGGGCGATGTTGCGCATTGCATATTTCAAAAATCATAAAAAAATTTATATGAACAAATTTTTTTTTATGTGTCATATCCAATGGTGTGGACACCTTAATGCACTTTTGCATAAAAGCGCCCAACAATTGGAAAATTTCACAAAGATGGAAATTGGATTAAATTAATTAAAATTAATGCGCAAGGTATTCTTGAATTAATTAGAAGTACATGAGATTAAAATTAGGTGGGACACAAGGGTCATGGACATAGAGGACTCAGAATAGAATATTACCCTAATTTTGGTTGTACGAAACGGGTCAAGATTGTGTCTCCAATTTTGATTGGAACGCACAAGGATACAAAGTTAGAATTATTTAGGATTAAATAATAACGTCCGCGACGAATGTTGTACGACTAAAATATAGCACAAGAGAGCATAATTATGTCACTGCCCAATTCTAGAAAATAGGGATTTTATTTTTTTATTTTTGGTAAATTGTGTATTGTTCATAAATAATTATATTTATATTTAATTAGTGGTTGTATTATTTTTTATTGGTTGTTTTAGGGTTTTGGCTAGTCTCGACCCGTGTCAGACCCTGGTGGACCCATGTCCGACCCAACCAACACCCTTGTCAGACCTATTTTTGGGTTTAGTATAATTATTATATTTTTATTTTAGTTAGTTGGGTTATTTTGGATTAGTTGGAGAGTGCTTAGTGAACCCTAAACCTAACCCAAGTTGGATGACTAAAATGAGGGCATTTTAGTCATTTGAATTATGGAAACCCCATTTCTATTGCTTGGCCAGCCCTTTCCCAGGAGCATGACCGAACACTTCCCCACCCCCCCATTCTCATTTTACTTCTTCTTCTCCACGCTCCATTCTCCATTTTCTTCTTTTTTTTCTTCTTCCAATCTCTCATTTCAAGTAAGTAGTTCTCCATTTCTTCTCTTTCTTCTTCAATTTCTTCCATTTATGTAAACCCTAATCCTATACTTTTCCCTAACCTAGGTGTGTAGAGCCTAGACTTAGTGTGGAGGCTTGGTTTGGAGGCTTGGAGGCTTGAGGGTGGTGATTTCAAGGGTTTTGGAGACTTTGGCCTTGGAGTTCCAACTCTCAAGAGGTAAACCCTAATTTTTCTCTTAGTGGTTGCTATTATATAGTGTAATTAGTAGTTTAGAATCTTTCTAGACCTTAAGGCTACCCGTAGGAGGAAGTTAGAACTTGTTTGGTTGTGTTTGGAGACTTTGCCATTAGGTTTTGTGTCAATTTTGGGTGAAATCCGAGATTGGTCCAATTTTGGATGATATCCTAAGTTAGACGGACCTAGGTAGACGTGCTTGGGTGTCTTGAGAGTAAGTACGTATCTCCGTTCGGACACGTGGAGTCTTGTCGCGAAAAATGGGCGTTTCGGACGATTTGGGAGTTTTCATCTTCGTAGGTTCTATGTGCGTGCGCATTTTTGCCACGGACCTAGAATTGACAAGTTAGCATTTTTTCTAGGTTCTAGACCTCGATTAGAACCTGTGAATAAATTTTGGGCCAATTCCGAGTAGGTTTGGTGTGCGTTTTATGAGGTTTTGTGAACCGTACTCCACGTGTTCGTCGAAATGACCGAATGGCCATTTCGACTTGGTTTCTAGGTTTCGGGCTTGTGCGCGCATTGGTTTAGCTTCGAGGAGTGTGTGTTAGAGTTTTTGAGTTATATTTTATATATTTATATGTGTTTATTGGTGTTTGGGTCGTTGTGCGTGCGTTGGTGTTGTGTGTTGTGCGTTGTGCGTTGTGTGTATTGTGTTTGTGTGTATGTATATATGAGTATATATATATATATATATATATATATATATATATATATATATATATATATATATATATATATGAGTGTGTGTGTGTTTATATATATACATATGTGTGTTTATATAGATATGTGTGTGTGTGTACCTATATACATATATGGATGAGTATATATATATATATATGGTTGTGTGTGTGTGTATATATATGTATATATGTTTGTGTGTATATATATATATATCTATATGTGTGTTTGTGTTTGTGTGTGGTGTGTCGAGGGGGTGTAGATGGAGAGCAGCGAGGGGGTGATAGCTGCACCCTGCTGCAGCAAGGCAGTGGCAAGACTGCAGCAGTAGCGAGGCAGAGTGTAGCAGCTGCAGCAATGATAGGGGGCAGTGGCAGCGAGCAAGGACTGCAGCAGCATGGTGGAAGCATGGCAGTGCAGCAGCGAAGGGGAGATAGAGAGGCCAGCAGCAGCAGATATGCAGAGAGCAGGGCAGTGCACAGTGCAGCAAGCGCAGCAGCAGCAGCAATTGCTGCAGTGGCAGCAGCAGATTGCACCAGTAGCAGTAGCAGCTTGGCCAGCATTGCATTGGCAGCAGCTTCAGGCATCGCAGGTAGCAGGTAGCGAGAGGGAGAGAGAGGTCTATATATGTAAAGATATATATATATATAGCTAGATAGATACATAGATTAGTATATATATATATATATATATATATATATATATATAGGGTATCCGGTATCTCGAAGAGACGAGTTTTAGGGTTTACTAGCTTAATGAGCTAGTTTTGATCTAGAATTTTAGGGGCACCCTAGTTTGACCTAGCGTTGACTATAATTGCCCTCGTTGACCGTAAAAGTTAACATTTTACCTAATTTTGACCCAGAGTTGACTTTTTGGACCGTAGGTTGACTTTTTGACCCAAATTTTATCGGTTTGACCCGTTCGACCTAGAATAACCCTAGAACCTTATTTTTAGTTATTTTATATCAGTTTAACTCTTTAGAACCCTGTTTAATCTTGCTTTTCGTAATTGGTTCTTGCGACGCCAGTCCGGATCTCGATCCTCATCAGTTGCTCAGGACGTCAGGCGAGTACCTACCTCTGATCATTTCTATTTCATGATAGCGTATATATCACCTGTTATAGAACTGTAATACTTGATTCTGACACATTATTTCAGGAGCTGGTACTAGTTAGATCCCTTCATGAGATATTATTCTCCTTACCGTGTTCAACGGGTACTCTATCACGTGTATTTCATTATGTGCTTCAAGAATTGATTCTTATGTGCTATTATGTGCTTCATGTGCTCTCGCCTTCATGTGTGCGAGTTATTTATCATGTATGTAGCGTGTCGTGGTTGGATCCAAGAGTATTAGTGAAGAAGGGGAGTAGGAGTTGGTTATGTGATCAAAGCCAAACAGTATTCATGTGTATATCGGTTATGCAACTCACTCATAACGGAGTTATCGTAGATTATTCATGTGCAACCTAAGCCGATAACATAATAAACTTTTGCTCAAGGCACTTAGCTAGTATTTCTATTTTCTTACTGTTTGGATGATAAACAAAATGAAGGAAGAAGTGGGTTTATACGAAATATTTCTTTTTTGCTTACAAACAAGAAAAAGAGTACAATTAATCATATACGAGGATGTTAAGTACAATAAAATGATTCTGGGGAAGTATTGCTATAGAAGTCTGATCTGCGGTCGATCACTTTGTTCCTTGGACCACACGATGATGAAGAAGTGCTGTAGAAGAAGAAGAAGAAGCTTCAAAGGTTGCAAGTGGGATTGAATTCTCGTTGCCAAAGTTGTCAACCAACACTCTCTGTCTGTGCTCTATCTCTTTGATCTCTTCTTGTGCTTCTGTCTGCTCCCCTACCCTATGACCAGGGGTCTCTATTTATAGATATCAGTCAAAATAACTATCCAGTTGGCGTAGAAGCCAAACTGTGAAGAAAGTTATATCTTTTACGCTACGGTTATAATAATTGCTACCCATATTCAAATAATCTTCTAAATCTGCGTATGATACGTGTCCCATTATAAGATAACGCGTATAACTGCTTCTCGAAGATCATGGCATGCAAGCCACGTAGGTAACTGCCTCTGCGTAAAGATGGTTGGCGTAAAAGCCAAATAACTGTCTTGTTGGCGTAAAAGCCGAAATGTGAAGAAGAAGATTTCTTTTACGTTGGGGTTATGATAACTGCTACCCACGTTTCAATTATCTTCTGAATATGCGTATGATGGTGTCCCTTCATGAGGTATCGCTTATAACTGCTTCTCGAAGATCACGACATGCAAGCCACGTAGATAACTGTCCCTGCGTAAAGATGGTTGGCGTAAAAGCCAAATAATTGTCTTGTTGGCATAAAAGCCAAACTCTGCGTAAAACTTGAGAATGCATGAATAATAGATAATCAGCATAAAATAGCCAATTATCCATCACGACTGAGGTCTTGAGCGTATTTTAGGCTAAATAGCCTTATCATGTACCTTTGCAAATATAGCCGAGTTGGCGTATTTTGAGGAGATAGCATACGACGTACTCCTATAGTTAAAAATAGCCTGGTTGGCATAAAATGCAAGAATGGTAATGTGAGCGTATTAGCCACAGTTTTAGCTTTTCTAGTCATTTAAAAATAGAACAAAATCTCGTGCATTAAATGCAGCGGTCTGCCTCCATCTCGTGCATTAAATGAAGAGATATGCCTCGAGTTCTGTACGAGAAACAGCTTTTGACGTGGCGTCTGATTTCGTCTCATCTTGAGCGTAAAAACTCATTTATGCCCATGTAGAATAGGCAGCGTATTCTTTGAATGTGTAAAAATGACTTGTATCAAGAATATGTCACTAAACGACAGCCTGGGTCTCTGTGCAAAATCATCATCACAGCCGTCCTCTCAATCATCGTGCAGTACTTTTATCAGGAGTCAGGTTCACTGTTTTGTCTGACAAATTCATTTGAGGAATACGAAGAGTTCCTCGTACAACTTTACGCTGCATTAAAAATAAACGTATTTTAAACTTTACGTAGGGAGGTATAGCAACATTTTACGTCAAAACAGTTTTGAAGCACTGCTTTACGCGGATAGTTCTGAAGCTCTACTTTACGCCAAACAGCTCTGAAGCTCTATTTTACGCGAACAGCTCTGAAGCTCTACTTTATGCCAAACAGCTCTGAAGCTCTATTTTACGCAGACAGCTTTGAAGCTCTACTTTACGCCAAACAGCTTTGAAGCTCTGTTTTACGCGTATAGCTCTGAAGCTATATTTTACGCCAAATAATTCTGAAGCTCTGTTTTACGCGGACTTCATGTATGTTGGGGGTTTTGACTGTATAATACGCGTACAATTCTTCAGCGTATTTCATACTTCTACAAGACCCCCTTCAAAGTTTTCAAATTTCTCGTAATTTAAAATACTTTGAATGAAGCATAAAATGGTCAAATTTGACTTATTCTTCGAGGCTGATTTTTCGGCGATATTTAAGAAGTTGTTGGGATTTGTATGTCCTCTTCTGCCTATATAAGGGCAAGCAAATGAACTTATTTTTCCATACTTCCTTCACCACAATGATGGCTGCTGAGATTCATTGGGCAAAACTAAGAAAGAAGAAGATTATGCTCTTCCAGCATGTAAGGAGTCATAAAAAGAGACGTCTTCGAGCAAATATTCTCTGCAACGATGGACCATGGAAGGATATTATAGCTTCCTTTGCTCGAGATAATCAGCGATTTTATATGCGATTCGTCAAAGAGAGAGGAAGGGTCTAATTAGACCACACAGCTTGCTAGCTGTATTTTCCCCCATTATAAAGCTGGACCCTGGTGGGCAGCTTGGCCGTGTCTTCCAGTATTGTATTGGTTTTGAATTCCAATCACAATTCTAAGCATGGCCGCAGATGACGTATGGGGGTTGGGCTTGAATAATTTAAACAGGCCCAGTTTTGTATCCTCCCTCCATTGACCATTTTCTTGGCCCCCGGCAGAAGAAGTGCTGTAGAAGAAGAAATAAAGATCTCCATCAGACGAGATCCTAGCGTAATAGATTCCCATCATATGTAATCGTGATCTTGAATATTAATAAAAAATCCTTTGTAAAAAAATAGATTTTCATCATATGTAATCATGATTAATAAACTTGTCTTCTTTTACGCACTATTGATTTGCCATATTGCTGTGAGAAAATCTGATAATACGCAGCTTCAACATGCTTGAGTAATTTTTATACAGACTCTGATAAATATGCATCCAGTCACGTCCCAACTTTTACGCGTAAAGGAAGATGCGTAAAAAAGCTCTTTAGCATTAAGTTGTCTTGAAAATCCAATTGTCATGCTGTTTTTGGATGAGAAGTCACATAGAATTCTGAACTGTTCTTTCTCCTTCGAAGAACATCTGTTCAGAACATCATCTTTAAAAATGGCTTCTCGAAAGATTCTCGAAACAGGGCAAGAAATGTCCGTCGAACAGGCCATCCCTGAACTAGATGTAAAAAATTCTGGCCAAACTTCGAATGAACTATCAATGGCCAAGGAAGAAAATTCATCTCCAATGAAGACATAAATTTTTTGGGAACTCCTTGGCCCTTCGTATGATGAAGTCCTCTCGAATGAAAAGGAAGAGAAAACGCTGATAAGAAGAGCATTTCCTGTGTAAACTCTTGTAACCGGCTTCTTCAAGCGTAAAATCCAAATTATCAATATATATGCGTATTCTGCTGACTGATCTGTCCCGCATAATTTATGATGCGCGTAAAATTATAGATTCGTAGCATTTGAGCTTAAAATCATAGATCCACAGCTTCTGAGCGTAAAATTATAGATTTGTAGCTTCTGAGCGTAAAATTGTAGAACTGTAGCTTCTGAGCATAAAATCGTAGATCTGTAGCTTCTGAGCATAAAATCGTAGATCTGTAGCTTCTGAGAGTAAAATCGTAGATCTGTAGCTTCTGAGCGTAAAAGCTTCTGAGCGTAAAATCGTAGATCTGTAGCTTTTGAGCGTAAAATCGTAGATCTTTAGCTTCTGAGCGTAAAAATCATAGATCTGTAGCTTCTGAGCGTAAAATCGCATATCTGTAGCTTCTGAGCATAAAATTTTCTGAGCGTAAAATCGTAGATCTATAGTTTTTGAGCATAAAAGCTTCTGAGCATAAAATCATGGATCCGTTACGCAACATGACTATCTATCTTCCTTTTCAAATGATTGGCTGACGTTGTCCCAAATCATAATCGATTATGATAAAAAATAGGATTTGGTTAAGGATTCGGAGAGTCACTTGAACTCTATAAATAGGCCTAGGTCATGAGAGAGAAAAATCCTTCGTCTCTTTCTGAAAACTCTTTGTCTCTTTCTGAAAAACCTCAGATTCGCCCTGGCACCAAAACAGACCTCCGCCGCTAAGGAAAAGAAAGCCGCTTCATCATCTTGCTCCTCTGTTCAAGCACGAGCGACTCATACTAGGCCAAGCGAGCCACGTTCTGAACGAAGTGCTCCGCCGTCTAGCTGTGCACCGGGCATCACAGGTAAAAACTTCTAGAAGAATAAAATCCTTCGCATACGTTGTACGTGTATGCGCAAATATTCTCACATTCTAATGTGTTAGCATAAAACTCCATATTTTGCAATCTGGCGTAAAAATTCAGACTGTTAACATCTTGGCGTATACTGCAAACCTTGCATTTTACGCACTGGAAGTAAATTCTAGCGTAAAACTCCATATTTTGCAATCTGGCATAAAACTCAGACTGTTAGGATCTTGGCGTATACTGCAAACCTTGCGTTTTACCATTGGAAGTAAATTCCAGCATAAAACTCCATATTTTATAATCTGGCGTAAAACTCAGACTGTTAGATTTTGGCGTATACTGTAAACTTTGCGTTTTATGCACTGGAAGTAAATTCCAGCGTAAAACTCAAATTTTTGCAGTCTGGCATAAAAACTCAGACTGTCAAGTTTTTGGCGTAAAACTGCAAGAATGTAGCACTTTACGTTTTACGCGCTAAAAGTAAATTCCAGTTTAAAACTGACTTATTTTCTTGCTTTTTGCAGTGGACCTACAGATCTCCTCCCTGGCTGAAGTAATGGGCTCTGCTGCTGGAATGTTGAATTCCAACTACTTGGAGGACTTGTCCCATGTGACTTTGCCCATCTCTGGAAACGAGTATCCTCAATAAAGGGGAACTCTGATCTCGGCCCAAGGAGAAAGAATGTTGCTGAGTATGATCAGTGGGGAACCCTTGACATACATAGATGGGACCGAGTATAAGAAACCTGCTTTTTTATTTGGGGATGTTATTGATAAGCAATCCCAAACAAAGCCCAAGAAGGAAGATTGGGTATTTTCTGTTGAGGGCACGGTCATGTTCCTGCCAAAGATGTCCAGAGATTACCCTATCTGTGCATTCTTCAATGCCACATATCCCAGAAGGATGGCATGGACTCTGACTCCTGATCTTCATGGCCAGCCAGGGAAGATCTTTTATAAGAAAGGATTAAACCAAGGATCCTTTGTAAGTAGTCCCTCCGGCCCTGTTATGCCCTTCATAGGATTACTACCAGGCAGCGTCCCTAGTAAAGACTCTTCTTTGATCCAGCCATTTCAAATGGCAACTTTCTGCAATGAATTCATGGAGCAGGGAGGAGTATATCCCAGGGTTAACCCTCCCACCAGTGGATGGCTTAACCTCCAGAATCTTCGATGGGCCAGTTTAACTGCATGGGCCCTGAAGCACTTTCAGATGGAGCTGGAAAGTATTAACTTATTTGAGGCTGTGAGTGCTACTAGTGTTGGGCTGCCTATCAACCCTAATTTATTCTTAGCTTTGATGGAGCGATATAACTCGCTCACTGGGACCTTCGCCACTCCGATAGGTGAGTTGGGCCTTGCCCTTCATGAGATGGCAGATATCTCAAAGCTGCCAATGGAAGATATTACTTATGAAGAATACGTCCCCACCAACAGAGAGTTGAAGGATACCAACCCTCGGGTAGTGGCAGTATACCAAGAGCTGATGAGCCACTATCTTGCATGCACCACCTTCTACAGAGAGCCCTTTGATTTAGCCCATATTAACAAATGGGTATCCTACCTCTTCTTTCATCAGGCTAGAAATGCCAAGCAGGACAAGGTTGTAGATAGCAAAGACAAACCTTTGAACCCTCTGAGCATTCTTAATGCCAACATAATCGATGATCTTATTGAAGATGCAGGGGATCCAGATTGTGTTCTCAATGAAGAGATAGGGGGTTATCCTGCAGGAACCAAAGCCTACAGTTATATGAGGCATTACCGAAAGCCTCTGTCAAGAGAAGCTCAACTGACTGACTTTCTTTCTATTTGGCTACGCCGATGGGTGGTGCCTGGCATCGTGTCTGCGGATCGCATTCATCGCAACACCTTATGGTCCGCAGTGCATTTGGTATTTAGAGCAAGATTGGGCCTGCTCTGTAGCGCCCTGCTCCGCGTAGGCGCTATGTACAAGTGAGATCGCCTTGCTTGCTCGAACGAAAGTCTTCTCGGAGAGTTCCTGACCGATTAATCAATGTGAGTGGGCAGAACTGCATTCTCTGATTCTTGCACGACTTAATAATGAATCTGAGTTTTTGAATGCTTATTGCTAAGAAGATTGTTTCATAAGAAGAATTATAGAACCTGACTTTGCCTAAAAGAGTTAGAGCCATTGCCATGCTAAGAGATAAGAAATGTTGCATGCTAGAAACACTGACACCGCTATCGAATCTTGCCTTGTTAAAAGAAGAATAGAACTGCATATTTTACTTGATGTGATAAATAGACCCATGCCATGCTAGTCTCAACTAAAAGATCGTTCATATGTTTGCTTGTCATCGTGTTTATATGGCTTGTCTTGAATGCTTAAGCTTAAAGGAATGAATGCTTGTTTTGATATGAAAGTAAATGCTTGTCTTGTGTGTGCAGAGACCAGTAGCCCACCCTGACGTCCGGTCCTTTGGGATCTTGGGGAGTGCGGCTATTAGAAATGTGATAAGATGGTTTGAATATGACTTGGTCATATTGTGTTGCTATTGTGAAAGAGATGTGCTAGTGAAATGTGGGTGTTTGCGGTGGATGGGGGACAAACAAAATACGGGAGACTAATAACGCGCCCTGATCTCGGGACGTGGATATTGGAATGGAGGATGGTGATACGATGGGGTAAGACTAATAGTGCGCCCTGATATTCCGGTCCCTCTGGATCCAGGGGGGCGTGGCTATTAGAGGGAGGCGGTGCTTCTGTTGAGAAGAGTTGAGTCTGCACTAGAGAAGTTCGTGGAGATAGCTGTATTCAGGTAGTTAGGGAGCATGTTAGGCTAGCCTTCTTGCATACCTAAATGTTTGATGCAGAGACGGACAGGAAACTAAAGAACGGTAAACATATATGTTTATGCAATTTGTTGCTAACTTGTATGTCTGCTACAGGGATAACCGTTCGGCTATGGGGTAAGAAATATGAGTTTATGCATAAGCATGCATGTTTATTTTGTCTGCATCGTAGAGATACATGTTAGTGCTTCATGCATTGCATCGGTCGGACAATGACTATTAGTGCAGAACTGAACCTTGGCTACGACTGCTATAATGGCAGTAATGTGCAACCATGAGTCACAGCTGCTAATAGGATCCGAATATGATTCATTGGTTAGCTGGATTACCGCTACCGATCCAGAGTTACTCGGGGACCGACCTCTGATTGATAGTTAACTTGTGTGTTTGATTGAATGATAGTCCCTAAATGCTGCCTGTCCCTAGAACCCTTGGATATAGTTCACCAAACACGCTGCGCACACCCGGATATAATCTGCGTGCTTGAATTTGTTGCCTTGATTGATTGGTTATTTGAATTCTATTTTTAAAAAGATGAAATCTGACTATAGTTCTGAACTGCATGAAATGAACATAGGTAAAAGTAGCAAGATCACTAGTAATGCAATATTTTGCCACATGATTACTTAGTGTGGGTTTCAGGGGGTGTAGCTTCTGTTCAGTTGTTTTATCTCACCAGTACTTGTATAAAGTGCTGACCCACCAACAGTTTGCTTGTTCTTAGGTGCATGTCGTCTGAGGAAGCGATAGCCATGCCTCATCTCAAGGAGCCGGAAATCTGGAGTCGATGTCTTGAGCCGCATCGAGTTTGTGCCTGCTTTGAGCTGCTTTTGTATAAAGGGACATAATGCATGGAACGTTGTCATTATAATCGAGAGAAAGAGTGCTTGAGCGAATTATAACCTCGGCCATGCGCCGCTTGTAATACTTTTGATTATTAATAAAAGTCTGTTTCCATGTGCCATTGTGTTCTTTACTTTTCTGCAATATGTGTGCCGCTGCTTCAGTATTGAATAGCTTACTTGCCCTTGTTCAAAGCTTTGGCCTTGTACAAGCGCACTTTAGGCTTGTACGGTATCACATCCCAATAAGAACGATAGTCCTACGGGAGAGCTGCAACGTGGTGATTCACGTTCAGCAGGGACTATTGTGATTGCGGGATATTGGGGCATGACATAATGGTATCAGAGCGACTCAATTCTTTGCCTATTCCGTTGCCTCCAACTCTGAGATGTGCCTGATGTGAGATACAATGAATGTTCCATACAATGAGTCCGTAAATATTCTCAAAGTTGCCGGCAAAAGTTTTCTGGATTTGTTTTCATTGCTTGAGATGTGATTTGTGATTTCTGGATTGCTGAGTTATGATTTGGGATGGTGAGGGATGGGGACTATCGCTGCTCTGTGTTTTTATAAGTTTCTCCTTGAGTTTCGAGGACGAAACTCTTTGTTGGTGGGTAAGTATGTAGCACCCCGCTCCGCGTATGCACTATGTACAAGTGAGATCACCTTGCTTGCTCGAACGGAAGTCTTCTCGGAGATTTCCTGACCGATTAATCAATGTGAGTGGGCAGAACTGCATTCTCTGATTCTTGCATGACTTAATAATGAATATGAGTTTTTGAATGCTTATTGCTAAGAAGATTGTTTCATAAGAAGAATGATAGAACCTGACTCTGCCTAAAAGAGTTAGAGCCATTGCCATGCTAAGAGATAAGAAATATTGCATGCTAGAAACACTGACACCGCTATCGAATCTTGCCTTGTTAAAAGAAGAATAGAACTGCATGTTTTACTTGATATGATAAATAGACCCGTGCCATGCTAGTCTCAACTAAAAGATCGTTCATATGTTTGCTTGTCATCGTGTTTATATGGCTTGTCTTGAATGCTTAAGCTTAAAGGAATGAATGCTTGTTTCGATATGAAAGTAAATGCTTGTCTTGTGTGTGCAGAGACTAGTAGCCCGCCCTGACGTCCGGTCCTTCGGGATCTTGGGGGGTGCGACTATTAGAAATGTGATAAGATTGTTTGAATATGACTTAGTCATGTTGTGTTGCTATTGTGAAAGAGATGTGCTAGTGAAATGTGGGTGCTTACGGTGGATGGGGGAAAAATGAAATATGGGAGACTAATAACGCGCCCTGAGCTCGGGGCATGGATATTGGAATGGAGAATGGTGATGCGATGGGGTAAGACTAATAGTGCGCCCTGATGTTCCGGTCCTTCTGGATCCAGGGGGCGTGGCTATTAGAGGGAGGCGGTGCTTCTGTTGAGAAGAGTTGAGTCTGCACTAGAGAAGTTCATGGAGATAGCTGCATTCAGGTAGTTAGGGAGCATGCTAGGCTAGCCTTCTTGCATACCTAACTGTTTGATGCAGAGACGGACAGGAAACTAAAGAACGGTAAACATATATGTTTATGCAATTTGTTGCTAACTTGTATGTCTGCTACAGGGATAACCGTTCGGCTATGGGGTAAGAAATATGAGTTTATGCATAAGCATGCATGTTCATTTTGTCTGCATCGTAGAGATACTTGTTAGTGCTTCATGCATTGCACCGGTCGGACAATGACAATTAGTGCAGAGCTGAACCTTGGCTATGACTGCTATAATGGCAGTAATGTGCAACCATGAGTCACAGCTGCTAATAGGATCAGAATGTGAGTCATTGGTTAGCTGGATTACCGCTACCAATCCTGAGTTACTCGGGGACCGACCTCTGATTGATAGTTAACTTGTGTGCTTGATTGAATGATAGTCCCTAAATGCTGCCTATCCCTAGAACCCTTGGATATAGTTCACCAAACACGCTGTGCACACCCGGATAGAATCTGCGTGCTTGAATTGGTTGCCTTGATTGATTGGTTATTGTTTAAATTCTGTTTTCAAAAAGATAAAATCTGACTATAGTTCTGAACTGCATGAAATGAACATAGGTAAAAGTAGCAAGATCACTAGTAATGTAATGTTTTGCCACATGATTACTTAGTGTGGGTTTCAGGGGGTGTAGTTCCTGTTCAGTTGTTTTATCTCATCAGTACTTGTATAAAGTGCTGACCCACCAACAATTTGCATGTTCTCAGGTGCTTGTCGTCTGAGGAAGCGATAGCCGTGCCTCATCCCAAGGAGCCAGAAATCTGTAGTCGATGCCTTGAGCCGCATCGAGTTTGTGCCTGCTTTGAGTTACTTTTGTATAGAGGGACATAATGCATGGAACGGTGTCATTGTAATCGAGAGAAAGAGTGCTTGAGCGAATTGTAACCTCGGCCATGCGTCGCTTGTAACACTTTTGATTATTAATAAAAGAGCCTGTTTCCATGTGCCATTGTGTTCTTTACTTTTCTGCAATATGTGTGCCATTGCTTCGGTATTGAATAGCTTACTTGCCCTTGTTCAAAGCTTTGGCCTTGTGCAAGCGCACTTTAGGCTTGCACGACATCACGTCCCGATGAGAACGATAGTCCTGCGGGAGAGCTGCAACGTGGTGATTCACGTTCAGCAGGGACTATTGGGCTTGCGGGAGATTGGGGCATGACATAATTGCTCCCAGCCATGGTATGCAGGATACAAGCTGGCCTGAGGGCTATTACTGATGGGCTGCTGGCCGATACTACACAGCGCGAAGGATATCCCAGAGTGGAATTGCCATTCTTATATCTGATAGGATGGTTAATCCTTCATAACACCTGAGTGATGTCTCCCGGATCTGCCAGTGGTTCGGGTAATAACTTCTTGTTGAATTACAAGAATTCTTTTTGGAATGTGACTAGTGTCATAGATTGTCGACTAGCACTAAATTTTGCCTATAGTTGGAAATTCTTCTGCACCGTCCCCCCCGTACATATCAATCAACAGGGGACTAAACTTCAGGATGTAGGTCAGGGAAAGTCTATTCTTTCTTCTGAAGCTTTTTACTGGTTGGTCTGTATTAGACCTTCCCGCCTGCTGTACAAAAGTGAGCACCACTGCTACTTGGAGCCTTATCTGCCTAGCCGTTTCGCCAGGCAATTTGGATATGATCAGTTGCACATAGGGAATCCCATCACCAGCTTCAAATTCAAAGGTGGGCTTATTGATGGAGCTAGAGGATGGCGGTATTTCATCATAGGTTGTAATGGAGCAACCTTTGTTGTTCCCGCGACCTCTCTCTCCATGGAGTTGCACATTCTTCATTCATACGCACAGTTTTATGTGTCCATCAATACCTTCCATCATGATTTTGATGTATATGGAAGTTTCAGAATGCCCTCCCATAAGTCCACTGGAAGATAGAAGATACCATATGTCTCCTCTGATGAAGGTGATGAAATTATCGGTGCAGATGATTATTTGTTGATATTACCGAGAGGCGTAATAGCTCCCCCGGCAGAGCCTCTCATAATTTCCAATAAACGAAAGGCTTCAACTCTGAAAGAGCCTTCCCCCCGCAAAAAGAAGCAGACTACCAGGGATCCTAAAAAGACTTCCACCAAGGGGGCCTCTTCCAGGAGTGAGCCTATTATTTCCCCTGTTAGGGATGATTCATTGATTAGGGGTCCTTCGCCTTTTAGAGAAGGAGCCTCCACAGTCCCAGCTGAAAGTGCTGGAGATTCTTTGCCCGCGACTGCTGTCGTTACCACCATTACTGGTGGTGCTTCTATATCGCCTTCGAGGTCGAGCTCAATAAGAATCAGTATACCTTTACCAAGACA
Source organism: Iris macrosiphon (assembly GCA_036927795.1). Classification (NCBI taxonomy): domain Eukaryota; kingdom Viridiplantae; phylum Streptophyta; class Magnoliopsida; order Asparagales; family Iridaceae; genus Iris; species Iris macrosiphon. Next base: position 292,452,773 of record JAYESA010000004.1, read on the forward strand.
AATAATGGGACTAGCCCCTCCTTCATCTGTAAGTATTTTAAGAGAGATTTCACCCGATGAACCTCGAGTAGATCTAGGTGATGACTGGGATGACTACCCTCAAGCGTCAGTTGGTGTACCTTCTTCTCCTGGTATGACAGGTTGTTTAGCATCATTAAGAAATAATTTAGCGATACAGGCTGCAGACGCACTATACATACCATCGGCCATGGGTAAATGTTGTCTTTACGCTTTTTTCAGAAAAATTTAACATCAAATTGATATTAACTTTATCTTATCTTATTTTCAGGTGAAGACATCTCGGGGGAGGACGGAGCTGAAACAACCTCTGATTTTGTTGTGGATCCAGCTAATGAAACGGCGGTGGCCATCGTCGAAGAAGCATACCTTGAAACTGTTGATCTTTCATCCGCAACATTCTCAGATGTAATCCCGCCAGCAGCAGTTCAAATAATATCAGAGGTGGATGAACCTACCATCTCGACTGTGCCCACGACTTCTTCGAGCATGCCAGCAACTTCAACTATTGTTGGTATCTCTTCTTTTGTTGCACTATCTGTTAAAGCAATGACTGTGGCAACATCCTCTGCAGTCATTCCAGAAAAAAGACTTACCGATATTGCGGCCACTCACAGCGTCCATTCGAGCTTTGCTATGCTAGTTGAACAATACAGTAGCGTATTCTACCTTACTTTGAAAGAATTGATATCCATGGTGCTGCAAAAGAATCTAGGCTTTGATGCTCTGAAGATGTCCTCCAAGCTCACCATAGCGTAGATTAGAAATTTCAATAACGCTGAAAGAGCTAATGCGCTAGAGCAAATAGTTAATGGTTCAGAACAACCCATTAACGAATATTTGCAACTATCCCGAGACAGCATCAATGACTTGGTTCAGGCTAAGTACGACTCACTAACTGCGGAATTTGCTTGGAAGACAGAAAATTTAAACAAATCCATCCAGGAATATCAACAAGAGATGGAGAAAGAGCAAGTAGTATTGGTAGAGAGTATTCCTCAGCTAGCTCAGTACCGTACATAATGTGAGAGATATGAAGTTAGGGTTCAAGAATTGGAAGTCGAACTTGCTCAAACAAGGGAGAGGCTTCTCAAAGCATCGCTAGTTCATAATGTATTGGAGGGCCAAGTGAATACAGCTCAACAGAACTTGACACATGTGGGTGTCATCCACGCAAGTTTTGTTGATTCTTTGTCCGAACTATCTCTCTTGAGCAATGACGAAGCAAGGCTGGAACTGGCTCGCACTAACATTTTAAACTCCAGGAATGAGAGGATGGCTGCTTTGGTGCAACAGATCCGCGATTTAACTGCTCCTCCCCAATGATGTACCTTTTTGCTCCTTTTTTTTGTAATTTGTTATTCCCAGAGATAATAAAGATACATTTTCTGACTTTGTGGCCCCATCACTTTAGAATATAAATGATAGGCTAAGATGAAAGTGATATCAGGGGTAATATGGACATGATATACTTTCGGTAAGGTTTAGTTGAATATATCTATTCAAAGGTAATATGAACATGATAGAATATGATCCAACTAAATTTGTATACAAAACACTATCAGAGGTAATATGGACATGATAGGTTTTGAAGTTTCAAATTAGTTAAACATATCTATTCAGAGGTCATAAGAACATGATAGAATATGATTCAACTAGTCTTTGTATGTAGTATCATCAGAATGAGATCTTTCATCATACCCCGTTAAGCAAGGGAGATCAAGCATAATACTTCTTCAGAAATTTGTCGTTGATAGGAGCCATTATCAAATCTCTATTAGGCTTGGCTAATTTGTAAGCGCCATTTGAAAATATTGTTTCAATCACATAAGGGCCTTCCCATTTGGGCTGGAATTTGCCCTTAGTTTTGTGCGTAATGATCATTGGCCTCTTCACAGCTAAAACTAGCCCACCAACTTTGAACACTCTTTCCTTCACTTTTTGATTAAAAGATCTGGAGATGCGTGCCTGATAGAACTCGATGCACTGTTGAGCTTGAAGACGTTTCTCGTCTAACCCTTCTAGCTCTTGAAGTCTTAAACAATTATTATTTTCCTCAGTCAGCTCATTAGCTACTGCTATTCTGAGTGATGGAATTTGAATTTCAATAGGGAGAACTGCTTCATACCCATAAACTAATGAAAATAGGATACAACCCGTTGGTGTTCGTACCGTTGTGCGGTATACCCACAGACATTCTCCCAACTTCTCATTCCAATCTCTTTTGTTCGAAGAGACAAACTTCTTCAAGAGTTTGATGATGGTTTTGTTGAAGGCTTCCGCCAAACCATTAGTAGCAGGATTATATGCCGTTGAGGCCATATTTTGTATCCGATTCTTATCGCAAAATCGGTGAAATGCTTGACTGAAGAATTGAGGCCCATTGTCATGAATTATCATTCGGGGTATCCCAAAGCGATAAATTATATGGTGCTTGATAAAGCTGATCACGTTGGATGTCTTTACCTCAGCAAGAGGAATCGCCTCTGCCCATTTGGAGAAATAAATAGTAATAGCTAATATGAACCGATGTCCTCTAGAAGACGAAGGATAAATAGGACCAATGATATCCATACCCCATGCTTCAAAGGGCCATGATGCATTAGTAGGATATAAATATTCAGAAGGTTGATGTATAAAATCTGTATGCACCTGGCAGGATTTGCATTTTCTTGCATATTCTATGGCATATGCAATCATAGTAGCCCAGTAGTAGCCCATCCTCCTGATACGATCATGTAACTTAGGACCGGGTTGATGTGCTCCACATACTCCATCATGAGCTTCTCGGATAACCCGCTGTGCAGTATCATCAGAGAGACATCATAACAATAGTCTATCATATGTTCGGCGATATAGACTTTGTGAAGAAGCATCAAAATAGAAACGTAATGATCGTCTTTTGATAGATACTGCTTCTTTAGGATCCTCTGGTAAGATTCCATACGACACAAAATCTATAAAGGGACTTCTCCAATCTCTCTTTGGAGGAATCGTGTTTATAGCATAGCTGCGTTCTATGTAAAAATTATTTTTCACACAAAACAAATCTCTGTTAAGAAGGATCACTGAATTCTACCTTCTTATAGGAATAGCTAGATCTGCAGCTAGACTGGCCAGAGCATCAGCTTCCAAATTTTGAGATCGAGAAACATATTCTATGAAGAATCCTTTAAAAGACATTGCTATCTTGACGTTGTTCGGTGATAAGGAATGAGGTCTGGATTATGGACTTCATATATTCCTCTGACCTGATTGACGATCAGCTGAGAACCATTAAAAGCTTCCAAATATTCAACATCCAATTCTTTAGCAACCTGAAGCCCAATTAATAGAGCATTATACTCTGCCATATTATTAGAACATGGTTCACTAAGAGAATATGCTCGATAGATGATGAGTTTATCAGGAGTCACCAGAATAATTCCTACTCCTGAAACCACGTTTTCCTTGGGACCAGTTCTGGAAGCACCATAAAAGAATAGCTGCCATGTATCACCTTTCATTGCTGAATTACATTCTGCAACTTCGTCGGGAATGTCCTCATACAATTTGGATGTTTCCGGAATTGGATGGGCGGCTAAGAAATCAGCCAAGGCTTGACCTTTCATGGACTTCTGAGGGCCGTACACCATATCATACGGTGTCAATAGCATTGCCCAAGTCGCGAGTCAGAAATTAAGAATACTTGGCTTATTTATCAATACCCGAATTGGATTGACTCTGGAGATGATATGAATAGTTTGGCCCATCACGTAATGTCGCGTCTTCTGAATGACAAATATTAGGGCCAAGCATTCTTTTTCCACTAGATTATACCTGTGTTCTGCTCCGACCATCATCCTGCTTAATAGTATATAACCTGTTCATGACCCTCATTGTTCTTCTGTGTGAGAAGAGCCCCTAAAGAATGATCCATTGCTCGAACATACATCAAAAATGCTCTTACTATGACAGGAGGCACCAGAACTGAAGGATTAGTAAGATAATATTTGATGTCATTAAACGCTTGCTGACATGCTTCGTCCCATATAAATGACACACCTTTCTTCATTAGACGAGAAAAATATTGACATCTCCCAGAGAGGTTGGATATGAATCTCCTGATATAAGCTAGACGACCTTGAAATCCCCTAAGATCTCTGAGATTATGGGGCGGTCGCATTTCTAGGATAGCTTTTACTTTATCAGGGTCAACTTGAATGCCTTTAGCAGTAATGACAAATCCCAGAAATTTGCCACTGGATACACCAAGAAAGGAATTTGTAGGGTTCATTTTGAGTTGATGTTGGCGCATCAAATCAAATATTTTTTTCAAGTCTTGGATGTGATTATCCTTGAGGCAGCTTTTGACAACAATATCGTCTACGTAATATTCTACCGTTTTGCGTAGATGCTCATAGAATATGTTACTCATAGCTCGTTGATATATGGCCCCGACATTCTTCAATCCAAAAGGCATGACTGTATAGCAATATACCTCCAATGGCGTACGAAAAGCAATATGTTTCTCATCTTCAGGATTCATCTTAATTTGATTATATCTTGAAAATCCGTCCATGAAAGACATGCGCTCAAAATCGTACGTATTATCGATCATGACGTCTGTAATAGGAAGAGGGAACTCATCTTTAGGGCAGGCTGCATTTAGATCTCAGAAGTCGATGCAAACACGAACTTTTCTATTTTTCTTCATAACTGGGACAATATTAGCGACCCAATCACGATGTTGTTCTTCCCGGATGAACCAAGAGGCTATTAATTTCTTGATTTTAGCTTCAATAGCATCCATCATATCCGGGCGGAACCGACGTTGGTGTTGCTTTACAGGCTTTGAATTGGACAATATATTGAGTTTATGGGTAGCCACTTTTGGATCAAGACCTGGCATATCCTTATAATTCCAAGCAAAGATATCGATATATTCTTTTATCAGCTGGATCATTTCTTCTCTTTCTTCTTCCGAAAGATTGTTACTGATAAATATCGGCTTTGGTAAAAATTTATCCCCGACATTGACTTGGATAACCTTATCTTCAGTGGGTGGTTCTTTTTGTTCGAACTGGAGTTTCTATTGTGTATCCATTAGTTGTGCCCAGGATTCAATTTCAAATGGTTCAGATCCTTGTTCCTCTGTTTCGAAGGAATCTGTCAACACCATATTTACTGATAATGCCAGTTCGAATTCATCATCTGAATTGGAGGATGACAAATCATCTTGAGAAGAGAAAATAGTCTCTTCACTTGACTCAGAGTTGTTTGAGGTTGCAAGAGATGTGGTATACCCTAACCTGAAATGAGTTCGTTGACAGTAAGGATCACCATGCAATGACATTTGTCTGCCTTTTCCATAGTTGAGGCCTGGCTCCAACTTCAAATCATAACCCATATTTTGCATAATCTTTAAAGCCTGTGGGCTATATCTGTGGATTTGTGTTTTCCCAACATCAGACTCATGAGAATCTTCTTGTACAATCAGTCTATTTTGCATGCGACCGGAGACTATTGGATGCTGATCGTTGCGAGTAGGTGGAAAAATAAAGATAGAATCTTCATGCGGCCCATATGTCGTGACGACATTAGATGTTGACTCTACTTTCCACACATATGGATGATAGAAGTCTATAGCTTCCAAGAATTTTTTTGCTATGGGTTCTATATCTTTATGAGGAGAAGATTCCTGATTAGGAAATTGGACGTCAGTATACTGAAAAAGAGAATCTTTATTATCATCAGAAATTACGTCCCCGGTTATATTTACATCAGCCGGCTTCTTGTTGCGCCTAAGGTCAATGACCAAAGGTGGAGGTTTCTTGTTCAGATTGATCACTAGAGGATCATTTTCTCTTCCCGATTTTGTTTTGCCCAAGTAAATAGTCATAGGTTCCATGACTTTCGGACGGGTAGTCCGCCCTTTCACCTGGATTGACAAAGGTTGCTCAGCAGATGGTTCTCCTGGCTCCTGGTGGGATTCCTCCTCCATCTTACCTGACGCCTCCTTCATGTATTCTTGGGTGTACAACATGGCATCAGAATAGTAGGACTCAACTCCTTTGAACGGATTGAGATCAGCAAATTATGTCTTCACTGTTCCTTGAGCATCTACATATTTGAAACATTGATGTAGAGTTGAAGGAACAATATTGTGATCATGGATCCATGGTCTACCCAACAGAATGTTGTAAGATACCTCTCAATCAATGACGTAGCATGTAGTCAATGATCTAAGGTCACCAATCTGGATTCTCAAACGAATCTTCCCCAACGGTCTGCTTTTTCTGGCATTGAAGCCCACAATCGTAGTGGTAGTGTAAGCCAGTTCACTGGTAGGAATTCTCAACGGTCTTAGCAGACTATGAGGGATAATACTGATCGACAATCCCGGATCTATGTGAATCCCGTCTACCTCAATGGAGCCGACGTATCCTGTGTAATAAAGAGGCCTGTCGTGTTTGTTATGTTTCAACAGCATGTCCTCTTGAGTGAAAGTGATATTAGGGACCACTTCTATCACACTATGGCATTGAGGACATGCCACAGGCTCTTTATCAGGGGACTCGAGCTGAGTCAAGCATACATCTGCTTGCATTAACACTTCACTCAAGGCTTGACGAGTGTCTTTAGATAGCCGAAGTAACTCAAAAATGGATAATCTGGCTGGAGTATTAGCCAACTGAGCCAAGATGTCGAAGTTATATGGTTTCTCTAAACCTTTTTTTTGAATATTCTTCAGAGGTTTATCGAAATGAACTTCTTTTTGCTTGCCTTTGTCCACATAAGTTGGTTTGGAAGGACCTACCTCTGGTACTACAGGTTCAGGCTCTGGAGGTTTGGTAGCTGAAGCGTCTGCCGTTGCTTCTTCCTGATTCCCTCCATAGTCTTTGAGGTAGGCTTTTCCTGACCGGGTTTCGGTTGCTAAAGCTTCTTCTTTCGATGCCGGGGATATTCCAACCATATGGCATAGTTTACATCTTGAGTTTTTCTTAGACTTAGCTTTAGCAGCTTGAGTCTCTTCCTCAATTTCTGATACTAGATCAAGGTGAACCCACATGATCTTCCCACGTTTGGTAGTTAGGGGTACTAAATCATGAATTTGAACCTTGGTAGAAGGAAGATTAACAATGTTCATCATTGCCCGTGGAATAGGTACCACACCATCTGGTACTTCTTGAGGGGGAAGATTGCCAAATTGGAGTGAGATCATGTTTGCAGTAACCGTCTTCTCATTATTACGCAGAGTGATAGCTTTGGCGTCGATCAACTCTTGGATTTTCCTTTTCAGTACATAGCATGCCTTTATGGGGTGATGTATGTATCTGTGGAAAATGCAGTACTTAGGATTATTTATACTATCGAATTCATTTGGACGCTTTATCTCGGGTGGAGTAAGCTTGCCACTTTTGACTAGACAATCAAATATGCTTGGAATATCGTCCTCGTCAAAAGAATATTCTTCTTTAGGCCTGGAAGTCCCAGGATTCGTCTGCGTAGTTACCGGAGTATTTTGCCTGGACGTATTGATTGCCAGGACTTCCTTTCCTTTTGAACTACGAGTATAGTCACTATTGGAGGATGACCGCTTCCCTCTATCAGAGGTAGAGATCATGATTCCGTTGTCACGAGCCTTCCGACTGTTATCTTCAGCGGCTACTGCCGATATGATAATTGAGGACCAATCATGGAACTGATATGGTCCCGTAAATACTGAGATCAGTGGGAGAAGGTTCTTTCTGCAAATGTCCACCAAGGCTGAATCTGGAACCCCAGGAGGCATCTGTAAGGTAGCCTGACGAAAGCGTTCAATAAAAGTATGAACATTTTTTTTCCTTCTGCTTTAATTCAATGAGTGATGACATAAACATGTCCATTCCTCCCTCGTAAAATCGAGTGAAGAATAGAGTCTTGAAATCTTCAAAAGAAGTAATGCAGTTGTCAGATAGACTACGATACCATTGGTAAGCTACTCCAGTCAGACAGCCTTTAAACACTCGAGTGAGAAGGGCGTCATTTTCCTGCAACAATACCGTCATCACGCTGAAGTAGTTCATATACTGGCTTGGCGACATCTTTCCCTCAAACAAAACCATAGCCTATGGTTTGTATCTTGGTAGGAAAGGGATCTCATCCCAGACAACTGGATATGGCTGGTTAATTCCTAATTTCTTGAGCTGATCTATATGCTTCAAGGCATCAAATTGGGCTTTTAATTCCCGAACTTCCTGTATCGGATCTTCAGTTGGAAAAGGGACAGTAGAGAGGTGAGAGATCAGATGTATTATAACTCCAACAGGAGGTAATATATTCTCCGGGTTAAGAGGTTGAGGAGCAGCTGATTCTTGATTTTGAACAGGCTCCTGGCTTGCATTGGCTGATGGTATATCTACCCCCACACGTAGTTAAGTCGGAGGAATTGGTGTTTGAGCAATTGCAGCTGTATGTTGGGTCACCATCATTTGGTGCATACTCTCCATCTTGGTATGCATCTCTTTAAGTGATGCTTCCAATACAGCGATGCGTTGTTCAGTGCTTCCTGATGGGGAAGCTTCTTCATGTTCGTCTCCAACAGCATAAACTTCCCTTTCTCTAGATGCCACTGAGGGATTAGTATAGATCTCTGTAAAGATTGAATCTATACTTTCAGCATCAAATTCAGAAAACTGGCGACCCCTAGTGTCGGAATCAGAAGAATATGAAGCCGATTGTCGTGACCTCAAGCGGGTGTTTCAAAAAATACCTTCTTCAAAAGTCTCGATCAGTCTGTCAAATCTCCTTTGGCTTGGAGTTCTAGAGGTATGACATCTTAAACTTGACCTTCCTCTAGGAATATGCGAAGCCATGTTTACTGACGCAAAAGTTGGTTCTTCTTTCTGTAAGGACAAAGAGTAGTTCAACCGGTCAAAAACTGACCGTTTTGCTTTAGAACAGCAATAGTTAATTATAACCTTATGACTATTACAATAATGTTCCTAGGGGGTGTAATAGACATATTAGGAGATCCCCTGTCTTTGCATTTCTGGATCAAGAAATCACGCAAATCAGAGGGATTACCAGAAGAAGAAGAAGGCTTATTCTGCCTTTTTACATCAGTAGGAATGTGGAGATTAGGAACCATAACCCTTTCTCTGCCATAGGAATACAGCAGTTCACCCATGTGAGTAGCATATGATCCATCATCCGTCTGAGGAGCATATTTTCCCGTAAAACGGGTCTTCTTTACGCGGACAGACTTATCCTGGCGTAATTTGGAGTTTTGCACAGGTTCGCGTAAAACAGGGAAAGTTCTCAAACGGCCTCCAGCGTCACGCATAATCTGAAGAGTGGGAACTTTCTTCTCTTGTGGGCGTACAAGCTTAGAGGTTGGGAGGTTCGCCACTTGTTTTCCCTTGATGTGATCAAAGGGTCCATCTGCCTCGTCATAGATGAGAGATGTATTTTTACGCGCAGGGCGCGTTTGAAATTTCCGAATTGGCACTGAGGCCTTGCTAGAAATTTTGTCTGCCACGTCACAGACGGGAGACGAAGGTTTACGCGCATGGCGCGTCTTAGACTTCTGGATTGGCGCTGGGGCATTGCCAAAAGTCTTGTCTATCACGTTATAAACGAGAAATGAAGGTTTACGCGTAGGGTGCATCTGAGACTTCTGGATTGGCATTGAGGCATTGCCAGAAGTCTTATCTGCCACGTCACAGACGGGAGACAAATTTTTACGCACAGGGCATGTAGGCTGTGTTATCACAACCTTATTGATCAGAGAATAAGAGCTTGCAGGAAGGGTAGAGGATGTCTTAGGTATCCACACTTTACATAGCTTCCTGTTGTTCTGGACAGAGGGGGAATGAGAGCTACCCCCTACACGAAGCATGTCTTCATAAGCAGATTGGTCGAACTGGACGACCAAAGTCTTCTTCGTCGATCCGATGGATACAGCATCGTGTTGAGCAATTACTTTCTCGTCAGATGAGAAAGTTTTCCCCAGCAGAGTCGCCATCTTTGTTTGGATGATAAACAAAATGAAGGAAGAAGTGGATTTATACGAAACCTTTCTTTTTTGCTTACAAACAAAAAAAAGAGTACAATTAATCCTATACGAGGATGTTAAGTACAATAAAATAATTTTGGGGAAGTATTGTCACTACCACTTTTCCATATGAGGGCATTTGTGTAATTTAGCTATTTTAAATAATTATGTATTAAATTTATTGTTGAGTTTTATAAACTAATTATATTATTATTAGTGATATTTGATTTTAGGTCAACCCTAGAATGCTTTAGGGCAAACCCTAATGACCAAACCCTAATGTGTAAACCCTATTCTAGCGAAACCCTAGAATTTTAAAATTAGGGTGAACCCTCAATACTCTAGCAGACCTAAACCTGAGTCCTTTAGGTTCTGCATGAGAGGGTCAGGGGAGTTTAGTCTAAAAGCTGTGCATAGAAACCCTAAAATCAGGTTAATATAAATAGGAAGCCTCTTTCTAGGCTATTCTTCATGTAGATAGGAGAAACCCTAGCCTCCACTAGAGAAATCCATCTCCCACCCAAATTTTCGAGAGCTAACCCTAGGTTTCCATTTTCTCCTTCTCCAAAGCAAGGAAATCAGGGAACTTGGCTCAAGGAAACTCGGGAAGGAAGGACTTTCATAGAAGAACCTTCCCTGCAGGTAAAACCCTAGTTTTTATTCCTTTAATTTCTGTTTTTAGATGGTAATGGCCATTAGGAAACACCCCTGGCTGTGTAGATTCGAATTTTAGGGATTTTTGCAGGTAAAACCTAGGAGATCTAGGGTTTGATGAATTTCGTTTGGTTTTTCCTAATTAACAGGAACCCTAACCCTAGGTATTGTAGGTAGACTGATTTCATCTCACAGGGAGTGGGTTGAACCCGAGTTTTAGGGTTTTATGTTTGGGTTCATGAGTAATATGGTGGGATCTGTTTTTCTGCATTTCTGGTGTTCGATGAAATGTCTAGTAGGAACTTACCTATCTAGCTTATTCAATTTCTGCATATTTGATATATGAACTATATACATGAATGTATTTGTGTTGCTAATAGGTTGTGTGTCGTGTGTACATCGATGGGGAAATTCTGGGATGCAGTCGGGTATGTACAGACTGTGTTTGGGTTTCATTGTGTATCGGGTTTGAGAGATTTCTGTGCACAGGGGGGGGGGGGGGACTTTGCTGTGCATCTGTGCCTGTGCGGTTCAGTTTTGTTGGGTGACAGTGCCTGTGCAGTGCAAATGGGTAGACAGGGTATTACCTAGGTGTTAGATGACCTGTGGCTACTGAGAAATTCTCAGTGTATTACCTATATGAACCAATGTGTTGTAGAGTTTGCATCAGTGTGTAGGTATTTAAGATATCTGTGTGTATCAGTTTTTGGTGAGTTTATGTGCAAGTTTGCAGTGTGCAGAAATTGATACCTGTGTGCAGTCCATACTGTAGGAGGATGTGCAGGTCAGTAATACCCGTGTGTAGATAATTAAGAGGCAGTATGTGCCTGAGTATAAATTCCTGTGTGTGTAGAGTTATTGCTTCAGATTTTGTGTGTGCTTGTGAGTGAGAGAACTGTGAGGTATCAGCATTTGTAATGTATCAGCAGTGGGGTTTCAGTTGGGCAAAGTGTGTGTAACTCTGAGAGGGGGGAGGAAATAGGTATATGTGTGTTCAGTGTAGCCTCAGTGTGTGCAGATTTGCTGTGTTGTATCTGTGTCCATGGGTAATTAGGTGTGTGTGAGTGAGTAATTGAGAGAATGAGAGATTTGGGCAGTGTAACAAGTGTGCTGTGTTCAGGGTGAGGGGAATTTATGCTGGGTATAAACCTGTGTCCAGTAGCAGCATGTCTGAATGTGAGGGTGCATTAGTGTTAGGGTGTAGGTGCCAGTGAGTGAGCTATGTGGCAGGACATGTGAGTGAGTGTGGCTGTGTGAGGACTGAGTTCAGAGAGCAGTGTCTTAGTGTTGAGTCTCAGTTGAGATACCTGTGTGATTTATCTCAGAAATCTGGGTGTTTAAGTATCAGTACCTGTGTTTCAGCATTCAATTTAGGGAATATGTATCAGTGTGGAGTTAGGGTATCAGTGGGATTTGGGGGATTCCAGATTTCAGTGTGTGTACCATAGAGCTCATTATACCTATGTGTTAATGAGTGACAGTGTGCAGGATTTTGACTTAAGCTATGTGACTGTGTAGGTGTGGTGAGGTGTTCACTGTGAGGGATAATTAGAGTGTGTATCAGTAGATAGGTGATAGTGTTGGTAGGTATTGGTATGGGTTTGATGAAATACTAAGGTAGTAAAGTAGTAACTAGTGCTAACTAGTATATACTAAAATCACTAAAACATTTAGTATAACCAATAAATAGTGAGTATAACTAATAATAACTACTTTAGTTAGATATTGTCTAATGTAGACTATTATGGTATAGATAAGACCTAGTTAACCTAGTTGGACCTAGCTAAGACCTAGAATAGCTAGTTAGTAGCAAAAATTAGACCAATTGACTCAGTTGGACCTAGTATTGACCAGTAAACCTTAGACATGACCTAGAAACCTCGTTTTTAAATTGTTAAGCATGTTATTCTTTTAATTCATTAATTAACATTGAATTTCCATAAATAGGTCATTGTGATTCCATTTTGGACCTCGATCCTCACATTCTGCTCAGGACCACAGGCGAGTACATTCTCTGACAGTTTTCATGGTTGATTACTTCTATAAATTGTAGTGTATTACATACTTGATTCCGACACTATGGATACACGGGTTAGCACCCTAGATCCCCATCATGAGGAGTCGTGATTGGAATCCATCGTGCTAGCTGGGGGATGGGGAACTATTAGTAGATTATGTGATCATATCCACACTTACCATGCATCATAGCTCACCCCACATCTCACGTCGGATGCGGCCTGACCATCATCATGCCTCATAGCTGTTATATATGATTAGCCTGACCATTATCATGCATCATAGCTAACCATATGGTTAGCCTGACCTTCAAGAATCATAGCTAATCATATATAACCAGCCTGATCCAGTCCCAAGCCGATCACATAATAAACTAATATTTCAAACACTTAGTTAGATGTTTTATCTTTATTCAGATTTACTTGTCCTAGCATTCACTATTTATTGTTCATTGCTAGATACTCTATTGTCTATTTCATTTCTCCTGTACTCCTCATTTTTCAGCATTTATTTCCATCTTGTATCTCTTACACTGTTTATAGATTTTGTCAATTTAATGAAACTGCTGTTAGTGCTTGTGCTTCGCTCCAATCCTGACTGGATAACAACATTTTCAGAGGACCTGGAGGACTTTTGCCCCACTCATTACGGCCCAGGAATAGAGGGAGATTTCACTCCAGAAATCCCAGAGGAGGTGCCTATCCTAGAGGAGAACTTACCAGCCTGTTCTTAGACTACTTTTCTGCATTATTGTTTTATACTGAGACTGAGATGTATTTATTATTTGTGACTTTGTGAGGTCATTTAGACCCAGGATTTGAGTTGGATTATTGTGGTTGGTTTTTAATAGAACTCTTTCAATTCTCATCGTGCCATTATGTTTATAGTTGTGATTGAGTATATTATAGAACTGTGATTTAATTATCATTGTCCTCCGTACGGAGTTGAGACTTTTGACAGGATATACTATGTTTGTGACCTAGACAGCGTTCTACCGCCGATGCTGCGGCGTAGGCTGGACGTACCCACGACTCATGCCCAAATTCCGGGTGCGGGTCGTGACACGTTTTTAGTGGTGGCCCATGCAGGTCTAGTCCGTAGTCTTAGATTCACAGTAGAGCGATATTGTAGTAATAGGAATTAGGCCAAGGATATGCTCAATCACAATTAGGGAATTCTGATTCTTATGATACTATTCTTAATGATTTATTCCTTTAGAAATTTTTCTGTCCTTCCTTGATATCATATCTATTGCCTTAATTGAATCTTTCGATCTGTCTTCAGGATGCCGCCAAGAAGATCCCAGAGACTCGGAGCAGCAGATACAGAGAGGTCTGCCACCTCTCGCGCTGCCGGACAGACATCAGCAGCACCTCCTACATCTCCAGTACAAGTGGGAGTGTCTGCAGCAGTCGGGGGTCCTCCACCACCTGTTCAGAGGGTCCCCGCAGCTACGACAGAGCTACCACCACCACCACCAGTTCAGTATCCCGGAGGTGTGCCTGCCGATGGGGCACAGATGTTCGCTTTGATTCAGGGCATGGTCGATGCCCAGAGGACGTCGGCAGAGGCCCAGAGAATGCAGGCTGAGGCCCATCAGGCTCAGACAGAGATGATGAGGGTGAACATGGAGAATGCTCACCAAGTGGCTCTCCAAGCTGTGGAGAGGGTCGCTCAGCAGCAGCAACATCCTGGTCAGCAACAGCAGAGGCCGGGCACCATTGTGGACTTCAAGAGGATGATGCCTCGGGAGTTCAAGGGGACAGAAGGGATACTCTACGCCGATGATTGGCTAGAGGACATCGAGAGGAACTTGCGTTTGGCGCAGCTTCCAGAGGCGCTCAAGATCGAGGCAGCTGGCAGCCAGATGTTTGACATTGCCCTGACGTGGTTTCGCACGGAACCGAGACTCATGCGTAGGGGACTGACTTGGGAAGACTTCAGGGAGCTCTTCAAGGAGAAATTCTTTCCTGACGTTGCCCTAGGAGCCTTGGAAAGTCAGTTCCATGACTTAGTCCAGGGGAGCTCGTCCGTCGATGAGTATGCCGCGGAGTTTAGCCGTCTGAGCCGCTTCGCGCCGTCAATGATTAGAGATCCGGGGGATAGGACCCGAAAGTTCAGGAAGGGACTGTCAAGGGAGATCAAGTCTCACACGTCGGGACGTCGCACCGCCACCTTTGAGGGCATATTGATGGATGCCCAGATAGCCGAGGACGACTTAGACCTCAGGCCCAAGAGGGGACGCGATGTTTCCGGAGGAGCAAACAGTAGTGCGGGACCAGGCAAGCGTCCACACTTTCAGCACCAGCAGCAGAGGCCCTTTCAGCAACAGCACCAGCAGCACCAGGCACCAGCCCGAGGACAGGTTCAACAACAGCAGCAGAGGCAGACTCAGCCCGCCATCCAGTGTGCGTATTGCGGGAAGATGGGACATACCAGAGAGAACTGCAGGAAGAGGTTAGGCTCATGTTTGTACTGTGGATCGACGACACACCAGCTGAAGGATTGCCCTACCATTCGTCCAGGTCAGGGTGGAGCAGCCGCCCAGAGGGGACCAGGCAGGGTACCTACCGTACCAGGAGGCCAACAACAGAGGGGACCACTTCCACCGCAAAATCAGAGGTTTGCCCAACATCAGCAGCAGAGAGGTGCACCCCAGGGGCGAGCATACGCCATGGCAGTCGAGGAGATCGAGCCAGCCGGAGACTTGATCACAGGTTCGGTTCTTCTCGATTGTATTCCCGCATTTACCTTATTCGATTCTGGCGCTTCCCATAGTTTTGTGTCTGTATCATATGCACTTCGACATCATTTAGACACAGAACCCTTAGCTAGGACTTGTAAGATCATGACTGGCGGAGGTATTATCCTAGTCCGTGATCACTGCAAGGACCGGAGAGTGTCAGTAGGAGGCCGAGAGTTGAGCGTGAGCTTACTTGTCATGCCACTTCCGGGGTACGATATTGTACTCGGAATGGACTGGTTAAGTAGGCATCATGCTACTATAGATTGTTATAGAGGCAGAGTGTTGTTTAGACCACCAGGAGAGCCAGAGTTTGAGGTCGTCAGAGGAACAGCGGAGCAGAGAGGGAGCACATTTTGCGGAGCCAGGACGGAAGAAGAGGAGTTGCCACATCCTCTGATAGCGGAGTTCCTGGATGTATTTCCAGAAGAGTTGCCAGGCTTGCCGCCAGACAGAGATGTTGAATTCTCTATAGACTTGGTTCCAGGAGCGGAGCCCATTTCACAACATGTCTATAGAGTCAACAACAGCGAGCTGACAGAACTGAAGAAGCAAGTTGAGGAGCTGCAGGACAAAGGCTTCATCAAATCCAGTTCATCACCATGGGGAGCTCCGGTATTGTTCGTACCGAAGAAGGATGGCACGGTGCGCATGTGCATTGATTATAGAGCTTTGAACAATATCACTATCAAGAACAAGTACCCGCAGCCGAGGATAGATGATCTTTTCGATCAGTTGAGCGGGGCGAGGGTGTTTTGAAAGATTGATTTGAGGTCAGGCTATCACCAGGTGAAGGTGAAGAAAGAAGACACGCCGAAGACAGCTTTTCGGACCAGATACGGCCAGTTTGAGTTTCTGGTGATGCCATTTGGTTTAACCAATGCACCGGCAGTATTCATGAACTTGATGAACAAGGTGTTCCACCAGTACCTTGACAAGTTCGTGGTGGTGTTCATCGACGATATTCTTGTGTATTCCAAGACCCCGGAGGAGCACGAAGAGCACCTGAGATTGGTCTTAGAGACTCTCAGAAGGGAGAAGCTGTACGGGAAACTCTCTAAGTGTGAATTCTTCCTTGACAAGGTCAAATTTCTTGGGCATGTGGTATCGGGTGACGGAATCTCGGTTAACCCACAGAAGATCGAGGCAGTGGAGTCATGGGCTACCCCCAGTTCGGTAGCTGAGATCAGGAGTTTTCTCGGGCTAGCAGGATACTACAGGAGGTTTGTACAAGACTTCTCCAAGATTGCAGCGCCGATGACCAGACTGACTAGGAAGGATGTGGATTTTGTGTGGACGGAGGAGTGCCAGGCTGCATTTGATGAGCTGAAGAAGAGGTTGACGACAGCTCCAATTTTGACGTTGCCATCAGGGACAGGTGGTTTCACCATCTACAGTGATGCTTCAGGGAAGGGTCTGGGATGTGTTCTTCAACAGCACGGGAAGGTAATTGCCTATGCTTCCAGGCAGTTACGCCCTCATGAAAAGAACTACCCCACCCACGATTTGGAGTTGGCAGCGGTTATATTCGCTCTAAAGCTGTGGAAACATTACTTGTACGGAGAGCGTGTGGAGATCTTCACAGACCACAAGAGCTTGAAGTACGTATTCACACAGAAGGAGCTGAACATGAGGCAGAGGAGGTGGTTAGAGTTGATGAAAGACTTTGACATCTTATTGCAGTACCATCCAGGGAAGGCCAACGTAGTCGCCGATGCCTTGAGCAGGTATCCGATGGCTATGTACTTGACGACAGATAGACATTTGTTGGCTGATCTGGAAAGCTTGGAGATTGAGGTGTTAGTTCCCGGTACTGAAATTCAGATGTGGGGATTGCAGATACAGTCCGAACTGATGGACAGGATCAGAGCTGCACAGTACGATGATGAGACTCTGAGGAGTATCAGAGCCCAAGTTCAGATGGGATTGTCAGACGACTTCACTATCGCAGATGATGGTTCTCTACGGCACGGCACAAGGATATGTGTGCCGAGCGGGGAGCTGCGCGAGGAGGTTTTGCAGGAGGCACACCGCTCTCAGTACTCGATGCATCCCGGTGCCAACAAGATGTATCGAGACTTGAGGGAGCACGTATGGTGGTATGGAATGAAGTGCGAGGTAGCACGCTTCGTATCCCGGTGTCTAGTGTGCCAGCAGGTAAAGGCAGACCGGCAGAGGCCAGGTGGTTTGCTTCAACCTTTACCGATTCCAGAATGGAAATGGGAGCACGTGACCATGGATTTCGTTTCAGGGCTTCCACATTCTCCAGGAGGGAAAGACGCGATTTGGGTCATCGTGGACAGGTTGACCAAATCAGCCCATTTCTTACCTTTCAAGGTGGGCACGTCGACAGAGAAGCTAGCAGAGATGTACGTGCGACAGATTGTTAGGCTTCATGGAGTTCCTGTGAGCATCGTCTCAGATCGGGATAGTCGTTTCACTTCCCACTTCTGGAGGAGTCTGCAGGCTAGCTTGGGCACTCAGCTCAAGTTCAGTACCGCATATCACCCCCAGACAGACGGGCAGTCTGAAAGGACTATTCAGACTCTCGAGGATATGCTACGCACTTGCGTTCTAGATCTCGGAGGTTCTTGGGAGGATCATCTGCACCTGGTAGAGTTTGCTTACAACAACAGCTACCAGGCCAGCATCGAGATGTCACCATTTGAGGCTCTTTATGGACGGAGGTGTCGTACACCGCTATCGTGGGACGACGTTGGGGAGAGAGCCTTGCTAGGACCAGAAATGGTCGTGGATGCAGCAGAAAAGGTGAAACTCATCAGAGACAGACTGCGAGTGGCGCAGGACAGACAGCGGCATTGGGCCGACAGCCACCGTAGACCCCTTGAGTTTCAGGTATAGATTGTTATTTTGGTTTGTGTTTGTTTGTTTAGACTGCTTGTTGAGACTGTTTGTTTTAGGTTGGCGATCTAGTATTCCTACGGATTTCTCCGACGCGTGGAATGATTCGTTTTGGCGGAGGCGGGAAGCTTAGCCCACGCTACATCGAACCCTTCAGTATTCTGGCGAGGGTAGGTGCAGTGGCGTATAGACTAGACTTGCCGCCTGCATTGGAGGGAGTGCATAATGTGTTTCACGTGTCGCAGCTGAGACGGTACGTGGCAGACCCTAGTCACGTACTTGATCACTCGGAAATTGAGGTTGGTCCGACGCTCAGCTACCCTGAGCAGCCCGTAGAGATCTTGGATCGCAGAGAGAAGGTGTTGCGGAACCAAACTATTTCTTTGGTTCGCGTAGCGTGGAGACATCACTCTCCAGGGGAGTCGACTTGGGAGAGAGAGGACGAAATGCGCGAGCAATACCCGTATCTCTTCTAGACTTGAGGTATATTCCTTTCCTGATTTCATTCTTGTTGTAGTTCAGTCCAATTTCGAGGACGAAATTTCTTTTAGGAGGGTAGACTTGTCACTACCACTTTTCCATATGAGGGCATTTGTATAATTTAGCTATTTTAAATAATTATGTATTAAATTTATTGCTGAGTTTTATAAACTAATTATATTATTATTAGTGATATTTGATTTTAGGTCAACCCTAGAATGCTTTAGGGCAAACCCTAATGACCAAACCCTAATGTGTAAACCCTATTCTAGCGAAACCCTAGAATTTTAAAATTAGGGTGAACCCTCAATACTCTAGCAGACCTAAACCTGAGTCCTTTAGGTTCTGCATGAGAGGGTCAGGGGGGTTTAGTCTAAAAGCTGTGCATAGAAACCCTAAAATCAGGTTAATATAAATAGGAAGCCTCTTTCTAGGCTATTCTTCATGTAGACAGGAGAAACCCTAGCCTCCACTAGAGAAATCCATCTCCCACCCAAATTTTCGAGAGCTAACCCTAGGTTTCCATTTTCTCCTTCTCCAAAGCAAGGAAATCAGGGAACTTGGCTCAAGGAAACTCGGGAAGGAAGGACTTTCATAGAAGAACCTTCCCTGCAGGTAAAACCCTAGTTTTTATTCTTTTAATTTCTGTTTTTAGATGGTAATGGCCATTAGGAAACACCCCTGGCTGTGTAGATTCGAATTTTAGGGATTTTTGCAGGTAAAACCTAGGAGATCTAGGGTTTGATGAATTTTGTTTGGTTTTTCCCAATTAACAGGAACCCTAACCCTAGGTATTGTAGGTAGACTGATTTCATCTCACAGGGAGTGGGTTGAACCCGAGTTTTAGGGTTTTATGTTTGGGTTCATGAGTAATATGGTGGGATCTGTTTTTCTGCATTTCTGGTGTTCGATGAAATGTCTAGTAGGAACTTACCTATCTAGCTTATTCAATTTCTGCATATTTGATATATGAACTATATACATGAATGTATTTGTGTTGCTAATAGGTTGTGTGTCGTGTGTACATCGATGGGGAAATTCTGGGATGCAGTCGGGTATGTACAGACTGTGTTTGGGTTTCATTGTGTATCGGGTTTGAGAGATTTCTGTGCACAGGGGGGGGGGGGACTTTGCTGTGCATCTGTGCCTGTGCGGTTCAGTTTTGTTGGGTGACAGTGCCTGTGCAGTGCAAATGGGTAGACAGGGTATTACCTAGGTGTTAGATGACCTGTGGCTACTGAGAAATTCTCAGTGTATTACCTATATGAACCAATGTGTTGTAGAGTTTGCATCAGTGTGTAGGTATTTAAGATATCTGTGTGTATCAGTTTTTGGTGAGTTTATGTGCAAGTTTGCAGTGTGCAGAAATTGATACCTGTGTGCAGTCCATACTGTAGGAGGATGTGCAGGTCAGTAATACCCGTGTGTAGATAATTAAGAGGCAGTATGTGCCTGAGTATAAATTCCTGTGTGTGTAGAGTTATTGCTTCAGATTTTGTGTGTGCTTGTGAGTGAGAGAACTGTGAGGTATCAGCATTTGTAATGTATCAGCAGTGGGGTTTCAGTTGGGCAAAGTGTGTGTAACTCTGAGAGGGGGGAGGAAATAGGTATATGTGTGTTCAGTGTAGCCTCAGTGTGTGCAGATTTGCTGTGTTGTATCTGTGTCCATGGGTAATTAGGTGTGTGTGAGTGAGTAATTGAGAGAATGAGAGATTTGGGCAGTGTAACAAGTGTGCTGTGTTCAGGGTGAGGGGAATTTATGCTGGGTATAAACCTGTGTCCAGTAGCAGCATGTCTGAATGTGAGGGTGCATTAGTGTTAGGGTGTAGGTGCCAGTGAGTGAGCTATGTGGCAGGACATGTGAGTGAGTGTGGCTGTGTGAGGACTGAGTTCAGAGAGCAGTGTCTTAGTGTTGAGTCTCAGTTGAGATACCTGTGTGATTTATCTCAGAAATCTGGGTGTTTAAGTATCAGTACCTGTGTTTCAGCATTCAATTTAGGGAATATGTATCAGTGTGGAGTTAGGGTATCAGTGGGATTTGGGGGATTCCAGATTTCAGTGTGTGTACCATAGAGCTCATTATACCTATGTGTTAATGAGTGACAGTGTGCAGGATTTTGACTTAAGCTATGTGACTGTGTAGGTGTGGTGAGGTGTTCACTGTGAGGGATAATTAGAGTGTGTATCAGTAGATAGGTGATAGTGTTGGTAGGTATTGGTATGGGTTTGATGAAATACTAAGGTAGTAAAGTAGTAACTAGTGCTAACTAGTATATACTAAAATCACTAAAACATTTAGTATAACCAATAAATAGTGAGTATAACTAATAATAACTACTTTAGTTAGATATTGTCTAATGTAGACTATTATGGTATAGATAAGACCTAGTTAACCTAGTTGGACCTAGCTAAGACCTAGAATAGCTAGTTAGTAGCAAAAATTAGACCAATTAACTCAGTTGGACCTAGTATTGACCAGTAAACCTTAGACATGACCTAGAAACCTCGTTTTTAAATTGTTAAGCATGTTATTCTTTTAATTCATTAATTAACATTGAATTTCCATAAATAGGTCATTGTGATTCCATTTTGGACCTCGATCCTCACATTCTGCTCAGGACCACAGGCGAGTACATTCTCTGACAGTTTTTATGGTTGATTACTTCTATAAATTGTAGTGTATTACATACTTGATTCCGACACTATGGATACACGGGTTAGCACCCTAGATCCCCATCATGAGGAGTCGTGATTGGAATCCATCGTGCTAGCTGGGGGATGGGGAACTATTAGTAGATTATGTGATCATATCCACACTTACCATGCATCATAGCTCACCCCACATCTCACGTCGGGTGTGGCCTGACCATCATCATGCCTCATAGCTGTTATATATGATTAGCCTGACCATTATCATGCATCATAGCTAACCATATGGTTAGCCTGACCTTCAAGAATCATAGCTAATCATATATAACCAGCCTGATCCAGTCCCAAGCCGATCACATAATAAACTAATATTTCAAACACTTAGTTAGATGTTTTATCTTTATTCAGATTTACTTGTCCTAGCATTCACTATTTATTGTTCATTGCTAGATACTCTATTGTCTATTTCATTTCTCCTGTACTCCTCATTTTTCAGCATTTATTTCCATCTTGTATCTCTTACACTGTTTATAGATTTTGTCAATTTAATGAAACTGCTGTTAGTGCTTGTGCTTCGCTCCAATCCTGACTGGATAACAACATTTTCAGAGGACCTGGAGGACTTTTGCCCCACTCATTACGGCCCAGGAATAGAGGGAGATTTCACTCCAGAAATCCCAGAGGAGGTGCCTATCCTAGAGGAGAACTTACCAGCCTGTTCTTAGACTACTTTTCTGCATTATTGTTTTATACTGAGACTGAGATGTATTTATTATTTGTGACTTTGTGAGGTCATTTAGACCCAGGATTTGAGTTGGATTATTGTGGTTGGTTTTTAATAGAACTCTTTCAATTCTCATCGTGCCATTATGTTTATAGTTGTGATTGAGTATATTATAGAACTGTGATTTAATTATCATTGTCCTCCGTACGGAGTTGAGACTTTTGACAGGATATACTATGTTTGTGACCTAGACAGCGTTCTACCGCCGATGCTGCAGCGTAGGCTGGACGTACCCACGACTCATGCCCAAATTTCGGGTGCGGGTCGTGACAAGTATTGCTATAAAAGTCTGATCTGTGGTCGATCACTTTGTTCCTTGGACCACACGATGATGAAGAAGTGCTGTAGAAGAAGAAGAAGTTTCAAAGGTTGCAAGTGAGATTGAATTCTCGTTGCCAAAGTTGTCAACCAACACTCTCTGTCTGTGCTCTCTCTCTCTGATCTCTCCTTGTGCTTATGTCTGCTCCCCTACCCTATGACCAAATGTCTCTATTTATAGAGATCAGTCAAAATAACTGTCCAGTTGGCGTAGAAGCTAAACTGTGAAGAAAGTTGCATCTTTTACGCGGCGGTTATAATAACTGCTATCCACGTTCAAATAATCTTCTGAATCTGCGTATGACACGTGTCCCATTATAAGGTAACGCGTATAACTGCTTCTCGAAGATTATGGCATGCAAGCCACGTAGGTAACTGCCTCTGCGTAAAGATGGTTGGCGTAAAAGCCAAATAACTGTCTTGTTGGCGTAAAAGCCGAAATATGAAGAAGAAGATTTCTTTTACGCTGCGGTTATGATAACTGCTACCCACGTTTCAATTGTCTTCTGAATATGCATATAACGCATGTCCCTTCATGAGGTAACGCGTAACTGCTTCTCGAAGATCACGGCATGCAAGCAACGTAGGTAATTGTCCCTGCGTAAAGATGGTTGGCGTAAAAGCCAAATAATTGTCTTATTGGCGTAAAAGCCAAACTCTGCATAAAACTTAAGGATGCATGAATAATAGATAACCAGCATAAAATAGCCAATTATCCATCACGACTAAGGTCTTGAGCGTATTTTGGGCTAAATAGCCTTATCACGTACCTTTGTAAATATAGCCGAGTTGGCGTATTTTGAAGAGATAGCATACGACGTACTCTTATAGTTGAAAATAGCCTGGTTGGCGTAAAATGCAAAAATGGTGATGTGAGCGTATTAGCCACAATTTTAGCTTTCCCAGTCATTTAAAAATAGAACTAAATCTCGTGCATTAAATGCAGAGATCTGCCTCCATCTCGTGCATTAAATACAGAGATATGCCTCAAGCTCTGTACGAGAAACAACTTTTGACGTGGCGTCTGATTTTGTCACATTTTGAGCGTAAAAACTCATTTTTGCCCATGTAGAATAGGCAGCATATTCTTTATAAAAATGACTTATATCAAGAATATGTCACTAAACGACAGCCTGGATCTCTGTGCAAAATCATTATCACAGCCGTGCTCTCGATCATCGTGCAGTACTTTTGTCAGGAGTCAGGTTCACTATTTTGTCTGACAAATTCATCCGAGGAATACGAAGAGTTCCTCGTACAACTTTACACTGCATTAAAAAAAACGTATTTTAAACTTTACGCAGGGAGGTATAGCAACCTTTTACGCCGAAACAGTCTTGAAGCAATGCTTTACGCGGACAATTCTGAAGCTCTACTTTACGCCAAACAGCTCTGAAGCTCTGTTTTACGCGGACAGCTCTGAAGCTCTACTTTACGCCAAACAGCTCTGAAGCTCTGTTTTACGCGTATAGCTCTGAAGCCATATTTTACGCCAAACAGCTCTGAAGCTCTGTTTTACGCGAAGTTCATGTATTTTGGGGGTTTTGAATATATAATACGCGTATAATTTCCCAGCATATTTTATGCTTCTACACTCACATGCAATTACTTATCTGCTACTTGTATTGTTCTCCAGTTTACATTGCAGCTACTTTATCTGCTCCACCATGTATTTATTTTCCTGTGCATCTTGTATACTTTTCTATTTCTAGTCATATACACCTTACCATGTATTTGGAGTTGCTTTCAGAGTCATGTACTTTGCTCCAGTCCTGACTGGGCATATTTTTTTAGAGGATCCTGAGGATTTTTGCCCGATATTCTACGGACCGGGCGTCGAGGAGTGTTGTGGCCCGGAGATTGAGGAGGAGCCCATCGAGGAGACGTCGTTAGCACCTTATTTCAGCTAGGTGGGCTTCCCTGGGTTGTTCCCAGTTGCTATTTTGGATGATTTATTTATTATTATGTTATTGTGAGATATTGTAGACTTTAGACTTGGACTGTATATTGGATATTGTATTGCTCTCTTTGGTTCTTATTTCTTTGTGATATCTTATCGTGCTTTTATTCTTCCCCTAGTTATTATGATTGAGTATACCCCTAGTTATTGTGATTGAGTATTTATATATATATTGCGTGGTTGTCCTCCTTTTAGAGAGGTTATATTGACTGATCATTGTGAGATATAGATATTGTGACCTAGAACGGACCTTTACAGTGTTCTACCGTCGATTCTGTGGCGTCGGCTGGACGTACCCACGACTCTTGCCCGATTTCTCGGGTGCGGGTCGTGACACGTTTTTGGTGGTGGCCCATACATGGTTTAGTATGCAGGTCTAGTTTCTAGGTCTACCTGCGATTGGATATAGAATATAGGCTGAGAGAGTGTGTGCTCAATCACAACTAGGACCCTTCCTGTTTTTTGTTATCTTTAATTTTTCTGAAATTGTTTTCTTTTGCAATATTACTGTCCTTCCTTGATGATATTGTATCTTGCACCGTTGGTGACGTGATCTCAAGTTATGTTCTTCTTGATTCCATTCCAGTACTTGCTTTATTTGATTCCGGTGCTTCCCATAGTTTTGTGTCTGTATCTTTTGCTGTTAGACACCATATTGTTACTAAACCATTAGCTAGACTCTGCAAGATCACGATCGGGGGTGGCATCATCCTAGTCAGTGATGTCTGCAGAGACCGGAGAGTTACCTCGGGAGGCCGGGAGTTGAGTGTGTGCCTACTCGTAATGCCACTTTCGAGCTACGATATTGTACTCGGGATGGATTGGTTGAGTATGCACCATGCTAGTATAGATTATCGTAGAGGCAGAGTGTTGTTTAGTCTGTCGGGTGAGCCAGAGTTTGAGTTTGCCAGAGGAGCAGCGGAGCAGAGCGAGGGAGTCTTCTGCGAAGCCCTGGTGGTAGAGCCGAGGTTGCCACATCCACTGATAGCGGAGTTCATGAATGTCTTTCCTGAGGAGTTGCTAGGGTTATCTCCGGACAAAGATGTGGAGTTATCTATAGACTTGGTGCCAGGCACAGAGCCGATATCCCAGCACGTATATAGAGTCAGCAACAGTGAGCTGATAGAGTTGAAAGCTTCAGGACAAGGGATTTATCAGATCTAGTTCTTCTTCGTGGGGTGCTCCGGTACTTTTTGTGCCGAAGAAGGATGGGTCGATACGGATGTGTATCGACTACAGGGCTCTGAACAACCTCATAATCAAGAACAAGTATCCACTACCGCGTATTGATGATCTTTTTGACCAGTTGAGTGGAGCGAGGGTGTTTTCCAGAATTGATCTGAGGACAGGCTACCATCAGGTGAAGGTCAGGAGGGAGGATATTCCGAAGACAGCTTTTCGGACCAGGTATGGACAGTATGAGTTTATGGTGATGCCGTTTGGGTTGACTAATGCCCCGACAGTGTTCATGAATCTGATGAACAAGGTGTTCCATCAGCATCTGGACAGGTTTGTGGTGGTTTTTATAGATGATATCTTGGTGTATTTGCAGACCCCAGAGGAGCATGAGGAGCATCTGAGGATAGTGCTGGAGACTCTCAGGAAGGAGAAGCTTTATGGAAAGCTTTCGAAGTGTGAGTTCTTCCTTGACAAGGTTGAATTCCTTGGTCATGTGGTGACTGGAGAGGGAATCTCGGTGGATCCGAGAAAGATCATGGCAGTTGAGGCATAGAGTGCTCCGAGTTGAGTAGTAGAGGTCAGGAGTTTACTCGGGTTGGCAGGATACTACAAGAGATTTGTTCAGGATTTTTCTCGAATTGCAGAGCCATTGTCCAGGCTGACTCGGAAGGACATAGAGTTTATTTGGTCAGAGGAGTGCCATATCGCCTTTGATGAGCTGAAAAGGAGGTTGACGACAGCTCTAGTGTTGACGTTGCCATCAGGGTCTGGAGGATTCAATATCTATAGTGATGCATTGGGGTAGGGACTGGGTTGTGTGTTATAGCAAAATGGGAGGGTGATTGCCTATGCTTCTAGGCAATTATGTCCTTATGAGAAAAACTACCCTACCCATGATTTGGAGTTGGCAGCGGTCATCTTTGCTCTGAAGTTATGAAAATACTATTTATACGGAGAGCGTATGGAGATATTTACTGACCACAAGAGCTTGAAGTATGTGTTTACTCAAAAAGAGCTGAACATGAGGCAGAGGAGATGGTTGGAGTTGATGAAAGACTTCGACATATTGTTCCAGTACCATCTGGAAAAGGCGAACGTAGTTACGGATGAGCTGAGCAGGTATCCGATAGCTACGTGCCTGACTACAGATCGTTATCTTCTGGCAGATCTAGAGAGCTTGGGCATTGAGGTGATAGTGCCTGGAGTTGAGATGCAGATGTGGGGACTGTAAATTCAGTCAGAGTTGGTAGACAAGATCAGGGCTACACCGTTTGAGGATGATTCCCTGAGGAGCATCAGGGCGCAGGTTCAGATTGGATTATCAGATGACTTCACCATTGCTGATGATGGTTCATTGCGGCATGATACCAGGTTGTGTGTGCCGAGTGGGTCATTGTGCGAGGAGGTTCTTTAGGAGGCGCATCGATCCCAGTACTCTATGCATCCAGGTGCCAACAAGATGTATAAAGATTTTAGAGAGCATGTATGGTGGTACGAGATGAAGCGGGAGGTAGCACGCTTCGTATCCCGATGCTTAGTGTGCCAGCAGGTAAAGACGGAGAGACAGAGGCCAGGACGATTGATCCAGCCGTTACCCATTTCGGAGTAGAAATGGGAGCATGTGACCATGGATTTTGTTTCTGGACTTCCCCGTTCTCCAGGAGGAAAGGATACGATTTTGGTCATCGTAGACAGGTTGACCAAATCGGTCCACTTTCTACCATTCAAAGTGGGTACGTCTACGAAGAGACTAGTAGAGATGTATGTACGCCAGATAGTCAGACT